>JANEYF010003625.1:25000-511479 GCA_029963845.1 Rhamnusium bicolor
TTTTTTTTTTTTTTTTCCTCCCCCCTTTTTTTTTTTTTTTTTTTTTTTTTTTTTTTTTTTTTTTTTTTTTTTTTTTTTTTTTTTTTTTTTTTTTTTTTTTTTTTTTTTGTTTTTTTTTTTTTTTTTTTTTGGTTTTGGTTTGTTTTTTTTTTTTTTTTTTTTCTTTTTCTCCCCCCTTTTCCCCCCCTTTTCCCCTTTTTTTTTGTGGTTTTTTCTTTTTTTTGGTTTGTGTGTGGGGTTTTTTGGGGGGTTTTTTTTTTTTTTTTTTTTTCTTTTTTTTTTTTTTTTTTTTTTTTTTTTTTTTCCCCTTTTTTTTTTTTTTTGTTTTGGGGGTTTTTTTTTTTTTTTTTTTTTTTTTTTTTTTTTTTTTTTTTTTTTTTTTTTTTTTTTTTTTTTTTTTTTTTTTTCCTTCTCCCTCCCTTTTTTTTGGGCCTTTTGGGGGGGTTTTTTTTTTTTTTTTTTTTTTTTTTTTTTTTTTTTTTTTTTTTTTTTTTTTTTTTTTTTTTTTTTTTTTTTTTTTTTTTTTTTTTTTTTAACAAATCACTTCTGTCATAAGGATACGGAACAAGGTGTGGTGTACAGAAAAATGTCCGCCCTCTTCTTCGACAGGTTAGGAAAATTTTCCGAGCACGCTCACTTTATCGTTTTCATTTATTTTTCAATCATGAACAGCAGAATTATGCATTTTCATTGCACAGTCGTGTTGAAACTTTAAGTGAATAAGTACTTTCTGTAGTTTTTACCAAATTATAGCGCATCTGTCTTTAGTAAAGGGCCGTTAAATAAAAATAATTTTTTATTTGAGTTATGCTATATCTTAGTATTGAAGGCATTGGAGCATGGGACCCAAGCCATACGTTATGACGTAACTCTCAACACTAAATGAACGTTTTGCAGAAAAAAAAATTGTTATTGAGATATTTGCGAAAAGAAACTTGCAAATATCCCAAATTATTTCTTGACACTGCAAAATATTTGTAAACTGCTTTTTCAAATTTTATGAGAAATTTTTATTTTTTTATATAAAGGGTGTTTCAATAAGAGCGCAATATCTCAAGGTTCAATAAAACATGGTTTTCTGTAGCAAAGTATTGAAATATTTATCGAGCTATAATGTAGACATTTGAGAGTTTTGTATGGAACAACACATCTGGTAAATGGCCGCCACGGCTTTGCTGGCACATGCATACTCTTTTGGCGAAATTTTGAATAACAGTGATGATCCATGTGGTGGTATATTGTTGATATAGCGTCTAATTTCAGCCTTCAATGCTTTGGTGGTCGCGGGCTTGTTGGCATAAACCTGTGACTTCAGATAACCCCACAGCCAAAAGTCCAAAGGTGTTAAATCGCATGAGCGTGGCGGCAAATTCTGGTTACCAAACCGAGAGATGACGCAACCAGGAAGAGACTCGTGCAAGACCGTCAATGTTTCACGGGCGGTATGGCAAGTGGCAATGTCCTGCTGAAACCACATGTCGTCGAGAGCAATATCTTCGAATTAAGGCACAAAAAACTGGGTTATCACAGCACGATAACATTCGCCATTCACCGTTACTGCATTACTTGCCCCGTCTTCGAAGAAAAACAGCTCAATGATTCCTCCAGACCACAATGCACACCAAACAGTTTTGGATTCATTGCTTTCTTATGAATCATTCGTGGATTTTTTGAGCCTCAAATGAGGCAGTTTTGCCTATTAACGAAACCATCGAGGTAAAAATGTGCCTCATCACTGAAAATCATTTTGTCCGCAAAATCTGCATTCACTTCTTGTTGTTCAAAGATCCAATTGGTGAACTCTCTTCGCTGTGCATGGTCTGTTGACAGAAGTTGTTTAGTCAATTGAACTTTGTAGGCATGGAGATGCAAATCTTTAGTGAGAATACGATGAAGAGTGGCTGTTGTAACGTTCAATTCTTGTGCACGATGACCAATCGACGTCCATGGACTCTTGGCAACACTCTCGCGCATTGATGATGTTTTGTTGTGAACGACCTCTACGAGCTCGTATCGTGTGTTTCACATCACTAACCAAACCAGTACTTTAGAATTTTTCGATTATTCCTTTCACAGTAGATGAATGAGGAATATTATTTCAACCGAAAATCGGACACACTTTACGAATCGTGGCAATCAAACTTACACCATTTTGATAATAATGTTTAACAATAAGGACGCGTTATTCTATCGTGTAATGCTCCATGATTACTAACTCCCATCTGTCTCCTATCGACCTGGCATGACATAATCTTGTGACATCATGACAGTCAAACTGCCGCAATTTAAATCTTGCGTTATTATTGAAACACCTTTTAGTTATCACCTCGGTTATTGTCACAATATGGAAATACTTTGGCCTACCGAAATAGAAATACGGTTTCATTTTGTAGGTATTCTGCACATTCTAAATGTCTTTTCCAGTGAGAAATATATGTCGGCACCAGGCTTACA
The DNA here is from genome assembly GCA_029963845.1 of Rhamnusium bicolor. Taxonomy (NCBI): domain Eukaryota; kingdom Metazoa; phylum Arthropoda; class Insecta; order Coleoptera; family Cerambycidae; genus Rhamnusium; species Rhamnusium bicolor. The sequence continues at coordinate 27,455 of JANEYF010003625.1, forward strand.
TTGCATACAAGACACTAAACTAATGTACTGTCAAATTTTTAGTTAAGAAATTTGTCTATATGTTTACAAATATAAGTAAAGGTCTTTGTGAACCCAACATCGTTATATATAATACATACAAGCGACGTGTACATAACCAGGTCGCGGCAACTTATCATCAATGTCTAAGGTATACAAATCGACCAACCCACTAGATATACGATTAGCGATATGCGCAGTTTACAGTCGCCCGTCTGTTGCAGCGCAAATGTCAGAAGGAGGCTTTACAATAAATTAGGATATTGCCTTACTCAAGAAGGAAGTCTTTTTGGGCATCTAATTTGAATTATTTGTTTATTTATTTACGTATTATTTAATTTTTTGAAGTTGGTATTATTTTCTTTTATTATTTATAAGAATTATGTTTTTAGAATTACTCTTTGTTTCGAAAAAGAAATCAATATTTGACTGTGTGCTGTTTTTATATTTTTCGTAATTTTAGTGTTTTACTAATTGTGGTGTCTCGGAAGAAACACTGAAATTGTGAAACATTCAGATAATTTTAGTAAATACGTTAATACGTAAAGATTTATTTAGATGAACGAGCAACACTCCCACCGCAGCTTTAGCGCTGAAAACTGAAATCTACATGCTCCTCTCAGACCAAGCGCCCTCACACAATCGTTTACTTTCGCTAAGATTTCGTATTCAGACCTACAAGTGTAAACTGCGCATACCGCTAGTCGCGTATCTAGTGGGTTGACTAGAACCTTACAATGTAAATAACTGGTCGAAGTTCTCTAGACCCTTGACTGTGGGTGCAGTTCAATTGAGCGTCTCCACTAATAGTGTAGTGTTCAAAATCAACACATTTTTCTATGCAAGTAGTGTTTAAAAAAAAATTTAAAAACCTGTTCGTAATAGGCGAAATGGTCGAAAGGATGCAAATATCCTAACTTTCGTGAGGTACAATTCTCATACAGTATGAGTGACACAGTAAGAAATTTACCCTCTTCGAAATCAACAATATCAATATGTCCCACGCAAAAAATTACACGGGTTAATGCTTTTTCCAATAATCTGAGGAATGGCGCTGAAGAAATGAGTTCAGAGAACTGACTCTGGCCACGGGTAAAATTGTTAGACGATAGATTTTCCTGAGTAATATTTTATTTTGTGATGGTACACATTCACTGTAAATGGAGTGGTTTCATCACAAAATATTAAATACTGACCAAATAGATAATAATAAATTGAAGCACCAATACTCGGAAAAAATCATTGGGCCTTTTTTTTCATGAAAATTTATCTGGAATTTCTTGATGGAGACTTGTGGAAGTCTAGAGATGAAATGAAAGAGAACACGTACTTCCAGCATGATGGCGCCTCTACTCATAATGCGACTGTAGTGAGGGTTGAAGTTATTATATAAACAAAAAATAAAACTATACATTATGATGACATTTATGTGTCCTACGTGATTTATTACAGAGCGTGTTTATACAGTGTGGAAATTAAGTAACGCATAAATTCAGTAATTCCGTTGATATTAATTTTTTGGAAAAAGTCTCGAAGGGGTATAGCGATTTTAACGTCAGCAAATATTTTCAGTCTATTTTCAGTTTCTTGTGTTATTTATTTTTTAAGTTATGACATCATCGACTTTTTTTTTAAATGACAACCTATATTTTTTATTATTGATTTTGGTAGTAGCTTTTATTCCGGTTCTGACCGTATAAAATTTTCAATATATTTGAAAAAAATCGAGAAAAACAGTCTTAAAGTTCAAATAACAAAAATTCATTAAATAGGGAAAATTTATCTAGTTGCCTAAGTTTGACGGAAAGTTATCGACGGCACATTCGTTTTTATTTTGAAATTATACAAATAGTTGAAAAATCGAACTAATGTGATACACCGGCAACTAGATTTTTTTCAAATATAACATATTGAAAATTTTATACGGTCAGAACCGGAATAAAAACTACTACCAAAATCAATAATAAAAAATACAGGTTGTCATTTAAAAAAAAAGTCGATGACATCATAACTTAAAAAATAAATGACATAAGAACTGAAAATAGACTGAAAATATTTGCTGAAGTTAAAATCGCTACCCCTTCGAGATTTTTTCCAAAAAATTAATATAAACGGAATTACTGAATTCATGCGTTACTTAATTTCCACACTGTATATTTAAAGAAACTAACTAGGTTTTTATTTACTAGCCCTTTCTAATAGTGAGGAATTTGGTCAGCGAGAAGTTCCCCAATCGATGGATAGGACGAATTAGGCTCCTGGTAAAGTGGTTTCCACGGTCTCTGGATGTTCTACTATTGGACTTTTTTATGGGATACTCTGAAAATATTATGTATAAAAGCATACAACAGATTAGTGAGGAGCTGGAGGAAAGAATACGATTAGCTTGAAAACAAATAATGCTCCAACAACTCCGCAAAGTTGTCGTAAATAATAGTCGATGAATCCACAATGAATTGTTTTGGAATCCAATTTAATATTATTCTAATCACTGTTCTCCATATTATTTGTTTTGCTACATTTTGTATTAAATGTTATTCAAACTATTTATTTTCAGTTTTTTCTCATCGTTTTCAAATTTTATGAATCTGTGAAACCTAATGAGTAAAAAATTGACTGGCATAACTTACAGACTTTCTTCTTATATCATGTCCATAACAGTTGTTTATGGTTGTCAACGTATACCTGCACCATTAATAAACCTTCTATAGTATCCTCTGCTAAACTTCTACACCGGGATGTAAATATTAAGGCGTATTTTGACATCCAGTTACTGGCGTGTCCATCACTTGATAATATTAGGCAATTTGTCAATATTCGGATTTTTACATAAGGCTGCGTCAGCAAACCCTCGTCGTCAGAATTATCAGTATAAAACTTTAAATAGCTGTTAAAGTAAATTTTTCTATTGTTGAGAGCAAAAAACGAGAACAAGTAATTCATCTTAAATGCCATATAGATGTAATATATAAAATACATCTAATACTATTAATACGTGATACGTCTGTTTCATCGGACCTCTCTCTCTAATTACGCGGCGCGTTGGGTACTCTAAAGGCTTTTTTCGGGGGGTTTTTCGGGGTCGGCGGTCGTCGGAATCGAAAATAGAAGAATTTCTACAGCGCGTGGCGACATTTTCGTTTCTTAATTTTCGCGAATAACGGAGATATGAGCGTTCGAAAATGAGTTTCTATAGTTTCTTCGCATGTTTACGAGTTGTTGATAGCTCCGTCTCATCGGAAGTCTCTCTCTAATTACACGACGCGTTGGGTACTCTAAAGGCTTTTTTTCGGGGGGGGGTTTTGGGGGTTCGCGATCGCGAAAATCGAAAATAGAAGGTTTTCTTCGGTGCGTAGCGACATTTTCGTTCCTTAATTTTCACAGATAGAAGAGATATGAATTTTTTTAAAATGCCCCTCCGAATCCGCCCTCGCGGCACGAAAATCATATAACGGCGGCCATATTGTTTCCGCCGTCGAAAATGCCACATTTCGATCGTTCGTGCCGACCTTAATAACCTCCGTGGCCGTCCGAATCCGCCACATAACCTCCTTCCCGTGCTTCGGGCTTCGATTTATGCACATAAATGGCCTCCGGAAGTCCTTTCCGGTCCGCTTCCGGCGTTCGAAATTTTCACGTTTGGCCCTTTCCCAGAAACCGGCAGAAAATTTGGACAAGATTAAAAGTCCGCAAAGTCTTAAGTTAAAAGCCGGAAGGACGGCTGCCGCCATTTTTTCCCTTCTCTTATATATCGAGAACGATTTGCCAAAATTTAGTTTCTTAATTTTCATAAATAAAAAAGTTACGAATTTTCTAAAGTTTCCCCTCATCCGCGACACTTCGGGTACACCTCGCTTTATTAGTGAACAAAGCATATATAAATAACCTAGGATTTTCGTGTTCCACCTAAACGGGACCATCTACGGACCTCCCTGTGCCCCTTTCCGACCCCGCCGACCCGCAAAAAGCTCTAATTTTTTTGTTCAAGTCCATAATTAAATCGACAAAAAAAATTCACGCAAAAAAAAAGGAGATCCGACATAGGTAAGTTTAAAAGTCTGCAAAGTCTTAAGTTAAAAGCCGGAAGGACGGCTGCCGCCATTTATTCCGTTCTCCTATATGTCGAGAACGATTTGCCAAAATTTAGTTTCTTAATTTCCATAAATAAAAAAGTTACGAATTTTCTAAAGTTTCCCCGCATTCCTGACACATTTCAGGCATACCCGGCGTAATAGTGAACAAAGCATATATACATAGCCTAGGATTTTCGAGTTCCACCTAAACGGGACCATCTACGAACCCTCCTTGGCCCCTTTTCGACAACTATCACCCTTAAGAGGCTTTAATTTTTTTTTAAAATGCATATTTAAACATGCACGTTTTCCCCATATCATTCCTGCCGAGAACGCTCGAAACCGCACCCGAAAGTGGCATTTTACAAATTAATTTCAATCAAATCGATGGAAAACTTCAATAAAAATCATTAAAATCCTCTTTTCCATGCTCCGAAAGCTTAAAACGGTCAATTTCCGTCGTTTCTGTAATTTAAATTAATTAAAAATGCATTAAAATTCAGGTCCGACCGATTCGGAGCTCTTCGGGTCGGTTCGGAGCTACCCTTAATTTCATAAATAAATTAAATAATTATTTTTCCCATAATCCTATACAAAAAAAAACGTTTTACTACAGAATTCTATATTCGTCTCTATGAAAAGAGATAAAAGCTAATTTCACATTGGTCGGCCTTATGTCACGATCAACAATCAATATGGCCGGTCGATTCAAATAACTGGTACGTCAGTTTCTCTATTTCCCAACAGAAATGTGATTAATTTCAAGAAAAATGTAGTGAAATATGTGTGTGTACATCAATTAAAATCTAAGAAATATCAAGTGATTATATTTCGTGTCGAAAATCGAAAATAAATTATAAAATTGTATATCCTTTTATGTGCACCAGAAGAGACACGAATGTGTCTTAAAATCAAAGTTAAGTACCATTTAAATTATTTAAAATTATTGTAAAACACGTTTAGAGGGAAGGTATTTACCTAAATAAGAATGCAACAGTTTCGTTTTAGTTCATTTTTATTCATTTTATTAACTTACAAGATACACACGTAAATTTCCAAAACATTTTCTGTAAGTTTTATGCAAATAAATGTGTAAATTTTTGATTTGCGTACTGCCGTTTACGTTTTTAAGCAAATTTGAACCTTGCACATCCGTTTTTTACATAGTAGGACTCTCACGAATTTGCATTTTTTTCACCTAGGAACGTCTGAAAATTTCAGGTTCCAAATTATGACATTTATTATTCTGTGACGTACGAATTATTCTTTTACTGGCTTTAATTTTTTTAATTTCGAGACGCTATTTACATAATACGTTCCTAGAAAACCTCCCCTCTTTACGTTTTTTGCAGAATAACGGCCCCAAAAAGCTTTATTTTTATTTAATTTTGGACATTTTCAACGTTCTCACTTCTGGAATTTTCGATAACATTTCTACGAATGGCCCCCGCTTCGTATGCACATTAGGGCCCCAATTTTTTGTGTGGAGGGCCGAATTTACTACGAGCGTAAAATGTAGGCTTTAACGTTTCTTTTTTTTATGCCGTTTGTCGTGCCACGATCAGTTTTACAGAAGATATGAGCTTTTAAAATTAATTTTTCCCATATTTGATTTTTCTCTGTCCACCATTTGCATTCGCATATTATTAGACAAAAATATCATACAAATAACCTATAGAACCACTGCCGTTTGCGTTTTTAAGTAAATTTGAACCTTGCCGATTTGTTTTTTTACATAATACGGCCCTCATGAATTTGTACTTTTATAGATATGAACGTTTGAAAATTTTCTGTTGCAAAAGTTAGATTAAATACATAATTTATTCGCATCAGGTGATGCCTCACTATAGACGGTGGCTACGGTGTCGCCGAATTCGTTGAGGGAACTGTTTAACATTGTGTTGTTACAGACGACAAAAACAAAATTTCAATTCATCACATTATTATGGTTCTTGATATTTTTTTCTAATTTAAGATTTTTTTCCAGCTTTTCGGTGACCTACATACATACATACGTTTCTCGCGAAAACCCGTCTGATATTTTCCATCGATAAATAACCAAATATACTGAATGTTTCGCGATTCGGAGCCAATAAATTTAATTTTTTTATAATTTTTTGCCATTTTCTCTACATTTGAGATTTTCTTTTACCTTTCGATGGCTCCCACATCTTCCCGTCTGACACTCTCCGTAGATAATTAACCATGTGTACAGAGTGTGTTATGATCCAAAGCCGATAAGTAATTTAATTTTTTTTAAATTTTATAATGTTCCTTTTAAATTTAAGATTATTTTTGCTTCTCCATGGCTCACGTGTACCGTCTGAAATTTTCCATCGATAAATAACCATATATACCAAGCGTTACTTAATGCAAAGCCAATAACTTAATTTTTTTAATTTTTTTATAATTATATGACATTTTCTTTAAATTTCAAAGGTCCACGTTTCTCCCTCGAAGATTCGACTGACATTTTCTATCGTTAATTAACCATATGCACAGACGTGTTTCATGATCCAAAACCGATAACTTAATTTTTTTTAAATTCTATGATATTTTTTTTTTTTTTATCTTTTTTTTTATATTCCCTTCTTTCGGACCGCCGTCTGGTTTTCTATCGATAAATATCTCATATATACAGAGTGTTCCTTAATCCGAAACCAATAACTTTATTTTTTAACGAATCTCAAATATTTTCTCTACATTTGAGGTTTTTCTTTGCTTTCCGATGATTCACTAATCTTCCTGAGACCCGTCTCACACTTTCCATCGATAATTAAACATATATACAGAGTGTTTTACGATCCAAAGCCATTGATTTAATTTTTCCATAATTTTATATCATTTCCCTTAAATTTGAGATATTTATAAGTTTAAAACATTTTCAAATTATTTTCTCAAACATCTCGCATACATTTGTCCCATTTCCGAATGATTCATTACTGTAAACACCACTTTTTCAACATTTTTTTAATTTTCCCAAACACCGTATACATTTCATCTATTTTCGAAAGATCCGACACATTAATATACCCATTTTTCTGTAAAATCGCCGTTTTAAAAAATATAAAAATTTTCAAAACTTTAAAAAATAAAAGAGAAATTAGCTTTTCCGCAAATCTTCGTCGCCGTTTACTGTCAATTTTAATATATCGTCTACGTTACTTGCATCGTTACGACTAAATTAAATTTTTTCATGTACCCGGTGGCCCAAACAAAATTAGTGTACCCGGTGTCCCAAATATGAAAAATTTTTATTTCGGATTTAGACTATATGCGGGGCGGAGAATAGATCGGCGACCTCGAAAACAATATACGGGGTGTTTTTAATGCAGGAACCGAAAAAAAGTGTTTTTTTCAGTTTAGCGTCAAAATAAAAATAAAAATTGATTAACTAAATAAAAACAATTGTTTTTTCGGTAATTTGCCACTAAACTGAAAAGAAAGGGCCGCAGGCCCTTTCCGTGAGGGCGTAAGCCCGATACATGCCGGCCTCTCGACTGATAATTCGAAAAAAGGGGATTTTTTCGACATTCGACCGTCACGTTTCCTGCTAGAAATGGAGAATCGGCCCGCCAGGGCCGATTCGACATTTCCAGAGGGCCGGAGGCCCTCTCATCGGACGCCGCCAGGCGTTCGGCTCTCCGCAGGAGCTGGAAATAGGCGCCAGCCTATTTCAAGAAAATATTTTTTGTGGGGTTTTTTAAAAAAAAACTATATAATCGTATTTCCTACTAATAAAAAAAGTTACCCATCAGAATTGCCTGCAATTGTGTATATTAAATATATATGGTATTTAGGATGAATTATTTGTTTTCATTTCTTAATATTACTAACAACAAAATTTTAACAGAGATTTATACAGGGCGTCCATAAAGTAAAGCATAAATTCATTATTAGGTGAATAAACAATATTATTGACAATTCCCGAAACACGTCGATTTTTGATTTTAATTTACTTTTTTTTAAATAATAATTTAATATAAAGAGTGACCTGCCTTCGAGTAATGACGTCATCACCGGTTTTTAAATGGAACATCCCACTTTTTTTCAAAGTGTCGGATGTCTCTTGCTGAGCTGATTCCAAAAATTTATCACAAGTTGCTTCAAATTGGTACAGGGTGGGCAACAATACCAAAATTACAAGTTATTTACAACTGAATAAACGTACTAAAAAATTAAATGAAATTAACGTATTGTGATACAATTTTAATTGACGTTAAGAACTGTCATAAAAAGTTCACTTCTGTATTGTTAACGCTTCAAAATAGGTAGGTTTACGTGAAATCTAAATCTAATTTATCATACTAAAACTGTTTTTTGAAAATGCCTTTAACTGAAAAGGAGAGGATTGAAATTTTAATGATGATTGGTGTTTGCGATAGGAATCGGACTCAACAAGAGATATGCAGATTATTCTATGAAATGCACCCAGATCGTGAACCTATTTCACAATCTGCGGTAAGCAGAATAGAGCGAAAATACAAAGAATTAAGACATGTGAGGGATGTACCAAAGCAAGGTAGACCTAAAGTTATTGAAAACATTCAACAAGACGTAATTTTGTCGGCAGTAGAAAATCCACATTGTACAGTGCGGAGAGTATCTAGAGATTTGAATATTAGATAGTCTTCATTGTCGAACATTTTTAAAAAGGTAAAATACCATCCTTATAAAGTACGTCTCATCCATGAATTGGCTGAAGACGACTTTGACCGAAGAGATGAATTCTGCGAGTATATGATGGACCAAAATAATCGAAATGACAATTTCATTGCTATCGTTTTATTTTCTGACGAGGCAACGTTTTACTTGAACAGGCATGTTAATCGGCAAAATACCCGTTATTGGTCTCAGGAAACTGAATGCAAGAATACCATACGCAACGACCACAAAAGGTCAATGTGTGGGCTGGTATTGTGAGAAATACAATTGTTGGTCCATATTTTTTTATGAATATTTGACAGGAGCATTGTATCTGAATTTCTTACAAAATACATTAATTCCTGATTTGACCCAGCTTTTTCCTGATATTCAAATAGCCAATACTTTAGACAGCAGAATCTGGTATCAACAGGATGGCGCACCGCCACATTTCGCTGCAGATGTGAGCGAGTTTTTACACAGAACCGTTCCAGATCGGTGGATAGGAAGAAGGGGAACAATGAAATAGCCCGCTAGATCACCTGATCTTAATCCACTGGGCTTCTTTTATGGGGTTATTTAAAATCTAAAGTCTACACCAACAGACCTGGCAATATCCGTGAGCTAAAAGACCGAATCAGGCAAGAAATGTTAAACATAACAGCCGCTGTGCTACAAAATGTCAGAGACGAATGTATTGCCCGGTTAGGTTATTGTCTAGCGGTCAATGGAGAACAATTTGAACATTTATTGTAAATTGTCTTTTGTAAAAATACAGTAACGTATAACTTTTCTAATTAAATTTCTATAAACACCTTTTGTATTGTTGCCCACCCTGTACCAATTTGAAGCAACTTGTGATACATTATTGGAATGAGCTCAGCAAAGGACATCTGGAAATTGAGAAAAAAGTGGAATGTTCCATTTAAAAAAACCGGTGATGACGTCATTACTCAAAGGTAGGTCACCCTGTATATTAAATTATTATTTGAAAAAAACAGTAAATTAAAATCAAAAATCGACGTGTTTCGGGAATTTTCAATAATATTGTTTATTTACCTAATAATGAATTTGTGCGTTACTTTATGGACGCATTGTATATTCAAGTTGGATACTTAGTGAAAACTATGGTTCATACAAAACCCGACTTTTGAGAAAACCGGTACTCGAATTCCAGTTTTCCTAAAAAACCGGTTAACCGGTTAGATATCTCCGTTCACGAGTTATAAGGAAAATATAGTATGACGTCACCCCCCAAATTTGATTAGTGTAAAAATATTACTTTCTATTTTTTATCATATGTTTTCCGATACAGCCAGTTTATGTATTAACATTTAAAGTAAAACAAGATTCACTTTATCATATATAAATGTCTGTTTATCTGTTTGGGAATGTTTCAGTGGGTGTTTACAATATAATACGATGTTTGCATAAAAGCCGTCACTGGAAACCGATACCACCGTTCCACCTTTAAGCATAATATAATAAATTTGTGGATTTTCATGTCAAACATTGTCCTGACTCATGAAGATTAGTTTTACAATAAATTTTTACCACAACATGCTTGTACCCAAGGCGATTTCTAGTCAAAATGTTAACGTTTTCAATTAATTTTTACATATTAATTTTAGTATCTAAAACCAGTTTTTTTAATTTTAAAAATCGGTTTTCGAATTTTACAAGTTTATCAAAAGAAAAACGATTTTTAAACACGGCTTTAAAAAATCGACAAACCCTATTGAAAACGCACTCTATAAACGTCTTTAAATTTCTCAGCAACAAGAACACCAGGGTCATCTATTAAGTCTATAATGTCATATTTACATTGTTCACTATTATAACAGATTCGGATAAACATAACCAGTAAACAATATCTCACTTTTGACATTGTATACGCTTGCGAGAATATTACAATCTCTGTTCTCATATACATACATACCTCAACAGCGTCTGTGGTTGACTGGTCGCTGGAGTAGAACTCTGTTGATATACGAAATTCTCGGCACATACCACTCTACTGCGTACATTACAACGGTACACTGACGCTGCATTATAACGGTCCACCATTATAGTAGTATCGAATTATTTTGACCGTTTCTCATCGAATGATAAAAAAAATAATAATAATGCGAACAAATTTTTAATACCTTAGAAACTGATTTTTTTTAAATGAAAAAAAAAGTTTTTAACCAAATTTTAGATTTGGCCTTTTGGGGTGATACTGAACACCATTTTTTAACAAAATGTTTTGATAAATAAATTCCTTATTCGATTTCTGCATTTTTACTTTCTTGTACCTAACATAAGGAAGTGATTTTTTTCGACCTCGAGATTTTGAATGATATATACGTTTTGAACCCTCCTGAATCCATGCGGACTATTTTCCTGTTGATGTCTGTCGGTTCGTGTGTGTGGATGTATGTGTGAATGTGTGTATTCGCGATAACTCAAAAAATACTAATGGGAGGATTCTCAAATTTGGCAGTTAAGATTCTCAACAACTTTTTAGGTGACACATTAAATTTGGTAAATGTGGTACCACCAGAAGAAACAATAAATGAAAAAAAGGTACAATTTCTGGAAAAAAATAAAAAAATTGTTATTGCATTTCTGGACGAATCTCGAGGAATTATAATGAAAAAAACATAACTTTATGGAAAGAAATTTATCCGCATGTCTGTAGTATGGTGACAGCAGCCACAGTTTTTTAGATAAAGCTTTCAAATTTGATACACATGTTCTAAAGGCCAAAAAGAATGATAAATTCGGTGATGAGCAAAATTGTCCAGCTGAAAGAAGGTCTACGGAACCCAAACTTTTTTTATATTTGACTCTACAGAAAAAATATATTTTTAATGAAAGATTATAAATCATGTCTACTATATCACGCCAATAAAATATATTTTCCAAGTACTTAAATTAAGCTAATGTAAACTGAAATGTTGTACACATTTGACCTCATAAATTGGGGTTAGGATAAATTTGGCAATTTGAGATTTGAAACGTCTAATTTAGTTACAAAAATGTCAATGTCAATATGAAGAAATTATTAAAATATATGACATGAATTATTATTGACAGTATCGAAGGACACTGATAATTAATTATTTAAAAAAATTTAATTAAACATTTCAAGGTACGCTTTTAAAATTTAATTGAGGTAGGTGAATAATTAAATAGAATGATTTTTTTCGATCAGGATGATATATGCTGGTAGAAGAAAGTTATGTGCTGGCCACATCAGATATTTTACTTTTATTTTTAATCGTATTAAGTTAATTTTTTACCATCGACAAGTTGTAATTTATGTGGAACCTTTGAAACTGTGTATGTCGAGAGAAAATTTTCATTTCATGTAAAAGTAAGCCATTCATCGGAGTGTTTCCAAAAATTATATTGATTTTTAAACGAACATTCAAAAGTTTTGATTTTCAATAATTCCTATGTTCTATAAATTACGAAAACTGAAGATGATACGCCACTGTTTCTAATTCAAAGAAGTTTTAAAATATTTATAAAGCCGTCTGTGACCAGATTTCGACAAATTAACGCAATCCGTGATAGTCTTGAGTGTACAGTAATTCTTGACCCGACTAACACAGAAGGTACAGGGATTTCAGTCTATTGCCAACAACACGGATAGGATATTAGCGTATTGTGTATATGGTTCACCTGGCCCGCATTGCAGCGTGTGGCTACCCTGCGTACGCCTGCGCTGGTTACAAAAGCGGGACGCATTTGTTGAAGAAACCACGTTCCCCTGGGTGGAGTTTCTTGGATTCCAGGCACACAGATATCCAAGCGCCTCCACATGCAGAATTAATACATTTAGTACATGTCTGTGGTAGAAACGGTCTCTAAGCCGTACTGAAATGTCTCTGTGTCGGCGTCTCGACGGATAGCCCAACTGTTCTTGTATTTATGACACACTGCCTCGCCTCCGTTTTACATAATCGCTATTATTAAGCCCTTTCTGAAAATGGTATATGCGATATGCTTTGTCACTTTCACGCCAATCCAAGTCGGAACAATCTCATTTACTTTTGTGAATATATGCACGAATTCAAATTCTTGCAATCTTGCTGCTTAATAAAACATTAGATAGTCGTTCCAAACATCCAAATTTAAATTTAAATGGCTGAATGGTAGCATTTATAGAACTCATAATTTTTTCGTTGATATCTACATTTTATTGCTAGACGAAGGTTTCAGTGTACTATATTTTTAACTGAAAAAGTAACGTAATGAAAACTTAAATGAGAAGATTTATTTATTATCTTTTAAGATCTTTCACCATAATCTAGTGCCTTTCTCTTTCCCGCATTAGTGCGGGAAAGAAATCCTTTCCCACACCAGTAATAGAGTATCGTTTGATAGTCAACGGTTTCAAACACAACATATTTGTTCTTTTAGTCTGTATTAACTACAAATTTAAATGATTCTGTGGCTTTACTTAATGAATTAGAACTCGTATTTCGGAGACCCACGCCGAACTTAGATATCTTAGAAGTAACCCCTTATGCTGATCTTAAATTTGCCACATTTCTTGGGTTTTTTGCTGCTAATAAATAGGATATCAGTGTTTGTCGACCGCCATCTTGTAAATATCAAGTAAATACATTGTTTTGCAATTTTCTCGCTTAACGAGAAAATTGCGAAACACTGGGGGCGCCCGGGGTACTTGTTATCGGTTAATTTTATGAAAATCTTTGTTATTATCAAAAACAAAAAAGTTATCTACAATAAATCTTTTTTATCATTAGACACCGGACAATTTCCGTAAGTTCCGGACCAGAATTCCAGCTGCAGAGTGGGACGAAACCCCACTGTGCCACTCAAATCAGTCTACAGGTCTTCAAGTTAAAGTCATCAGAAACTTTTTTTAAATGTTTGTTTTGAATTATTCTATCAATCTGTCGAGACGGATTTTTTATTTTTAACTTTAATTTTTTATAATTTTGATCTGAAATTAAATTTTTACTAAAAAATTTTGACAACTCTCAAGAATAAGAAAAAAGGAAATGAAAAACCTACTTTGGCAGATCGAATATGTATTTGTAAAGTAAAGATTTAGAACTAAAATTGGGGGAATCTATATATATGTGTGACTTGTAGACTGATTTTAATTGAAACAAACCATATTTTTAGTAAAAAATTCAATTTTTCAGAGATTAAAATTATAAAAAAATTTTCACTAAAAAATCAAAAATCCGGCTCGACAGATTGATAGAGAATTTCAAAACGAACATTATTTAAAAATAAGTTTCTGATAACTTTAACTTGAGCACCTGTAGACTTATTTTAAATTGAAAGGTAAAAATTCAATTTTAGATCAAAATTAAAAAAAATATATAACAAGAAATCAAAAATCCGGCTAGACAGATTGATAGAGAATTTCAAAATGAACATTAAAAAACAAAAGTTTCTGATAACTTTAATTTGAAGATCTGTAGACTGATTTGGGTGGCACAGTACGGCTTCGTCCCACTGTGAGCCGGCGTCTGCGCTCTCATAGTAAGCACGTACAGCTAGATCTAAACCGTGTTTATTCACTATTCAGTTTACCTGCAAACGTCGCAGTTGTAGATGGCGCGAAAATAAAAAATAAATATTACTCATACAGCATGAAATATTGTAATCATGTTCAAATTAGACTGACAATGTACAATATGCTCTCTTTGCTGCACGTTTATTTTTTTTACTTTGTATATACAAGTGAATATTTCGACTTTTTTTTCCTCACTGTAAATCATTTTGATTATTTTATTAAAGAAATGTCACTTATCAAACATAATAGTTGTCATTTTCATAGATTACTTTAATAATGTTAAATTTTCCATATTTACAGTAACTAGTTTAACTAAGATATTCGACGTTTAATAACTCAAAAACGGTATACGGTACGGGTAACATATGTTATATTTTCGAAATCAGGAACAAAGGATCATTCCAAAAATTTAATAATATACAGGGTATCCCATTTAAAAATATATGTTATTTTTTTTGTATCCCTAGGCTATTGTACTTTTGATAGCATTTTAACAAAATTCAGTCATAACCAAATAATTAACTTTTTTTTCGATAGGCAATAATAACGACCATAAGGGGTGAGTAATTTATAATGAATAACCCTGTACAAATGGCGTTTTATGGAATCACAGATATCTTTGAAACATTTTTATATATTTTATAAATATTATTACCATATTTGCCATGCAGGAACCATCTTAAATTTGCACCGCTGACATCTGTCGACATGGAACGCACCTTTTCCCTATACAAATTAATGCATCGACCAAATCGTTTCAATCTGAATGCTTTCCACGCGGAACAAAGTCTGATAATATCAATCTATACTAATGTCTTGAACACAGTACAAAGGTTTCATGACATATTAAGTTCAGTGTTTTGTGAATTATGGTGCAACAAATTTTGTAGCCTCGCGCATATTAATGCTATGTAATGTTTGTCAATTAGTACAAGCCCTAATTACGAACATTAAATCGAATTAACTCGACCGCTTCTAAATTATTATTTGTAAAATGATACAATGAATCCGGGTAAAAATTGCTTTCGTAATTCACCATATTTATTCTTCGTCACTACAAAACTAATTTTTCTAGGAACACTTATTCTCAGTCTAGGCTTTTTTTCTTTTATAGTCCATGTTCTCACTTTTGATTAATTCACAAAATAGTATGTATACACAACACATAATAAATAACAATGATATAATTATTGCGAATTAACAATAACTCAGTATAAACTCGAATCTAACCCTGAATGAAATCTTAGAACTTATAGCACGTAACATTGATCAATAGCGAGTCACCAGCTGAGTAGTAAGGTCCACCTCTCGGTACAGTCTTTTTATCATAATTTACCGCATTGGTTATGTACTTTGAAGACGGAACTCTTAATTGTTTCGTACAAATGATTATTATTGTCTCTCACCCCATATGCCGGCCTTGAACGCACGGAAATTATCCGGTGTTTATTTATTACTTTCTCTGTGACTACAATCATTTTCTGACAACACAAAGCACAAAAAGTATTTTCAGGTTGATAATCGCTTTTATACGGATGTATCCGAGGGGCGAACACGGTCAGGCATCAACTGTGCTGAACCGCGCTCACACCGATTCACGACTGTGAATCCCCTCCGCTGCTGATGGTTAAACGTAAATTGCACATGCCAATGATCGTGTTCGCACCGTTATAGTTTTATCTGTATACATCACATAAGCTCATGAACAACTGTTTAAAATTAAAAATAATTAAATGCAACTTTAATCATAAATCATGACAGGCATTAAACAATAGGTACAGGATAACAGACATTTCTAGATTTGGAAATTTATTTTTAAGTTTGCCTCTTAATTGGGCCACTGCGTTTGGTCTAACAGTAAGTTTTATTACTTTCATTATTGTTTATATTAAATTGTCCAAATATTGTTTTTTCCAAAAAAAAATAAATTCATACGCCATTTTGTGAAAAAAATAAAGGTACGCAGTTAACTGCAGTCTTAGATTATTACTAAAATCCAAAAATTAGACGACCTGTTGACAAATAAAAAAAAATTAAAATTAAAATATTGAAGAAATGATAATTTAAAATGGAAATTAAAACATCTGTTTCATAAACTAATGTTCCTCAGAAACTACTGTACTGCGATTATAATGATACCTGCTTTAAATTAAAGGAAAAGATGTAACATTATTTTTATAAAATTTCGGAAACAAATGCCAACTACCAAGGGCGCCACGTGGCCAAAAAAAGTGAGGGTCTCAACATTTTACTTTGTTCAAAATCTGAAGCAAGACACCCAAATATGAGTAGTCATATCTTTTTTAATTCCCACCGGATTTATAACTTCTTTACATCATATTTTGCTCACTCTCTTAACTTTAAAATGATGTATAGATATATCCGTATACATGCCCATAAATTCATACAGGGCAATATATATTCAGTAGGGCTTTTTCATTCAAGTGTGTGGGTTTTGTAAAAATTTAACAAATAAAAGTATCTAAATATCACCTTCCCTGGCCTTAATTACTACCTGATTACGTCGTTATATACCTCCAACAACAACGTCATGTCCCATTCTTCTCCAAGTGCGATTACAAAGCATCAATATTGTGTCCGACTTAAGTTTTACCCAAAACTCATCTCAGCAGAGCGTCTTTAACATGCTCGATCGGATTCAAATCGGACGAGCGTGCTGGCCACATCATTCTCTGGTTATCGTATTCCTCAAAAATTTGTTTAACAATTGCAGCTCTGTGGCGTCTTGCATTGCAGTCAACATAGATAAATTCTAGTTCATGATCGTTCACATACCAACTACCTTCGAACAAAGTATTTCTTTAATAACATGCGCCCTATTGAATTTTATTTTTATTTATAAAAATGTACTATTCCTGTAATCCACGTAATCTGTGGTTTTCATTTAACTCTAAAAACAAAAAATTGGACAACGACATTGGACCAATGTTAATCTAGTATTGTATATATGTATGTATATACGATGCATTTTTTCAATATCATCCCAATACAGTTCAAATAATATTGAATCAATCTGGCGATTTGTCACATTTAATATTGAGCCAACCTTTTAACAACATTGGACTAACATTGGTCAATTATTTTGTTTTCATATTCAACATGGGCTCATTTTAAGTAAAGAAACATATATATCTGAAAAAGCATATGAGTTTCTATGATTTCCTTTACTTCTTGTGCCCATCCCTATTAGCCAAGTGAAAGACCTCTAAAGAAAAGTAAGCTTAAACAGATTTTTTTCTATATACATCAAAATATAATAATAATAGTAATAAAATAATAATAATAATAATAAAAATAATAACAACAATAAATGTCGAGAAAGAGAAATGCCGGATTTACTGGAACTACTCGTTCCCGACGGTCAGGCTAATCCAAGCCAACAAGTCTGACATAGTCCTCCTCGACCATCAACTCAAGGTGATGTATGTCATCGAGTTCTCGGCACCTGCGGAGAAAAACATCACCTTGAAGGAGGAGGAAAAACGGACCAAATATCGCGTACTCCGGTACGAACTCCAAGTACTGTACCCAGGCTACTCGGTAAAAATGGTCGTCCTAATAAACGGTGTACTCGGAGGGATAAAGCCTACGCTGCTCTCGGAACTGAAGATCATACCGGCCTGCCAAAAATCAGCCCAGTGGCTGGCAGGGCAAATGCGGAAGGCGGTCATTCTAGGTTCACTCCGTCTGCTTAGGGCACATGATTCTGGTATCTACAGTCACTAATCCTGAAGGATGTGGGGAGTGACTGTAGTTAAGGCGCGGGCACGACTCCCGTGAGGCGTCGGAGGCCACGGAGGGAGGACTGTCCGTCATCGGATAGTCCGAAAAAAAAATAAAAGAAATAAATATTATTGCCAGTGCAATACAGCCCGCTGATACACCGCTGTATTACACAGGATTCTGTGCAATACAAGCGGAATCTATCGATGGCCTGGATTGATTACCACAAGGCATTTGATACAACATCGCATGAGCTATTGTTGTACTTGCTCGAATGTCTTGCAGTACCATCATCACTAGTGAGATGAATAGAACAGTTGCTGCCACTCTGCTCATGCACATACTATCTGCATGCCCCATATATCCGTATACCTTGAAAAAGGAGGAGAAACGGACCAAATATCGCGATCTCCGGTATGAGCTCCAAGTGCTGTACCCAGGCTACTCGGTAAAAATGGTCGTCCTAATAATCGGTGTACTCGGAGGGATAAAGCCTACGCTGCTCTCGGAACTGAAGATCATACCTGCCTGCCAAAAATCAGCCGAGTGGCTGGCAGACCAAGTGCATAAGGCGGTCATTATGGGTTTTCTCCGTCTGCTTAGGGCACACGATTCCGGAATCTACAGTCACTAACCCTGCGGGATGTGGGGAGTGTCTGTGGTTAATGTGCTGGTGCGACTCCCGTGAGGCGACGGAGACCACGGGGGGACTGTCCAGCGTCGGGAAACCGAAAAAAAAAATAAATAAATAAATAAATAAACACCTTTATTGTGTAAAATAAAAGCAATTTAACACAAAAGGTTAGTGGTACAGTATACACTGATATTAAAACTACTAACGTAGAATATCATTGGTATAGTATTAGTACAGTATATAATATTTAATAATATATGTATATCTAACGTATGTCTAGTTTATGTATATCTACATTATATGTATATATCATCTAACTGAACAGTATATGATGTCTAGCATATGTCTTTTATCACCGTCTAAAACGATTGTAAATTTTTGTTTAATTCGTCGTTCAAAATCAGAGTCTTAAGTTGTCGTTTTAATACATTTGATCTATTGTGTAGCTGTGGAAGTAGATTATTATAGACATAAGTCGATAGATAAATAAAAGATGATCGACATTTTCATATTTAGGCCTTATTGTATGTAATTGGTCGTTTGTATATCTCAAATTTCTCACAATTATTTTGTCAAAGAGATAAATAGGTTTTTGCGTTAGGATGATATTATTTAATAGTAAGGTGAAATGTGGGAAGCGCCTCTCATTTATTATTATTAGTAGTACTAATTCCCTGAACTAGTTGTGACAAAACTAATACAAATATTCTGAATTTTTTGAAGTTTGTTTGCTTCTGATAAATTTAAGCAAGGCCCATAAACACAATCACAGTAATTGGCATGTGAAAAGACTAACATAACTCACATAACTCACAGACTCACATAACAGAAGTTTAGTGACCCTATCAAGGATATTTCTAAGGCTTGAAATCTATTTAAAAGAGCAGAAACATTCTAAGGACTTCCGATATGTGAGGAATAAAGTTTAAATTTTTATCAAAGGTTAGCCTCAAATTTTTCACCTTGGCATCTTGTTCTATAATAATATTGTCAATTGACAGTTGAAAATGAGTAAGAACTCTTAATTTATTTGCAGTGCCAAAGACTATATTTTTACTTTTATTTGGATTTAATACGAGTGAATTCTGAAGGGTTTAATTTTTTATACTATTTCTTAAACAGCTTTAATTTATCTTTCGGTTTTCTACAACTTCTTTCGTTTCCTCGTTACATGAATCCATAGAAATAATTGATTTTTTTTAAAGTTTCAAAAAGATTAATGATAATTTAACTAGGTAAGTTTAGTAACCTATAAATGAAAAAATATAAATAATAACGGAGGGCTACCAAAGGTAACTAGATTCAGCCTGGATATCGCAATATATCACGATAGCCACTTTACAAGCAACTTAATTACAGCTTACGTTGCCCGCGGCCTGGCTCTTGGTGTAATAAGGAAATTCCACTAAGTATACTGCATGTTGATTTATTGTATAATAAATAGGTCAAAACTCAGCTCAAAGACGACGAAAAAACTTGGAATAAGAGACTTCGTTTTTGTCTATTAATTATACATTAAACCAGTTTTCAAAAACCATTGAATTTTAAATTTTATTACTTATTTCAGATAATAAATTTCAAACGTGCAATGATGAATGAAAGACGCAAGATTTAAAAAATAATTATCTGGTCTCAATAAAGTTCAAAAACTAGTCAGAAAACATTAAAAAATGCCTGCTTTTAATAAAGATATTTCACATTATTTTTTAGACAAGTAAATTTTCTGAAAAATATGAACCTGTTTCTTCGTTAGCAGAATATAATAGAACGGAGTTTTATTTTATACCAGGGAAAAATTTTGTATAGTACAAGTCATAGTATTAAAAAGTAATTTGAAAATTCGTAATAAATGTAAAAAATTAAGTACAAGAAAATTAATTTATCTTTATAAAATCAGTGTGCTAGTTGGAATTTTTTTATTAATATCTGGATAGGTACAAGTCGAATAATGAAAACCAATTAATTGCAATACTAAATAAAATTATTTAACAAAAATGGTTGAATTTACTTTACTTATAAATTTGATTGATATTTTTTAGTCATCTAACGGGTGATTATAAAGTAAGGGATATATTTCAACTTATTATAAGATATTCTTAACAAATCAAATTAATAACAAAAAGTAAATGGATAGTTTCTTCCATAATGGGATTTCTGATGTCACACACTAGTTACCGAAAATGCTCGATATGACCTCCATTTTGTTGTAAAATTACCATCCGTTCCTCTAAATTGTATACAGCACTATCCAACATTTCTGGTTGAATTGCACGAATTTGCTCTCTAATACTGTCCTTTAATTCCTCCAGCGTTGTTGACCGTATTCTAAACACCAAATTTTTTAAATAACCCCACAGCCAGTAATCCGCTGGGTTAATATCAGGTGATAATGGTAGCCATGAATTTGCAAAATGTCTGCTTATAACACGATCTTGAAAAACCGCAATTAACAATTCTTTAACTGGTCGGTAAATGTGCGAAGGTGCTCCATCCTGCATAAAAATCATGTTTTCAATTCCTTCGTGCTCGTTTTGCAACTGTGGAATTGCATAATCCCTTAACATTTGCAGGTATCATTCACCAGTAACAGTTACAGATACGGCCTCCCCATTCTGTATTTCCCGGGAAAAAGTATGGACCAATGATGAAATTAGCTGTGAAACCGCACCAAACGGTGACTTTTTTGTCATGAAGACCTTGCTGAACGATTTCATGTTTATTTTCTGTTGACCATATTCGACAGTTTTGAGTATTAATTCCACCATTAAGAGAGAAATGGTCCTCATCTGTCCATAAAATACGGGATAACCATTTGGATTCAATTTCCATCTGAGCCAATACGTGTAATGAAAAATCGTACCTGAAAGCAAAATCTGCGTCATTTAATTCAAACTGCAGTTGCAGTTTATAGGGATACATTTTTTAAGATTTTCCGTAAAATGTTCCAAACCGTGGTGTATGGCATTTGTAATCGTTTTGATATCGCATTCACACTACTGATTGCTAGATTTTATTTTCCTAAGAATTCTCAACGACAACTAATCCTAGGTCTTCCTGACCTCGGAAGGTCCTTTACAGACCCTGTTCTTTCAAATTTGCTAATCAAATTACGATACGCCTTCATTTTGCACGGCCCTGCTCTCAAACCTATTTTCGTCCGAAATCTTCGTAATGTAATTTTTACCGCCTTCATAATAACATTGCACTAAACCAATTCTTGTTTGCAGATCCATATTGAAATTGTTACAATTCACGTTACGCTAGTTTTATTTTGAGAACAATTCTCTAAATTACGATTATTTCGTTTGACACTTGTATCAATAGTTGTCACGACAATTCTTTTGTTTTCCATAGATACACTAAAATCCAATTATTGAGGCAACTAGATTGTGTTTACTTTCTGGGTGACAGGGTGACAGTAAGCAGATGTGGCAGACAATAAAAACATTATTGGGCAATAATAATAAAAAAAGGGATGTTGAAGGAACCAATATAAGTTTTGAACACGACATGAGGCTTATTGAAGAAAATTTTAACAAATATTATGCTGACAGTATAGATTCAATACTGTCAGATAATATTTGTAAAATTTTCTTCAATTGCCAATAGCATTGACGATATATTTGAAGATGAAAATGATGAGATACAAAATAAGATGCCAGAAACGACTAAAATCTTTGAGTTTAGGACAATGAGCTTGAACAAGTTGAGACAAATTATTTTTAGCTTAAAAAATAAAGCTGCTGGTGACGAAACATTAAATATCAACTTGTTGAGAGAAATATTTGACAGCGTGGGATATCCAGTGTTAAATTTAATAAACACATCATTAACAACCGGAAAAATACCATCTGAATTGAAAATAAGTGTTATTGTGTCAGTCCCAAAAGTTCAAAACCCAAAAGAAGCAAGTGAATATAGGCCAATAAATTTAAGCCCGATTGTGGATAAAATATTAGAAATCGTGGTAGCCGAACAACTGAGGGAGTACTTTGAAGGAAACAAACTTTTATGCAGTGGTCAATCGGGATTTAGGCAAAGCCATTCATGTGAAACAAGCTTACAATTAGTGTGTGCAAAGTGGAGGAACGAGATTAATGATGGGAACGTAGTTTTAAGTGTGTTTGTAGACTTAAAGCGAGCGTTTGAAACTATCGATCGACGTAGGTTAGTAAAAAAGTTAAGTGAGTATGGTGTGGTGGAAAAAGCCTTGACATGGATTGAAAATTATTTAGAAAACAGGTACCATAAGACCAAAGTTCTTATTATTAAGACATCTACTAAAATTCTCAGTTCATATGGGGTACCTCAAGGTAGTGTATTGGGGCCCTTATTATTTATTATATATATGAATGACATGAATCATATCCTAAAAAACTCATATGTAAACCTTTTTGCGGATGATACATTAATTTCTGTGTCTGGAAAGAGTCATATTGAAATCACGAATATAATGAATGGAGAGCTTTGTATACTATATAAATGGCTATGTGCAAATAAATTGAAACTCAATAATGAAAAAACCAAATGTATGGTCCTTGGAACCATAAAATAATTGCCAAAAGTATATAAATAGTCAACAGGTTTTGCACATCAATAATACAAAAATTGAAATTGTAAGTGAAATTAAATACTTAGGAATTATCTTAGATCAACAGTTAACATTTTCAAAACATGTTGATTATTTATGTAAGAAAATTGGCAAAAATATCTCCTTCTTTAGAAGAATATCTGCCGACGTAACGCAATGGTCAAAATTAATTATATACAATACTATAATCTACCCACATTTTAATTATTGCTTTTCACTATTAATATCATGTAACACATTAGATATTAAGAGGTTACAAGTGTTACATAATAAAGGAATGCGTGTAATATTAAGTTGTGACAGGTACACACCTATCTCGACTATGTTAAACCAACTGGGTTGGATTTCAGTGGAGCAAAGTATTGAAAGAGCAAATTTAATTTTAATATATAAAATCGACAAAAATTTAGTACCTACCTACCTTAAACACTTTTTAGTTAAAAGATCTGAGTTGCATAATTATTCAGTGCTGAAAATTACAACATAGATCATACAAAAATATCTTTCTTAAAAAAAGTCAACATTTAGTGATGGATTACGTATGTACAACGCTTTGCCCACTGAAATAAAATCATGTGGTAATTTAAAACTGTTTATTAAAAATGTAACTAAATTATATACAGATGTTAGAGTATAAAATAAGGAATAACTGTGTACAAGTCATGTGGTATTGTAAATAGCTTATGCTAAATAAACTCATTCTATTCTATTCTGCTACTAGCATAATTTCTTAAAACTATATAAGAATTTAAAATAGACCCCTTACTTTATGATATGTGTCTGCTTTTATTCTTTATTGGTGTGTTATACACAGTACAGTGAGCGGCAAAAAAAAAAAAAAAAAAAAAATATATATATATATATATATATATATATATATATATATATATATATATATATATATATATATATATATATATATATATATATATATATATATATATATATATATATATATATATATATATATATACTATACAAGGTAATAAAATTCTTTATGTACGACCGGTCTTAATTGGTCACTTTATATGCTTCGTTTAAGGGCAGATTTGCTAGTAATACCATGGCTTTTATAATTAATAATATTATGTACCTTAATCCGATAAATAATTTTTGTAGGAATTACTTGTTTTCAAAATCACGGGTTAGTGAATTATATAAACATCACAAAGTCGTCATTTAATTTAAAATGTTTGGCTGTTGTCGCCACTGTGTTTATCCAGTCATTGTAGTTCGAAGGCCTAAGTCTAATAAATAACTTGTTTCTGGCGGATGCGCTGGGTAGACGAAAGTTACTCGGCCATATCCAGATGTGTTTTGTGTTTATATTATAATTTGAATTTTGCTGGCCCGAATGCCACTCAATTACAATTTTACTTACCCGAGGTTATGTTGAAAAGCAAAAATATATCCACAAATTAAATCTACATCGTTGTCGGTGTCAATACACCTCGTGTTTTTTAATGCAGGTATGTATTGTGTGATATCTTTAAATTTATGAATATGTACTTGGTTGTATGGTTGACATAAAATCGACCATTAATATAAATAATCTGAAAATGTGGAAAAACATGTTTGCATTTCAACTGAGACTATGATATCTTTCACAAATAGTAGTAAATACTGAAAGCGATACGTATAAAAGGTGCTTTCAAAAAGTGGCCAAACATAGCGAACACCATTCATACACCAGTTTTTGGTTTTTGCCTTCATCAATACGAAGTAGGTGCATGCAACATCGACAAGAAGGATCTCGGTATCATTTCTCTACGTGAGAGTATCATATAGAGATACAAATCTTTGTGTGATAGTTTGTCGATGTTGCGTGCTCCTACTTCGTACTGATGAAGTTAAGAACCAGAATCCGGTCTACAAATGGATTTCCTTCTTAGGTAAATCTAGTGGTAAATCGCAATTAAAGCAAGTATTTCTCTTTGTACGATACAAGTTTTATAAATCACCAAATAGTGTATAGTCTTCTATTTTATTTATTTATTCATTTATTTGCAATAATTTATCCAATGAGTGGTAAAACTCAGTTACAGGATAAATAACAATAATAACATAATAAAAACAGTATACACAAAGATTCAAAATAGTGAACAATTGCGTACAAAAATATATAAAAAACAAAATGTAATAACTACATAATAGCATACAAATAGAATAATATTGTTACGCCACTGAACTGGTAGACTGGTTAGATGAGACTGGAATTGTACGAGAACGGCCGAGAATGTTCTTGAATGTTCTGGACCGTGTGAATGGATGTATAAATAAGACGTACGGTGGGCCGAAACTCAGTCTTAAGTTGAACGTGAACGAGTAAAGTAGATAAGAAAGAGATTTATGTGTTTAATTGTGATTATAGTTAAGACAGTCATTAATCTATTGTTGTTAATTAGTAATTAGTTAATAAAATAATGAATAAGTATTACCTGGACTTCCAATCAACGAATCTACGAGTATAGGTGTTTGTGCGGACAGCGAACAAGTAACAATATAAATAAATAATATAATAAAAGATATTTTATATCAGCAATTTTATAGTTAAAAATATCCAGACTGTACTCAATGTTACTATAATTTAAGCACATTTGATACATAGGACATGCAATTAAAATGTTTGTACGAGAAGTAGGAAGCCTAAGTATATTAGCCCTTGCACTCAATCTGGGAGTTCTATATTTAAAAAGTGAGGTAATAGGGAGACAATCAATCCTATTATTAAGTATTTTATACAAAAAAAGTTACTAAGTACATCACTTTTCTCCTAATTAGACTGCTCGTTTAAAATTTATTTAAAAAGAATTCTTGAGATGCTCCTCTAACTGGATATGTACCCTCCAAAATGAAAAATGCAGATTTGAAAAATCTTCATTGCACCTTTTCTAGTGCTGGTATGTAAATATTATTACTAGGATTCCAAACAATACAAGCGTATTCTAGTTTGAAACTAACAAAACTAACAAACAGCATGCGTAGTGTAGACAGCTTCTTAAAATCTTTGCTGCTGCGCAAATCAAACAAAACCTTTGAATGCTCCAGATACACATTCTTTAATATGTTTAGAAAAAGTTAGTTCGGAATCTAATATAACGCCAAGGTCTTGCACAAACTCAGGTGTCTCTAGAGTGCAGTTGTCCAAACCGTAGTCAAACGTAAATTGATTTGTTTTCAGTGATAAAAACATGACTTTACATTTGGTAGCATTTAGAGGGAGATGAATGTTAACGCACCAGTTGTTAAGAAAGTCAAGGTTGTGCTGGAGTCTCAAGCAATCAAAATCAGAATTTATGCAAAAATATAATTTCAGGTCATCGTCATATAGCAAATAATGTACATCTAGGTTGTCAAAAATATTATTAACAAATAATATAAAAAACAATGGACCGAGTATAGAACCCTGCTGCACTCCTGACGTTTGAGTAAATTCAACAGATTGCAGATTGGTAACCACGATATTGTACAAATTGAGATCGACGAGATAGATAGGAATATAATACATTTGTGAGAGAAATTCTAAGGCCAACCCCGGTTTTATTAATAATATACCGTGGTCAATCTATCAAACGCCTTAGAAAAGTTAGTGTAAATAACGTTCACCTGACTTACTTCGATCCATTGCTTCAGCGATAAATTGAAGTTTGCACACAAGGTTAGATACCATGCACCGTCCGTGGATAAATTCATGTTGATCTTCAACAACTACAGTTTTAGTATGAAATGAAATATAATCATTAATCATACATCAAAACTTCAAAAACTTGAGAGAAATTAGTTGTGTGGCTATTTCAGTTAATTTTTAATTAAATAAAGTGAGAGAAGTACAACTTTGTACCTTCTATAGGTACTGATTTCAGCAATTGTTACTATAGTTAACCTCAGTTGAAATATAAAACTGTTTTTCCGCTTTTTCATATTATTTATACCATTAGTCGTTTTTTATGTCTACCAAGTACATATTCATAAATTCAAAGACCACCACAATATAGCGGCACTAAAAAAACACGTGGTGTATTAACACTGATAGCGATGTAAAACCAATTCTTGGATACATATTCGCTTTTCAACATAACCTCATTAATTAAAACTGTAATTGAGTGGTATTCATGCCAACAAAATCTGATTTTCCACCTTAATATAAACACATCTGGAATATAATGTATGAGCGTTTTTACACTGTGTACTGTGTATGGTGAACATGGCTTTCGCGAACCCAGCGCATCCGCCAGAAATGTTATTCATTAAACTTGGGCCTTCGAACTGCAGTAACTGGATAAAAGCAGTGGCGACAACAGCCAACCATTTTTTATTCAATGATGACTGTGTGATATTTATGTAATTCACTAGCTCGTGAATTTGAAAATAAATCAATCCTACAAAAATGTAGCCATGGTGTTACTAGCATATATGTTTTAATATTTCTTTTTACTAGCTTTTATTTCTATTCAGAACTATCTATTAAGTGTGAAGTTTTAGTAGTGGCTGATACTCGTAATTTTTGGAAGTTATGTACTTAGTAATTTACTATAAACATTAAAGATTCCAAATTCCTTTCAATAAATGGAACGAATGTCGAATACAACAAGTAAAGAGGGTAATGTAAAAAACATTACATGAAATCTTGAAAAAAAACATAATTGTCAAGCCATATAAATTTGCACCTCACTTCACATCAGTGATTCGACTAAAGTGATTTCTATTTATTCGGTCGTTGTTTTACGGAAAATTGTATAGTAGGTACAGCTTCGTCACTTTTAAATGACTAGAGAGCGCTGATATCCATGTCTGCAAGTTTATTATCGAAACAGGTTAGCTCATAGATTATTAAAACGATATATCATTTTAATACTATTGAGCTATGACGTTTCAATAATAAACTTACTCCCACATCTCCACAAGTAGCACATGGATAGCAGCTCTCTCCGGTAATTTAATACTGATGGACGAAGTAATAAAATAATAAGTTCTTTATATGCACCCTCGTATGCACCACCTGTAATTTTTAGCAGATATCTGCACCGAAACTACCAAACATTATTTTTGCTTGTTGTTACGGTTCATTATTTTTATAAATTATGTCAGTGAAAATTTTGTTTATTTTGATATAATAATTTCTTTTTCTTTTGCAAATCTCTTGGTCTTTGTTCCAATTTTAGGAGAAAATCAATAAATATTTTTATATGTTCGTTGGAATATTTGTACCTACTTATTAACCTATACGAAGACATTAATTCTACCATTAAAGCTCTCCAAATATATTATAAAACATAGCATTCACCATCTGACTAATATATATATAAATATCGAGTTACCCTAAACAAAAAGTGATGCTATCTCGACTTCTACGATAGCTAGAAATTTTTTAAAAAATTGCAAGTAAACTAGATAAAAAAGTCTATAACGGGAAATTATTTTCGAACATACAGGGCGAGCCAAGACGAAATTACAGAACCAAGTGCCTTTTTTTTAAATGGAATGCTATGTATGTCAGTACATTTTTTTGAAGCCTCTTTCTAGGCACTATTCATTCCTATATTAATATTGGCTATCTCCCAACCACTTTGATGTAATAAATTTTTTTGTTAAAATAATGCCATTTGCAAATGGATATTAAAAAAAATCACCACAGTCACAATTATGGGTTTTACGAAAAACTTATGTAAATACCAGTTACGAGACATCTAATTAATATTTTTGAATCACTTTCATTTCCTAAAAATGTACAGGGTGGCCAAAAATTAGTATTCAATTAAGAACTTTTTAAATTGAATTTTCTCAATTTTTTCAAATAGAGCATCCTGTATATTTTTCAACGATGTGATGTAAAAATGAATAACGAACATTTTTTGTAAGTACTTCCCTATGGCTAATTGCAACCATTTTCGTTTTATTTAGCAATAATTACAACATTCAAAAATAAACTTAAAAAAAAAGAGGTTTCTTCAAATAACTCAATAGAAAAAATTATAACAAATGTTCCACATGTCGACCATTTTGATTGACACACATCTCTATGCGCTTTTGAAATGAGGTTACCACTGTTCCTAAAACTGCCGGTGTGATAGATCTAAAGGCAGTTATTATTCTTTCCTTCATATTTTGTACTGTTGTTGGTGTGTCTCTATAAACAATTTCCTTCATTTATCCCCATAAAAAGAAATCCATTTTTGTAAGATCTGGGGATCTAGCAGGCCATTTAGTGGGTCCATTTCTTCCAATCCATTGATCAGAGTAGGTATTATTTAAGTGGTCTCTAACTGCATTTAAATAATGTGGTGGAGCACCATCTTGCTGAAACCACATCCTATTTCGAATTCTTCCAGGGTGATTTACCAATAATTGTGGCAGATAGTTTTCCAAAAAATGAAGATAAATTGCTCCAGTCAATGTACCATCAAAGAAATGTGGCCCTATTACATGTTCTCCAATAATTCCTCCCCAAACGTTTATAGACCATCTGTGTTGGTTATCAACTTGCATAAAAAAGTGAGGATTTTCCGAAGCATAATAATGGAAATTGTGCCTATTAACAAATCCATTTTTATGAAAAGTTGCCTCATCAGTGAATAAAACATTATTGAAGAAGTTGACATCATTTTATCTCTGCTCTGGCCCAGTTACAAAATTGTAGGCGCTTTTGAAAATCGTCATCAGATAATTCCTGGTGCATTTGAATATGATATGCATGCAACTTATTTGTTTTTAAGATTCTACGTATTCCTACTAATGAGGTCACTTCTCTTTGATTAACATGGGGATTCTCAACCGTTGCCAGCACCACAGAAAACTCATTTTCACAATACGTTTTATTCTTTCACTTTTTTTTTCGACATTTCCAGTTTCCAGAAATCTATCGAGAAGGTTTTGGAAGCTGCTAACATCAGGAAGCCTTTTTTCAGGATAACGTTGGTGATAAATTCTATTGGCAAGTAAACAATTTCTGTCTGACTCGCCCAAAACAAAAATCATGTCTACAAGTTCCGCTTTATTAAAATTGATATTGTAAAATTCCAAATATTTTAAATTCAATACAAATTGTAACTAACGACCGATAACTGTGATAAATGCTCCTTTGTACACGACAATTTATACCAAACTGAGGTTTTATTGCTTGTCGAATAACGAAAACAGCAAAAAAATTTACAAAAAAACATTACAGTAAAGGACTGGTTAAATACTATTTACTCATTTCAATGAAAATGGTCCCACTAAATGACCTCATTTCAAAATTGCATAAAGACGTGTGTCAATCAAAATGGGCAACACGTCGAGCACCTATTATAAATTTTTCTAATGAATTATTTGAGGGAACCTCTTTTTTTAAGTTTATTCTTGAATTTGACACTTATTTATTTATAAAACGAAAATGGTTGCAATTAGCCATAGGGAAGTACTTACAAAAAAATGTTCGTTTTGCATTTCTACATCACATCGTTGAAAAACATACAGAGTGTTTAATTTGAAAAAAATTGGGAAAATTCAATTTAAAAAAGTTCTTAATTGAAAAATAAACACTTATTTATTTATAAAACGAAAATGGTTGCAATTAGCCATAGGGAAGTACTTACAAAAAATGTTCGTTTTTCATTTTTACATCACATCGTTGAAAAATATACAGGGTATTTCATTGAGAAAATTCAATTTAAATAGCTCTTAATTGAATACTAATTTTTGGCCACCCTGTACATTTTTAGGAAATGAAAATGAATCAAAAACATTAATTAGATGTCTCGTAACTGGTATTCACATAAGTTTTTCTTAGAACCCATAATTGTGACTGGTGATTTTTTTAATATCCATCTGCAGATGGCATTATTTCAACAAAAAAATTCATTACATCAAAGTGGTTGGGAGATAGCCAATAATAATATAGGACTGAATAGAGCCTAGAAAGAGGCTTCAAGAAATGTACTGATATACATAGCATTCCATTTAAAAAAAAGGCACTTGGTCCTGTAATTTCGTCTTGGCTCGCCCTGTATGTTCGAAAATAATTTCCAGTTATAGACTTTTTTATCTAGTTTACTTGCAATTTTTTTTAAAAATTTCTAGCTATCGTAGAACTCGAGATATCGAGGTCAGACGCACTATTGCCCGACCCTGTATAATATTTCATTTGTTTTAAAATTTGACATTACTCTTAATGATCTGTCATAAATATTAATTTTATATTTCAGCTGCTTTTAATCTCAGTTAATCGGTTCAATATTATTTAGAATTTTTAAAAAATAATAAGATTATTCAATTGAATAAGACCTTTTTTATTAATTAACAAATTTAAAATGTATTACAATCCAAAATTATAAAAACTACCCACCCCAAGAGTTTAACCAATTTCTTGATTTTGACTTTGACTTTATTATTTCAATAACTTACTTCGTTACTATTTGTTTTCATAGTAATAATTGCATAATTTCCTTTTATTTGTAATTTATGAACATGTAACTTTTGATCAGTACTGATATCTTTAATTTATGTTGAAATTTCTAAAACTTCTCCTTATTATTTATGTGGAAATACCATTTATATTCTTCTATACCTTTATTATCATAATAATTCTTCTTTTAATTTAATTAATCTTTATTTTTCTTTTTTACAGCAAAATTGTCATCTTTTCAAAATTATCAATTTTCAATTCCCTTTTAATTATTTTTCTTGTTGACTACGTCTTTATTTATTATTTTTCCAAATGTTCACCATCTATCATTAAATTCGGACTTTGCCTTTTTTAAACTTCACATTTCAAATTTTAAGTTATAAACTTTTCTTCTGTCACACATCTGTTTTCTTTTCACTTGATCAAATTTAATACAACTTATCCAAATTCTTATTCTACTTACATTTATCCAAGTGGATATCAACATAATTATTTAACATTATAACTTTTACTAAACTAGTTTCACATATCATTCGTAATAAATAATTCTGTATTATTATTAATTAATTGACTAATAATAAATATATTCTATTCAGTTAATAAATTTATAATAAATAAATAATAATACAGAATTATTTATTACGAATGATATGTTAAACTAGTTTAGTAAAAGTTATAATGTTAAATAATTATGTTGATATCCACTTGGATAAATGTAAGTAGAATAAGAATTTGGATAAGTTGTATTTAATTTGATCAAGTAAAAATTTTAAATGTGAAGTTTAAAAACGTCAAAGTCAAAATTTAATGATAGATGGTGAACATTTATAAGATAGAAAATTTATCATGGGAACATTTGGAAAAATAGTAAAAAAAAGAGGTAGGGAATTGAAAGACCTTTCAAAAGATGTATCACTCGAGCCCCCTTGCCATTTGAATATTTTGAGGGGGTGGCCGTGTAGGGTAGAGGGATGATGATAGGTATACAAGTATTACATTAAAATATGTCCCCCTTGGAAACAAGGTCGACGTGTTTCACCATTTTTTCAAAAAAATTTTATCTCCGAGGTTATTCAGGTGCCTACTTTTGGTTGGGACACACACACACACACACACACACACACACACACACACACACATATATATATATATATATATATATATATATATATATATATATATATATATATATATATATATATATATATATATATATATATATATATATATATATATATATATAACAAAGAATAGAAGGTCACTGCGGGATGAGATGTAACAGGAAGAAAAGGATAATGGGTATTGCCCGCAAACCTGTTACATCTCATCCCGCAGTGACCTTCTATTCTTTGTTACTCTAAACCCTGGGTAGGGAATACCACGCAGGCAGCTATAGTTGCCTCCGTGGCCATATTGTCTGATGCCCTGTAAACACGGGGTCTTTCAATTGCAGCCACAAATGTGCGACTGGCTTCCTGTCAGTGGTTTCCTTTTGTGTTGTTGAACCTAAGTTGTACCTATCTTACAACTTATAGCCGTCATGATTACGAGTAGTGACTCAGAAACACGTGTCGACGGATTCATCCTTTTTTGCGGGCAATACCCATTATCCTTTTCTTCCTGTTACATCTCATCCCGCAGTGACCTTCTATTCTTTGTTACTCTAAACCCTGGGTAGGGAATACCACGCAGGCAGCTATAGTTGCCTCCGTGGCCACATTGTCTGATGCCCTGTAAACACGGGGTCTTTCAATTGCAGCCACAAATGTGCGACTGGCTTCCTGTCAGTGGTTTCCTTTTGTGTTGTTGAACCTAAGTTGTACCTATCCTCAACTTATAGCCGTCATGATTACGAGTAGTGACTCAGAAACACGTGTCGACGGATTCATCCTTTTTTGCGGGCAATACCCATTATCCTTTTCTTCCTGTTACATCTCATCCCGCAGTGACCTTCTATTCTTTGTTACTCTAAACCCTGGGTAGGGAATACCACGCAGGCAGCTATAGTTGCCTCCGTGGCCACATTGTCTGATGCCCTGTAAACACGGGGTCTTTCAATTGCAGCCACAAATGTGCGACTGGCTTCCTGTCAGTGGTTTCCTTTTGTGTTGTTGAACCTAAGTTGTACCTATCCTTACAACTTATAGCCGTCATGATTACGAGTAGTGACTCAGAAACACGTGTCGACGGATTCATCCTTTTTTGCGGGCAATACCCATTATCCTTTTCTTCCTGTTATATATATATATATATATATATATATATATATATATATATATATATATATATATATATATATATATATATATATATATATATATATATATATATATATATATATATATATATATATATATATATATATATATATTTATATATATATATTGGCTGAATTACATAGGTCAATACCACAGATACACCCGACAATTAGAGGCCCTATTTTTAACGGAAGTTTTGCGATGAATACTTTATAAAAGTTCTATAACTTGAAAATTTTAAAACTGTGTACTGTATGGACGACCAAATTAACTTACGTCTACCCGACGCATTCGCCAGAAACAAGTTGTCCATTCAACTCGTGCAATGACAGGCAGCCATTTTTAGTTAAAGGCTTACCTTTTATATAATTCACTAGTGAATTTAAAATGATGATGGATCTGATATTATAGGTTCATTTAAGAAATAGTTCGCTTAATATAATTTTTCTTTTTAACTGCAATTCCACAATAACTTTAACTCTTAATAAGATATAAGATAGGTACTTATGCACTTAATTTCATGTTCTTAACTGCTAATATATAAAACGAGAAATTCATTTAATTTTCAATGTTGTCAGTGGAAAGCCTCACTTACCTAATGTTAAAATAATAATTGCACATCACTTAAAACTTATGTTAACTTTTTATTTTAATTTTATGTTTAAATTTGCAATAAAAAAAACGATTAAATTTATTCCTAATTGCGTCTATTCCGATTAAGTTTTTAAAATAAAAACTACTGAAGTAGAAATAATACATACTAGACTGAAGCTGCTAAACGTCGTTTAATAGTCATTAAATGAATTCACTACGTATCATTAGCGACAACGTTATTCTCTACAGATACATTGGCAATTTCTTTCAGATTTTTTTTGCTCATACCCACAGTCTTTTTTTTCAAA
This sequence comes from Rhamnusium bicolor, assembly GCA_029963845.1. Lineage (NCBI taxonomy): Eukaryota > Metazoa > Arthropoda > Insecta > Coleoptera > Cerambycidae > Rhamnusium > Rhamnusium bicolor. The sequence continues at coordinate 62,250 of JANEYF010003625.1, forward strand.
AAGAAAATCTCTTACTTGCATTTCAACCGATTCCAGGAAAATTACATTTTTTCAGAGACCCTATAATTTACTTTCATGTCGCTAGTAAAGTGTACAGATTGTTCCAAAATATCTGGGTATCTCCAGGACGCGATCTAGCTCTTCTGCCCCCTCTGGACAAAAATGATTTTTGCCGCCCTTATACCTAAATAATTATTTTAAAATAATAATTTATAAAATATTTATAAAAATCAATTAAGATAACAATGTAAACACAAAATCAAAAAATACATTAAAAAAGTTTTTAAAACATTTTCAATTTAAAAACTTTTTTTTTTTTCGGCAAACTCATAATTTCTTTAAAACATATTTTATCACACAACGATAATGTATAATGTAGATAATTTATTTTACCTGGAGAACAGATGAGAACACGAAAAGTATCCATCAGCAATTGTAGTTATGTTAAAAACAGATTCAATTCCAGCACAAAACTTTTGAAAAAAGTAATGACCTTGGGTAATGACATTGCGTTATTGTGTTCGCTATAATTTTTAATCCTAAAGAAAAATTTTATGCTGATGTGTCATAATATAGTAAAAATAATAAACTGCAACTCAAGCTTTCGCTATCCAAGGTAACCTCTAATTTAAAACAAAAATTTCACTGTATAATTTATCATAAAAAATTGGTCAACTTTATTTATTTTGTGTAATATATTATACCTATAATATATACTGTGTCCAAATTGCAGGTGCATGCATTGCTATCTCGATTATTATTAGAGACAGGGAAACGGTTAAATGGGGACTTTTTTTGAAGAATTTTATGACCGTTTCGATGCCGTTTTTAAATTTGGCCTAGCTCTGTCCGTTTTACAGATATTTTCAAAAAACTGTAAAGGTGTATTTTAAAAACTTCCCGTATCTACCTAATTTGATGACCGGTGATATTTTAATAAGTACATTGTTAGGACACTTGTTTAAGGCGTTTTCGTTGACGTTACCAAAAAATTTCTATCGTCATTTATTTTTGAGTTAATGTCACTAACTTTGTTTTTCTTAAGGGCGCCATATTGGATTTTTTGAAAGTTCAGTATTGCTCTTAATTTCCTTTTCAACGATGTATCACAATATCAGGACAAAATTTGTTACTGGTGTAAAATATAAAAAAAAATCTGTTTTCTAAGTAGGCCATGAAGAAAATTTATTTTAAAATAATCCGATTTTATTAGCTTCAACTTAAAATTTCAACAAATTAATTAAAAACTTTAAAAAAAGCCAAAGTGTTTCTTACACGTTCTTCTATATTTCTGGTGGTTCAAATGCATAAACTTCGTTTTTTGTATGCCCCAAAGAAAATATTCCAACGGAGTGAGAGCAGGAGACCTGGCTAGCCATAGAACGTTGCCATTATTTGCAATAATTTTATTATCAAAAGTTGCTCTTAAGAATTGTGTTACTATGCCGCTATTATGTGCTGGACAACCATCATGATGAAACCAAATCTGGTTAATATCTTCTACAGCAAGTCTAAGAGCTGCTATTATTTGTTCTTGCAACATTCGCAAATAATTTGCACCGTCCAAATTATCATGATAAATAAATGGTCCAATAATACGATTACCTGGAAAGGATTTTTTATATGAATTATTATCAACGAACGATTTAAACAAGTTTACTTATGATGCCACTCGAGAAATTGAATCCAAATTTTGTTTGAAACTATCTTTGGCTAATTATGTGAGGATTCTGGATACTCCAGTAGTGTGTATTATGTCTATTGAAAACACCACAATTAGTGAATCTAGTCTCATCTGTCCATAATACTTTTGAACGAAAGTCTGGGTTCTGTAGACATTTTTGTATAAAGCAATCACAAAATGCTGCTCTTCTCTCATAGTCATTTTCTTGTAAACCTTAGTTTGTATGGATGATAATTATTTTTCTTTAAAATGTTATGCACAGTTGTTTTGAGAACATCTACCTGATTTGAAATTTATCTTACAGATGCTGTAGTATTGTCTTCTACGTATTCTAATACAACGTTATTTCGCTCTTCGTTATCTATCTCATAAGTCTTATTTCTTTTTCCATTAAACCGTCCATAATTTAATAAATTAATAACAAGAATCCTAAAATATCTTTCATTTGGTTGCACACGTTCTGGAAAGTTATCCTCATAAATTCTTGATGTCTTATCAGTATTTCTATTTGATTTAAAATAAATCTCTAGCATATCTAACTTTTCTTCGTTTATCTCAGAGCCATAATAAATTCAAAAAAAGAACTTAATAAAAGAAACACAATTTTTAGTTATTACAAAATAATGGTAGATCACAGTGAAACACTAGTAAAAATAAAAACAGCAATTATGACAACAAGAATTGTCAATTAAACATTGTTTTGTATATTGTCATGATAACAAGATATATGGCACCTACTATTAGAAAAATGATACGATTATTTTATTTTATTATGACGGTGCAAATAAATTCAACAACTCATTTAAATGTGTTTTAATTTTTCGTTTTAATTTTAAGTTGAAGCTAATAATATCGGATTATTTTAAAATAAATTTTCTTCATAGCCTACTTAGAAAACTGATCTTTTTTTATATTTTATACCAGTAACTATTTTTTTCCTAATATTGTGATACATCGTTGAAAAGAAAATTAAGAACACTATTGAACTACCAAAAAAATCCAATATGGCGCCCATAAGAAAAAGCAAAGTTAGTGGCATTATCTCAAAAACAAATGACGACAGAAATTTTGTGGTAACGTCAACGAAAGCACCTCAAGGTAACTCGGTAACTGTAAGAGATACAAAAATATGGAAGACACATTCTCAATCTCTTTTCTTGAGACAAATTCACTGGAGAAAACAAAAATTTGCTATCGTCTTCTGTTTTCGAGTTATAAACAAAAGTTCTATTTTTCGACTTTTAGACACATGTCAATATCTTGGTTGTTTGTAATGTTATGAAAAATCAACTTTTACATTCTTCATGCACTTTTTTCTGTATAATATAGTGGCGTCGAGAAAATTTAAAAATAAGTTGCAATTTCGAGTTATGGCATAAGTTTTATTTTTTTGAATGGGAATTGTAGTTGGCTATGGTTTAATTAAAACGGAAATTGTTTTCTCTTTCCAACTATACATCATATGTGGGGTCGCTTTTGATGTGTAAGTATTTAATTACGAAAATAATCTTAGTAAATTACTTTATTTCAAGTAGGCGTATGTCATCTATGACAGTGTTTATCCATTTATCAGTAAATTGCGTTTTAATAATTTTGTTTCCATCATAATTACATCCCACGAAAATTACGAGAAATATGATATGGAATGCTTTATTCAAAGTTATAACAATTGTGATAATGCATCCGAAATATATTTCAATTGCTATTCAGAAAGGAGACAACCTAATAAAGGTACTTTTAAGAGGTTAAAAGAAAATCTCATTAATTGTGGGTACTTCAACAAGCCAAGACCAAAAAATTACATTATTGAAGTTGCTGAACAAACTTCTATAACTGTAATTGGAACGGCGGTTGCAAATCCCTCAATTTCATGTCGTTAAATTGAAGCTGATTCTGGGATTTCAAGACGTCGAGCTTTGGGTATTTTGAATACACACAAATCCTTATACAATAAGGAAACAACATGATCAACCAAATGATCCTCAGCGACGATTGGAGATTTGCATATGGTATCGTCAAAAAAGTCAACAAGATGAAGGCCAACAGATGAGGCCTACATTAGCAATACAGGATTATTCAACAGGCATAACGAGCACTATTGTGTCTAATATGAACCCTCACCGTACCGTTGACGTACGATTTCTGGGACGCTTTTGTTTTAGTGTTTGGTGTGTACTCTTTGTAGCAATCGTGTTTGCAAATTGTAAATTGAGATATATAGTAACATTTCCAACGAGCGAGTTGACGTACAGACAAATTAATGCAAAAACATTCAACGAATTTAAACTTTTATTTAGCCCCTTTGTACTTGATGTGCGCGACTGGGATGTTGATCGTATATTTGACAACTTCTGGAAACACTTTATGCGTTGTTTTTTCACTGCTTTTAACAAAAAAAAAACCAAACTTACGAAAAATCACAATCAAAGCAAAATAACATTTTCTAACAATTTACATAAAGATATTGGTAAATTAAAAAACATCAACTAGCTACGCAAACAAATAAATAATGGGGAGCTAGAAAATAAATATAAAAACCTAAAAAGCCAAATAAATAAAAAAAATAGGGATGAAAAAGAGGCATACTATAATTCTCAAATTAAACATTCCACTAATAAAGCCAAATCAATATTGTGTATTGTAAACAATTTGAATGGCAAAACTGCCCCAATTCCGAAATTGACTACATCAGGTACAATGATACTAATATTTCCGACAAAAAAGGAAATTGCGAATATCTTTGGTAACTATTATTCTACCGTTATCCATGAAAAATTCAATACTCACTTTAATGGCAAGCTTTCCTCAAAATGTACCACTCTCAACATCACGGAAATGTCCATGACCTTAAGTCCAGTAACCGCTTATGTTGTTAAGTTTGTCATAAAAAATCTACCAAACAAAAAAATTTACGGGATTAAATGAAATTCCCATTGGATTAATAAAGAAATGCTCAAATGAGCTAGCGGCTATTCTTGCGGACAATTAATATATCGATACTACATTCCCAACCTGCCTAAAGGAAGCAGCATTAATTAATTTTTAACAAGGGCAAATTATTGAGGAATTTATGGACAATCTACCATTAATTGAGGCAAGAAATTAGTTCTTCAACAAGATTGTGCACCACCTCATAATATCAAGACAGTTTCAGAATTATTAAATATCAATTTTGGAAATAATTGGATGGGAAGTAACGGACTAGTATGGTGACCACCACGATCACCTGACTTAACGCCACTGGCTTTTTTCTTTTGGGGCCACATTAAAGACAAATTATACAAGAAAACCAGTACCGACATTAATGAACTCAGACAAAATTTTATAGACTATGAATTCCATTTCAAATCTTCATATTTATAATGCAGTTCAGAATGTTATCAAGAGGTAATTATGTATCGAACATAACGGACATCAGTTTGAACATTTATTTTTACGCAAAATAGAGCGTAAATCCGCTTATTTCAGACACATAATTCAAATTTTTGTTTTCATTTTTCGTTTTCTCATAATATGCCTTAGGCTTAAAGTTTGAAACACCCTGTACATATTACCTTCTTCATCTAATAATTACGCAGCAGTTCTCATAACGAGCTACCCAAATAATTTTTGTGATTCTGCAGGCATTAAATAGATTGAACGGAATATGGAGTATACCTAATATTAATTTAGACAAATACCTAGTAGTAGTAGTAGCTACTTATTTTACTAGGCAAACAGGCCACAATTGGGCCCTTTTTACCTAGGGACTTAACATAATTAAGAAGATTATATTCTTTAACAATCTACGTGTCTGTAATACTTCCGTAATATTTCTAGAAACTCCAAAACGGTAATATATTATTAATTATTTATCTCAACTCGTAATGTTGCTATCCGGCATCGACAAAGTGAAAGCAGTAGTTACGGTAAGAAAACGGAGAGCGCGCTAAAAACTTTTGCATTCAACATTACATTGAAGTTAAAGACACATTTTATTCACCAAAAATAAGTATGGTGTTTTCGGCACAACTTTGCCAAAGACTTCAAATCTTAACAAACAACAATTGTTATTCGATGAGTCAAAATTTCACTGCACAAAAACGATAAGGTCTTATAAATTTGTATTTTTCTAGAAGACGACTCCACATAAAGCAATTTAGCAGCGTTAGTAATGGTTGACTCTCGGACTCTTTTCTAAGGTCAATTTAATTTTAAACTGTATTTAAGAATTATCGATTATAATAGCATATAAAACACCCTCTATAACGCCGATCAACTTATTTTTGATATATCTTAGTTTTACGTCAAGTAGGACTGAATCCCCAAATGCCATTTTCAAATTGTGTATGTGTATATGTAAATGGCCATGGTAGCCAAGTGGGTAAAGCGCCTATAGCTATTTACTGGGTACCGTATATCGATGGTTCGAATCCATCCCGGAGCAACAAATTTTATTTGTAATTTGCTTCGGATTAAGTTGGGAGTGAACTGTCGATGCCCTAGATGTGGTTCGGACTCCACAATAAACTATAGGGCTTCGTCTCTCTTGACTCAACACAAAATCCTTGGATTTTCTGGGAGTTACTTCGGTGACGTAAGAGGCGGTTAAGAAAACATTTTTTTTTAAAGCTGCCAGGCTTTTACGATCCACGTATCCCAATATGATTCATGTAACAAGCCTTGCAATCTGTAGGTCTGTTTGCCTGTGGCCAATATTTACTTTAAACAAGATATTTTTGCCCGATTTTTGTTCGCTAGTGGACAACAACGTCATCATATTTTACTCAGAACTAAACATTTTTACTCTTGCTCCAGACGAGGAGTAAATATAAAGAACGAAATCTGTTCGCTAATTGCCATTTCCAGCGAGATAAAAATTGAACTAATTTGCTTGCTGACGTCATACTTAGAGTAAATATCACAACTTAGAGTAATATCGGCGAACATACCTTATAATAATGCCTTGAACATAGTGTAGGAAGTTTCATGAAATATTAAAACAGACAGAGGTATCTATTTTAATTGTTCCGCACAAAGATTTTATTGTCTTTTACCCCATGTGTCGGCCCTGCACGCAAGGAATTTGTCTATTGAAATAACCTTAGAGAATAGTTTTGATGTTCTGTAGGTCATTTCGCCCTAATGTCAAATAATAACAAATAACTAAAGAAGAAGATAACCTATTCGTTGATTGTTCTTTGCTGTTAAAAATCAATATTTATAGAGTAAATAATTTTCTTGAAAATGTGGACTGAGGATTATCGATGGCATTACGACTACGTACGTTTAGCTTGGGATACAGGTTTTTCATTTGAAAAGTACAAGTATCCAAATTTAGATAAAAATAAAATATGTAAGTGATGTAGTTAAAAAATTAGATCAAATTTTTCCAACTGCTTTTATATGTTGTTGGGATCGTTTCTTTTATTTTGTAATTATATCTTTTAGGCTTAGTTGATATAGATCGTATAGTAAAAGAAAGAGATGTGGCTTCCGTTGAAAGATGTATACCAACAGTGGTGCAGTTTATTTTAGAAAGCGACCAAGCAGAAGTACTAGATACAAACTTTGTTAAAATGTTTCGTATTAGTCAGTTGTCTGTGGAATATTTATTATTTTGCAAAAAGTATTTAGACAATACTGTAGTATTACTTAAAAAAAGAATTATCTAAATTAAAAAGAGGTAAATACAAGACTAAACAATTTAGGTAAATGTTGTTATTTATTTAAAAAGTGTTTTAGGAGAATAGAGAATTAAAATTATTTACTGAAGAACTCGAAAACCACATATCTTCGGTAACTAAACACAATAATTTGTTAACTACTTTTAAATGTGATATATGTCAAAAAGCCTTTTCGACAGAAGAATACTTAAACTCACATATAAAGAGAAGGCATAGTGATGAAGCTAAAGAAGCTACGAATGCCGAAACTGATAAGTTGCATTCAGAAATAAAACAATTAAAGGATAGGTTAAATGTCACAGAAAAATTGTTACAAGATAGAGATGAAAAACCAGAGAATAAACATTCAGATTTTAATGTTGATGAAAATAAAATAAAAGTCAATGAAATACAAGAAAGATTTGAAAAATTTAAAGAAAAGGTAGAAAATGATATAAGAATTTTACAAATAGAAAAGAACTTTTATGAAGAAAAATACGGAAAATTATTTGATGTCGTTTTACATCCACATACTAAAGAAAACGTAAATCAACATTTAGAGTCAATAGACCAAGATAAAAAGTCCGCTGACAATGTAAGCGAAAAAAATAGAAAATACCACACAAACTGATAAAGAAACCAGTATTAAAGCTAAAGAATTACAAATAGAAACAGTACACAATAAAAATGTTTATAATTTTAAACATAATAGTTCCAGTTCAGAAAGTGTTTCTGAAAGAAAAGTTGATATACAACATGAAATGGAGGAAAAAATAAGTAAGTTTGAAGAAAATGTGGAATCAAAGGTATTAGAAATTATTGTATCTTCCATTTTAATCTTTGTAATATCCCTTTTTTTTTTTTTTTTTTTTTTTTTTTTTTTTTTTTTTTTTTTTTTTTTTTTTTTTTTTTTTTTTTTTTTTTTTTTTTTTTTTTTTTTTTTTTTTTTTTTTTTTTTTTTTTTTTTTTTTATAAATCTTGAGTAATATCCTTATATTTTAATCAAAAAAATTATATTTTTAGATATCTTCCAGTTTATGTAATATAGAAAGTCAGATGCAGGCATTTTGGGGAAAATTAACAGAACTGGAATTAAAACGAGAGGATAACTTAACTGTACAGAAGGAGCTTCAAAACGTTCCTGAACAGTTGTTTGAAACTGCAGTATTGGAGTCAAAGCCAAAAATTAAGCCAAGAACAAAGTTTAGTAAACCAACTAAAATTAATGATAATAATTATAATCAAGAAAATGCTGACAGACTTAAAGCTGAATTAGAAAAAATGTATGCTCAATCTCAACCTAAGATCATAGATGTAGATATAATGAAAAATCTACCAAAAAAGGAATCAGAGTTAGAAATTGTAGAACTTAAGTCAAATATAATGTATAATACTTCATCTACATCTCAGTCAGAAAGTGAATCACACAACAGCATAGAGGAGATTATATCTGAGAAAGATTTTGAAAGTAAACCATCTAAGTCCACTTTAGGTAAAAGATCTGCTACAAGGTATGTTATGAAATAAAACTGAAAAAAATTATGGTAATTTCTTAATAGTTACACAGGACGTTAAATTTTTCTGAAATTTTGGCTACCCATGTACTCTGAAAATCAAGCTGAAAATGCATGTAATATTTTTTTCTCCTGTAGACATTTCATGGAAAACGATGTTTCAAAATAATAAAAGTACCACATTCACCCATCAAACCTCTGTTATATGAATGTGAGAAGTAAAATGGCACTGTCCATTGATTTGAAAAAACTTTTAAATACATCGTTGTAGTTGAAACCAGAAATAGTTTGAAATGTGGGTAATACTGAATATTCATTCTTGCTTGACTTATATTACTTGCCAAACATATTTATTAATTTATAATCAAAATTTTAACGAATCATTATGTAATATATTTTTGATGAGGGTTAATAAGGAAATAAGGAACATAGAATGTTGCCATCAGCCAGTGACCGGCCATATTTCAGGTTTCTCTTGTTTCAGCTATAATAAGACACTTCCACGTCTTTGTAGTGTATATATGTCATTGGTAATGTTACCTAAAATGTAAAAATTTTAACTGCTTGAAAAAACATATTGTGTAACACTTGTTTCAATATAAATACTGTAGACTTCCGTTAGTGAGAAAAAATTTATTAAACCTTGTTAATATAATTATTTGCACTAAAAAAAGTTATCTCCCTGTATTGTTAAAGTTTCATAAAAGTAATTTTAAAAACAATTGGCTATATTAAAAGTAAAAATTACAGTGATATTTACTTTATTTTAGTTTGAGGAATGCAGCCAAAAATGAAGAAATTATTGCAAGGTTGCGTGAAGAAATCAGTAATATTATAAATAATAAGCTACAGGAAATAGGTATATCCCCAAGCTGGAAAGGTATACCTCAGAAAACATATGATAAGGCTATGGAAATAGTAAATCATCAAGCAAATTTGACAAAAAAAGGTAGGTATAATATTGTTTATAGATTGTATAAATACTGAACTTTCTGAAATATTTCAGTCATATGTAAATTTCGATTCTATCAAGAAATCTATTCAGAAGTCTCTAAAAAATCAAAAAGATATGAAGAATACTAAAAAGATATCAAAAATCAATACATCTCCAAGTAAACAACATCCAAATGTGATAAATATTAGTTACAGAAGAAAATCGAATTTTGAGTAAGTGTCAATTAGTGAATACAATCCCGAGGCAGAATTTCAATCCCGGGATTTCGGGATTAAAAATAAAAAATCCCGAATCCCGGGATTAATCCCGGGATTTATCGTGAGTAAGAATAGAAAGAGATGTAAAACTGTGGGTTCCGTGTATCTACGATGTGAGCACGTTAAAGATCCCTACCCTACGACAAAGATAGGGGGTTCGGCAAAATTTCCAGGTTAAGGGTCCCAGTGCCTACACAGACACTGATGAGCTTATCCCCTGGCGTCGGTGATTGGCCTTGGTAGCGGAAATAGGCCGACGTTAAATAAAAGATTAAAAAAATATATATATACATATATTTATTTAAAAAAACGTATACCTGTATTATTTATATTGTATAAATATATAATATTAAGCATAAACAACAAGAAATCAACTCTTTGGTAAAAAACAAAACTTTATTAAATTAAAATAAAATAAAACTCGACAACTGCATTCATTTTTGAAAGTGACAGAAACAAAAGTTCATCTAATACTTCGTCACTCAGCCGTGACCTGATGCTGGTACAAAGTCCACCAACAGCAGAGAACGACCTTTCCGATTCCACGCTTGTTGGCGGAATGGCAATTCAATAGTTATATGCTAATTGTAAAGTCCACGGATTCCGCTATTTTCAAACATTTCCCATCTGTTATAATCGAGGCAGATCCCAAAAATCCCGGGATCTAGGCTATTGCAGTCCCGGGATTGCCGGGATCAAAAATTTGTCGGGATCCCGGGATTGCATTCCCTAGTGTCAATGTCAATATTTTTTACCTTGCCATTTGCAATTTGACTGCATCAATAGATTTCATTAGTTGTTATGACATCATGATGTACACCATCTACATTAACTAAAGTCCTAACAAAATTATATATTTTTATGTTCGACTATGTTCTTTATATATTGATGTCAGTAAGGACAAAAATAAACATAGCAGAACATCGGTTGCGCATCTTTACTATTCAGTATATAAATTTGAATTATATTTAAGAACATTCGTTGATTACTAATTATGAACGAATTGTTCATAAAAGTATCTTAAATATCTTAAGTTTTAAAGAAATAAATTGAAAGCCAATACCATGTTTACAACTTGTTAAAATTTTGTCTTTAAGATCATTGTATATAAGGTTCATATTTGCAACTAAATGATTTAATTAAATTGTGGAACAATATAATGTGAGTTATCTCTATAGTGATGTAATAGAGTATCACTGGTCTTAATTAGTCATTTTATATGCTTGATTTAAGGGGTTAAAATGTCACTTTACCCTGCCTTTTTTCATACATTTTCAAGTTCTGAGACAACAAGTCCAACGTTGCAGCCTCTACCACTTTGGTAATTTCTGGTGGGGTACGAGAAAATAAATTTTCATCCTCTTCCATTTCCAGTTCAATAGAAATACACAAAACACTTTGACAAACGATTTTTGCCACAAAATCACAATATGGCCTTTTATTTACGTTGTTGCTTGGTTATTTGCATTCATTATTAATTCAAATTCCTACCTGTCAGTGTGACAATACGAACGCTATTTTTATGGAATGTCAAAATTTAACAGATTGGCAATTTTTATGGAGTATTTGCAAGATAGCCAACATATATTTATGTATTATGTATTAATTAAGGCTGATCATACATAAAATTTTGTGTACAGCTCGGGCACAACCAGTATTATTGCCCTTGTCGTATTAGAGCCCTTGGCTAATGCCTCTAATTTTAACACCAAAGGCCATAAACGCCTCTTTATGCTCTTGGTGCATAAATAGCTATTATTGATCTGGATGCATCAAGATGCTGACATTATCAAAGTAACTATTTGCCTGAATAGCATATTTACATATTAGCAGTTTGTTTATACGACCAAAGAAAAAATGCCAATGATTAAGTGGTATTACGGTGGAAAAACTACAGGGGTTAACAGTTGATTTGTTTTCCAATTTGAAAACTGTCCTGTCCTAACGTTTTTAAAATTGTTCATAAGTTGCGTCTTGAGGTATGTGATGAATTGCAAAAATTGCACCTATTTGATTATTGAAGATGATATTTACAGTTTGCTTTTAAAAACAGTGTGCATCAAACCCTATAAATGTTCTAAGCAGTCAGAGTTATGTAGTCATTCAGAGCAATGACTTCACTAATTAACAATCCAGGAGTGTAGTTGTAAGTTTGTGTATGGAGCAAATAATCTTCTAATCAAGTGCATGAAATATATTTTTGTTGATATAAATTTCATTGCAACATATATTTTACGCTGTACTGATTGTGCGGTTGGCTCCTTGTGAAACATTATTAAATATTTTAAATAAACAAAGAAAATTTGCTTTTAAATGTTTCAAAATTATATTTTCACTCTACACGTGTTTCGGCTTTTTAGGCCCTTTTCAAGAGTACAGATGAGATGTACAGTACCTCTCATCTGTACTCTTGAAAAGGGCCTAAAAAGCCAAAAACACGTGTAGAGTGAAAATATAATTTTGAAACATTTAAAAGCAAATTTTCTTTGTTTATTTAACATATATATTTTACTTTCAGATCTAAACCCGAACCTAAACCATCACTGGTAACTATAAAAAACAGATCTTTTTATGACACTGACACTGAAAGTGAGTCATTACAAAACAAACCACCAGTTAAAAACTTTGAAACAGTACCTCCATACTCAGCCGTTATTGAGGAACTTAGAACTTCATATCCAAAAAAAATAAATACAGATTCTGATTCGAACTCCATTATTATTCCAAATGAGGATAATACAAATGAACATCAAACTAAAAGTGCACTAAGGAATTATCCATCAGTGGGTTCTTTAACAAAAAAAGAAAGTGCTTTTCGATATTGAAACAGATGACACCAAAGCTGAAAACGAACCTCGTTCACTTCAAGGAGCAGGAGAGAGTACTTCTAATGTAGCCAGTTCAATATTAGATAGATCGCAAATGATAACCCATAGTGAGAAGAAACAAAACAAAGAAGATAGTTTTTCTGATTTTGATTTCAGTGAATTATAGAACAGTATATAATTTATATTTTAAGAAATAAAATTATTTTATTTTATTTAAATCTTCATTTGTTAGAACAAAGCTAAAAAATGGAAATAACATTATTTAATTTTTTTAATTATAAGAACAATCGATAACATTATTAGGAATTATTAGTTTTCATCTTAAGTGAACTTCTGTATTAATTCCATTTTCTTATTATATTCTGAGGCTAAGAATTGTATATTTTTCTTTTTGTCAGAAATTTTCTTCTCAACTTCCTGTAATGTTTTTGTTTCAGGAACATTCCAAATAATGTCTTTTAAAACAGGCACCCTTGCATATTCACTTAATTCATACTGTGAATTTTTCAGTTCTTCGTAATTTCGTTGAAGCTGTGTTTGTGTATCATGATTCGAGAGTAATTCTGTATTCAAATCATTTATTAAATTTGTTAAAGTTTCTCCTTCCTGGAAAGTAAAAAATGAATTAAGATTAATTTCGAAGATGTAACATAACGTACTTACAAACTGGTCATGTAAAGCCTTTAGCTCATTATCCATCTCTATTATTTTATTAACAAAGTTGTCCCTGGAACAAGTAATTCACAATAAACAAATTAAAAAATAATCTAATTCTAACAATGAAGAAACAAACAATATACAATTTTAATCCGACTCAAAAGACCAATGACAACTTTCACTTTTTGTGTGCTCCTCTTTTGATAAATATGCAGAATTACACACTACAAGCACACCAACTCACCACTAAGAAAGTGTTCTTGAAATTTGCTATCCACGGCCTAAATAAAATTAGCAAAAATAAATTGCAATGTACACTTTAAAAGCCTAAATTTGACTTGTTGTAGGTGACAGAGACAGGTGAGAATGATGTGAAGAATATAGTTTATGGAGAAAGATATTCTTAGGTAAAAAATTGAAAAAGCAGGCGAATAGTGTACTGTTAGTTATTTTCCATTATTTGATCTGGGAAATGTAGTAATTTTTTTTACTTACGATTGTTTCTGAAGTTCCAAATTTAATTTTGTTGTTTCATCTTGTATTATTTTAAGTTCTTTGTTTAAAGTGGCAATTTTGTTGTTGGTTTTATTCAATTTTTGTAAATTTTTTTTCTGGATTAGCTTGATCTTTGACAAATTTTCGTTCTTTTCATCACTTTCTTTGATTAGCCTTTTGAAATTACTAAACTCTTCTTGAAATTTTATGTCAGATTCACTTTGACTTTGAAGCGCATTTTTCAGATTAATATCCTATAAAATACTTATATGCTAATGAAAAAAATTTATAAGCATTAATTATTAATATCGAGTAGCTATTTGTCTACCTTTAATGAACTATAGCGCTTGTAACTTGTCGGCTGAATGTAAATTCTCACCAACTAAGCAATAAAAATCCAATGAACTCTTAAAAATCACAAACTACCTTTTTGCCCTGTGTAGACATTTACTTATGTAATACACCCTGACAAAGTTTTCACCAAACAAAGCAAAATATTACTGCACTAGACACGTGTTTCGCCAACCAAATTAAATGATTAAAACTGTTTTGGTGTTTCATGGAAAACTACGTCAGTGTAATCTTCATATCAAAGGTTCCAACCTACTTCAGGATTATATAGTACCTACAGTGTACGTGTAAACTTTTTTATTTTAGATTTTATTGACAGTTATTAAAAACTTCTGCTTATTCTGAAAACTTGTCAGCCATAGAAATACGATTTATGATGTAGTGTGTCCTGAAATGATGAAAATGTAAAATATTACCAAGAGTACAGTACCTCTATTTTAATGAATAGTGAACAATTTTATAAGAAATGTATGCAATGCCAAATGCAGTCCTAGGTTCATACCAATGCTTGAAGTTGTTCATACATGTAATCAATAACTGTTTTTTTTTTTAATAATTTTTTTCTTATGCAAAATTGATCATTAAATGTTTATTGTTTGATGTATTGCAGCTTCAGAATAATTCATTTCACTTTTCGACAATTTTTATAATTTAGCCAATATTGGTTATATGAATGAAACTTGGTATTAGGATTGCACTTGGCATTACATACAATTTTTTCTTATAAAATTTTTCTTTATTCATTAATATAGAGGTACTTTACTCTTGGTAAAAGTTTCCATTTTTATTTCGAGGCACACATAAATTGTAGTTCTGAATATAACTTACGAATAAGCAGAAGGTTTTTAAGAAAAATAACTTTTTGTCAAAAAATCAAAAATAAAAAAAGTTTACAAGTACAGTTGTCTACACACTGCGTACGTCATAGAAATAATTCTTTTGGAACTATGTTGTCATTTCCATAAAGAATATGTCAGTGATTTTGCAAAATCAAATTAAATAATACATATAGTAAGTATAGAAAGCACCTCATTAGCTTATTTTTCATAATTTTTGCTACAAAGTATGGGTAAGATATAAACATAATTTTAGGATCATTACGAATATAAAAATTAAAACGTAGTGAATTTTACTTTCAGCAGTAACAGAAAAGTTTTCAGCAATAATAATTATGGTGGCAGAGCTAAATTGTATTTTTTTATCTCAGTTTTGCAAAAAATTTTTATAAGATAGATAAAAGATTCAAATATAAGTTAATTTAAAAAATAGTTATATTATTTAGGTGCCTACAATTTCTAGCAATTATTTTGTTTCCATTACAAGAGCTATTTTGTATACGACTTTTTTAAATTTGTCACTGTTTTAGTCCCATAATTAATAATTAATTTAAAATATCAGGACTCAGTTTTTAGTACAAGCTGTACTATAAAATAATCATCTTTCTGCTATAAATCTAAACAAAAGCTTACTTGTATTCCACATGCTTCTAAAACTGATTGATAGTCAAACTCGAATTTTGAGCACTGCATATTTGTTTGTTATGGAATTAGTTATCAACCCAACGTTCCACAAAAGTTAATGCTGTAAATGAAAAATTAATTTTGGGATTCTGAGAAAAACTAAGAAAACGAACCAATCTAGAAATGAGAAAATGTAAATTAAATTAAACAATCAATTACATTAGTTCAGTTGTTTCATCTTTTATTTCTGTAGACCTACTTATCTAATTATAAATGTTTATATGCTATTAGATTAGTGTATCAGATCGTTATGCCATTGAAATTTTTATTTTTATTTCATGGCTTATTTTAATATTCTGCACTATGTATAGATATAATCAATATTTAATTGCCATTTTAAATTTTTTAATAGAGAAAAATTACGTCAGTTTAGAATAATTTATAATTGCCGCCTTTGAAACTTTCATGGTCGAAGGGAATATCATTTGACCATTTAAATGAGCGAAGGGAATATCAGTAACGAGCGCAACGGCAACTTTGTTATCTAGATATTCATTGTCCGTCCTGTTTCTCCAAATTTGTTGATTTAGCCTACTCTATTTTGTCCGAAGTTAAATCTGCAAAAATCGGACAAACCAATCGATGAGAAAATTAGCGTGACTTCTGGTTCTCTTCACGACAAATGGCGAGTATTGAAAAAACCCCGCTTCCGGTTTTAGGACTCTTTCCCCCCCTCCCCTCCCCTTTTTAATGGGCAAACCAAATCGATGAATACTTTGGAATCTTTATACAAGAAGAAGAAAAGATTTTACGTTAGGTTTTAGTAATCCTTGCCTTTATCGTTTGTTTCCTCTTTTGGCCACGCATGCATGTAACGCGCATGCCCCGGAAAAAAAAGAAGCGAGTCTTCTACTGCCGACAAATGTACGACTTATGTGAAGTTAGAAATGCAATATTCCAGAATTTTTTTCTAAACAAATTGTTTGCTGACAGGTTATTAAAATCGAAGAAATTGCCGAAATCTGAAAGTGTTTAAACATTAATTTAATAAATATGGTAGATTATAGCAAGTGGAAGAATATAGAGGTAATAAATTTCGTTCTTTGTTTAGTTTAAAAAATGTTTTATTTATAAATGTTCATAAAATGTCTAGATTTCAGATGATGAGGATGAGACTCATCCAAATATTGATACACCATCCTTATTTCGATGGAGACATCAGGCTAGAGTTGAACGAATGGAAGAAAGAAAAAAGAATTAGAAGTATTTGAAAATAAGAAGTCTGACCATATAAAAAGGACTGGTGTAATCAAAGAAAAATTGGCCTTAGCGGAGAAATCAAATGCTAAAAATTTGGAAGATTTGAAGAAAGCTCTGCAAGATCTTGAAAAGGAAGGTGAAGCAATTAAAAAAGAGGAAGAGGATTTGAAAAAGAAAGATAAGGTAAAAAGAAGAATACAAAGTTTTCCTGTATAACCGTTATATAGGTTATGGTTTTTTTCTTGATTATTTCTACATAAATTCTTATCAAATAAAAATTTTAGATGACGCCCTGGAATGTTGACACAATTAGTAAGCCAGGTTTCCAAAAGACTGTTATTAACAAGAAACCAACACGCCCTAAAGATGAAAATTTGACAGAGGAAGAAAGAGAAGCACGAATGAAAAAGTTTATTAAAGAAAATGAAAAAGACCTCAAACATTTCGGCATGCTAAGACGATATGAAGATTCCCGAGCCTTTCTAAAAGATCATAACAATCTTGTTTGTGAAGACACTGCTAACTATCTTGTTATATGGTGTATTAATCTTGAAATGGAAGAAGTATGGCGATTCTCATATATTTTTTTGTATAATGAGCACAATTTTTTTTTTTCTAGAAACACGAACTGATGCAACATGTTGCTCATCAAACCATATGTATGCAGTATATTCTGGAACTGGCCAAACAATTAGACTATGATCCAAGAGCATGTGTAGATGCATTTTTCTCCAAAATACAAGTGGCTGAGTTAGAATATAAACAGTCTTTTGAAGATGAATTAAATCAATTTAAAGAAAGGATACGCAAGCGAGCTGCTGAAAAAATTGAAGAGGCTGTGAAAGTAAGTATAATATTTATTGTTGAAGTTATTTTTTGTAAAAAGTTAGATATTTAAATGGTCTCTCATTTATCATTTTTGATTAACACACGTTATGTTGATCATTTTATAATAATATATAAAGAAAGCTATTTAGGTATAATAAGCATAAAGCATTATTAATGAATCTTTTAATATGAAGTAAAAATTATCGATTTTTACTTGTAGAGTAGGTATTAAAATCTGAAATTTAAACTTGCAAGTATGTTTAATAATTGAATTAAAAAACAAAGCAGATTATTATTTTTTTTTATGTTTGTAAATAATACCAGTATCAAGAGTAAAATACCAGATAATATTTTATCGATTTTCACAAAGTATAAAACACACCATTTTCAAATAATTAATTTCCTGTGTACTTGAATTACCTAACATATATTTGTCAGTCTAGATTTCAGATTTCAGTATAATATAAAAAAGGATAATATGGGTTTCTCATTAGGATACTGAGAAGAATGAAAATTTATTAATAATGGTTTATACATAAAAAATTTCTTTAATTTATTAATATCATAAATAAGGTACATATGGAAATACGGTAATATTTATTATCTGTTATCTTTAACTTATAGCTAATTATTTCTTCTAGGAAGTGGAAAAAGAAGAAAAAGAAAAACGGCTAGGTCCTGGTGGCCTGGACCCGGTAGAAGTATTCGAAAGTCTCCCAGAAGACCTCAAAAAATGTTTTGAATCACAAGACATTCAACTTCTACAAGATACTATATCGAAAATGGATAAGGAGGAAGCCAAATATCACATGAAACGTTGTGTTGATTCAGGACTGTGGGTACCTGAGGGTGGTAAAAAGGCTCAAGAAGATGCTGGTGATGCCCAGAGTTCACAAGAGACATCAAGCTCTTAATTATATAATTATTTCATTTTGTTAACATAAAAGTTCTATGTATATGATCAAATTAGAACTAAAAATTATGTTTGTTTTTAATCTTTTATCATTATTTCGGTGTAATTTAAAATTTAATTTTGGAGCAACCAGTCAGATTTCAATACTGTATCCTAACTTGCCCTATTAACCTGTCAATTCAACTAAAATTTATTTTTGTTCACATTAAACATTAAATAGGTACATAAAATTTTAAATGCTTATATTTTAACTAAGATTTGGTACACTCTACTATTGTCCTAGCTAGAGTAATATTAAACAATCAAGACTAAGTTTTCTCCAGAGATATTATGGACATGATATGAATATTTTTTGTGGGATAGCTTCCAGAACAAAGCCGAGGCCCACAGTTACCTGCTAAATAATTCTGATATTCTTAGGTCATACCTTCCAGTCGTTTCTAGAACTAATTTACAGTATGGAGACTATTTAAATGCTCTCACCACTGAGATCTTGAAAATGATACAGGATACAAAGTTAACGGTCATGCAGAATCTGCAAAGAAATTGAGGATATTTGGTAAAGTTATGGTAGAGACACATTTTTTTAATTCCTAACTTTCTATACTGAGTGAAAACTTGATATACACGAGTAACTAGATGATAGTTTTCAATGGCAACATTGTCTAAACCTTATAGTTATTTTGTGGTGACAATAGTCAACTTTAATTTTTCCCCTGCATGATTCTTATTTTTAAAAAAAAATTGTGTAGTAGTGGTTAAATCAGATTTTTTCGTATATCTAATGCAGTGAAATCCAATATAGGACTCATAACCAAAACCAAATTTAATTACAGAGCATCTGCATGTGACAACGTTGTTCAAGGTATTGCTTAGAGGATAATCAAATAACAAATCATGACCTCATTTCAATTACTTATAATATAAAAATACCATTGTACTTATTTAATAACTTCTTCAATTACTGTCTTTTTACATTGTTAGTTAAAATGACAAGTTTTTGTTCTGTGGTGGGTTGTGAAAGTAATTGGCAAGAGATTGTCAGTTTTTATATAATTCCATCAGTTCTTGATAATGAAAACAATATATATAATCAATTGGCTGTGATAATAATCACTATACATGATCAAAACTAAATTTTCTGACACAGGAATACAGTCACAATAAAATATTACAACCAATCACCAAACTATTATATGTGACTAAATAGCATTTGTACGTTTTACCTCCAAGCAAGCAAGTTAACTACACTCATGAGGTCATGTGCTGTAGATGCTTTCACCACAAAACTAGTGAGCTTAGACATTTTTCAAATGTTTCAATTGAAAGCTCTCATCTAGTTACCGGTATATACCAAGTTTCAACTTTCTATTCTCTGCAGAGAAAATTATAATATATAAATAACATTTATTGCAAGATTTTTAGACAAAAATACAAGGTGAAAGATTGCAAGTTGTTCTCACTGACACCTAAAACATTTTAGAATATTGTATAGAACATGTACTGAATATAAGTAATCCTATTTTTCTGGTGTGAAAGAACATTAAATTATTCAACCAAATTTAGCCACATTTTGAATCTCTTATCTTTGCTTACAAGATCCCAATGGTGGGCAATTAAATAATTGCCACCATGTATAACTAAAACCAACACTATGTCAGGAGACTAAATTTTCCATGTGTTGCAACTTCATAAGGGGTTCTTCTATACGGTCATTTGGTCAATGACCTCCTCTTGCAGACTATATTAAATAAAAAAAAAGAATTTATGCTATTCATTTTCTGAAGTTTAAAAATATATAATATGTATATATTTTTAAACTTAGAAAATGATTATAAAATTTAGCAGTTTTGAATCTCTCACCTTTGCCAAGATCAATGGTGGGCAATTAAATAATTCCACCATGTATAATGAACCGCGTTGGAACAAATTTTCCAGTGTACTTTACAAAGTACATTTCTAATCAGTAATCAGTTAATATGATAATACAATCTACAGACTCCATGTAAATTATCTTGGAATATGGGAAGCAGATATAATTAAGATGAACTAAAAAAAGATGTTATGTAAACATAAAATTACTAAAATAAATTTTTATAATTAGTCACCCAAAAACAGTTGTTATCTATTTATACAATTCCAAGTATCTAAAAAAATAATCCTATTAGAAATCCCCTAAAAACTAAATTGCAGTCATATTATCCTGTAATTTTTTATGTACATGGTGTTCAATTTAATTTGTTTAATTTCTTTCAATGTTACTCCCAGCCATTTAAAATTGGATGTTAAAATTTTTTTAAACGGACCTGCTTTTATGATTTTTTCCATAATATAAAAAAATGTATAATTTGTAAACATAAACGCGATTTTTTTAATATTTACATACATTTTCAAAACCACCGGTATAAGATAGATAACGCATAGTACATAGTATTTTTGAAATGAGACTTGCAAACTATCTGAATATATAGTTCCATTTTAAAAACATTGAGGTTATGTTTACTACTCTTTTATGTGTCATTCAACAATTTTTTCAGATATCTGGAATCTATGGAAAAAATATAAGTTGGGTTTAGGTTCTTGTGAGTGTGTCCTTATTGGAGCCTCCATTGCGGCCATAAGCAGGCCTGTTGTGGTTCACTCCTACCACAATAAGTTCAGTCTCTTAATGAAACTGATAACTCTATTAGGTGAGTGTTCGTTCAGATCCTCTGGTAGCAATTACCCTTGCCAAATATTGAAAATCGGATCCTCTTCATACAAAACATGGTCTGCCTTATCATCCTCCAGGCATAAGCGGCACTTGATGTTTTCCACAAGGCCAAGTTTATGCAGATGATAGTTTAGTGTCCGGTATATGTAGGCCTGTTAGTTTTCTCGTTTACCCTGTTTTTAACTAGTTTCTTAGTTCTTGATTTCAAAGGGTATTTTATAAACGCCTTGGAATGAACTAATCCTGGTAACTCTTGCCAATGTAGAGGATGTGCTAAGTATCGGTTCGGATCCCATGATTCGTGATCCTTCCTCTGCATAGGGAGTCGGCTATTTTGTTACCTTCCAGACTCCAGACCAGAGTGGTAACATATCCGCACTGGTCACTTTATTATTTTTACTCAAAAGACTTAGAGCCTTCTGACAGTTCCATACCGTTTTATAAACACTGGTGGGAGCCAAGAGCTTTTAGAGTTGCTTGGATATCTGAGATAATTTAAAAAATTATATAAGTAGGTGTTTTCAAAAATTTTTAATATTTAATTATAAATAGCTGAAAATAGCGTTCTAAAAAAGGTCTTAAATTGACCACCGTGTCAGCTGTGTGTGTGTGCGTGTATGTGGGTGCATGTGTGGGTGCTGTGTGTGTGTGGTGTTTTGGTGGGTGTTGTGTGTGCATGTGTGCGCGTGTGTGTGTGTTGTGGGGGTGTGTTGTGTGTGTATGTGTGTGTGTGTGTGGTGTATGTTGTATGTGTGTGTGTGGGCGTGGTGTGTGCGTGTGTGGTGTGTGGACAGGCCGGCTCTGGCGCGCGCTTACACATTTTCAAACCATGCTAATTGAATCACTAACGGATATTGATAAAAATCTGGGAGGAGCGGGTGCCAAAAACTATAACACAAAAAAATCAAGAAAACGCAAAACCTTTATTGATGAAACAACAAAGGTAAAATAAAATAAAAACAAAAATAAATATTCTTTCATATACATATTTGCTACATAAAATAAAAATAAACAAAAGGTATGTACCTAAATTAAATAACAAAAATAAATTCTTTCATATGCATATTTTAGATACAGTTTGTAGATTTACCGAATTTGCAGAAAGCAGATACAATAAATGTTACCGCCACACGTGTAAATTGAGAGACGGTTACATATTAAGATTAAAACCGATCTATACAACCAGCATACATTCCGACAAAGTCATATCTTTGCGCGATCATATTCATGTTCATCCTTATAGAATATACGATGTAATGTGGTAGGACAAAAAATATCGGAATCCTCAAAATTTTGTTTGTTAATTCCAATGCATGCAAACATTTCAGAGGTGGGCCGCAAACGTTGTGCACACACAAGAATTCTTAGAACGGTAAACCTCTTTAGAAGTGAGATTTTTTAAGGCTACAGCTACAAGATCATAGAAAACACGAAAGTATTCAAAAATCCTAAATACCTATTTAAGTTTTTCATAGATATAAATAAATAAACACCAGTTTTCTATAAATATTTATGTACAAACGAATTATCATTTTGATTACATAATTTAAAAATAAATATATGACATGAACCTTTCTCTCTAACACATAAATAAAATATCAATAATCTTTTGAGCAAAATACTTATTTAAAAATATTTTACATGATCAATATACATCAATAAAAAACCATTTAATTTTTAAAACTTTTTCCAAAAACAACAAATCATCTTCAGATCATGAACGTACAAAAATTTACAAAAATAATACATTAGAAAATAAATAAATATCAGTTGGGTTCATTAATATCACTCATTTTTGAACATTCTACCTGTAGAACAACTTGGGATATCTCCTCTCTATTACCATCATCATGATCTATCCTCGCATCCGTTGATCCGTCTGCTTGATTTGACAAACTTTCTGGCTCAATAAGTTCATTTGAAATCACATCATCCTTATAATTTTCTTCTACAAAAATTACAACATTTATTATGCTTCTAAAATGTCTACAAAACAAGGAGTTTATTCTGAGGTTCAAATTAAATACAAATAGATTAAAATATTCTTTTTGTAAGTTGTCGTTTAGGATTTAATATTAATGTGTATACAAATAATTTTTTTTAAATGCTTTCCTAGTAACTCTTTGAAGTGTAGGAACGGCAGAGATTTGTTTGAGAATATAGTTCTTAGTTTATTGTGGAATTGGAACTCTCTGGGGACTATTTTTATAAATATATTTTTTTATAGTAAAGGATGATACCTAGTAGGTATGATATTTTATAATTTATAAATATATAATAGTTATTTATGTATCAAGGGCGTAAAACAGGTGATTTTTGGCTCGCGGCGTGAAGATTATAGCCTGAGGCGTTAGCCAAGGGTCATTATGAAAAAGGCCAAAATCGCTCATTAGTCAGTATGTTTGAAGTGTATACCAAATTGTTTGCAGTAGCAGAAGCTTTATCCCATTTAGTTTTATTATTTTAAATTTGCAAATTTTGACAACTGTTACTTATTTTTTTTGCCTCAGGATGCATTTTTTGCCCTAGGGCAACATATAATCAGCATAAATAATAACATGGGGAAGTGCATTATGAAAATGCACTAAAACCATCTAAAATGATAGAAAAACATACCTTTCTATTCGAAAAATTATTAAAAAAATAAAAACTTGTTTAAAAAATATTGCTACATAAATGTATAAAATATGGTCTCATTTTCTAGATTTTTTATTAATAATGGATTCAATACAATACACCACTAAAGAATTAAATGACATTAAATGTGTTCAAAATGTTATTATCCTTACTTAATTAATTGATCAAATTTCTTTTTATATTTCTAATATTTTTCCGTTTATTTAAAACATTTGTTATTCATTATGAGTATGGGAGGTATGGGGCATTATAATATACTTCTAAATATCCAGACATGTGTCCGAAAGTGTCCCGACGTTTATTGACATGTTTGTTTATTGTCTCTGCAAATCAAAGCAACAGGAGAGAGAAGACATCAGTAGAAATAACAATAAGACAGAATACTCCAAACTGTTTTAAGCTAAACAAATGAACAAATAATCTTTGTCTAATATTTGGCGCCGATTCTAACCTTAAACTGTTACTTGGTCACAAAACAAAAATGCTTAAAATTTTCTTTGGCAAAGTGTAAAAATTCTTAAATTGGTAGATTAGTGAAAATGGAAAAGGTGAGTCCTTATAATATAATGGAAAAAAATGCATATCATAAATTAAAAAAAAAAAAAGAATTATGTCCATTGAATTAATTTATAAAGAAATATCATTCAATCCCATTAGTATTTATAGGTGAAGTCTAACCAAAATCACCATCTTGAAGTTCCATTTTGTTATATTTTAATTGGTGGAAACAAGAATATCCTTGTGGTGGTAATCCTTCCACCAATCCACTCCAAGCAATTCGCCGAAATCCGCCCTATTGGAGATCCATCTTGGTTTCCGATTGAACATTCAATGCTATTTCATTTTATATATTATTCTATGACCATGTCACAGATAGGAAAACAAAATATTTGGAAATCATTTGGCTAAAAACAAATAAACCGCAATGGTAGCATATTGCCTATATCCTTTAAATCTCTTGCCTTAACCTTATCATTTTTTTAAAAAATGGTGTCACTTTTACGGCCTTGTCATTTGCACATTTCCCAATAGTTTTATCACGTTTTCATGCCCTCTTTATATTTACAACTACCCAATTTTTAGAAATAGCAATAGAGTAAAAAATATATGTATATTTAGTAAATGTAGGTAGAGTAGAATTAATTAGGGCAGATACCATATGTCATGAGCAGGATCAGGACACTATGTCGGAGTCCAGGACTTGTATCTACTACTGCCTCAAATGGTTGACAGAAGGACATGTGTAGACAAATAAAAACAAAAGTACAAAATAAATAATGCTTGATACAATGTATTATTCAGAATGACTGAATTCTGCCATCGCATATATGGTCACGTCGCAACAAATATTCGTTCTGTATTCGTGGCTATTAAATTTAAATGATTTAGTCTGTACATACATTTGTATAAGGAAAATGAACGTTCCATATCTACTGAGGTTAATGGTACAAATTCTAAATAGTTCACATGGGCAAACACTAACAAACCACTCAGATAATTTTCACAAATTTCATGCACATTATTTTGTATCTCAGGTTCCTGTGTAAAAAAAAATCAAAAGTTAATATTAATAATAACTCAATTGATGAAATTAGTACAATTATTAAATCTGTATCTTCAAAGAATTCCTCAAGAGAAGATGACATACCACATTCATTAAATGGTGTTTTGATAGTTTGGGTTTAGAAGTAGTTATTCTACACAAGATGCCATATTATCATTATATAACTGTATACTTAACAGCTTTGAAAAATGTGCATGTGTATTTTTTGATCCAACACAAGCCTTCAAAACTGTGGATCACAGTCTTCTTATAGACAAATTGGAAAATTATGACATAATGGGACTTACAATGGGCTGGATTAAAACATATTTACTAGATAGGTATCAAAAAGTACCTCTAACAGCTAAAAATAGGATTTACAATTCTGATCTTAATTATGTTTTCACTGGGGTTCCCCAGGGGTATGTGTTGGGACCATTATTGTTTATTCTTTTTATTAACAACATTCATTCTTATATGAATAAAACTTTTATATCTATCTTTACTGAAGACACAGTTACTGCCAACTTGGATGATGACTTCCATACTCTAGCATCCAAAACAAATAAGACAATAACTTTAATATGAAAATATTGTTCTCATAATGGTCTTGACCAAAATGTCCATAAAACCAATTTCTCATTATTTTCCACTAAGCGCCTTAACTCTAAAAAAAACTATCTTCCCATTGTTATGTATTATAGCAAATGAGGCAACATGTTAGTTTAAACATCTTGAAAATTTATTACTATGCGTATGTACAGTCCTGTTTGGACTACTGTATAATTTGGCTGAGGAAACTGTTCTAGAATAGAAGAGCTTCTTGTAATGCATAAAAAAATAATTCTTACTATGACATTTAAATCTTCATTGTGATTCCTGTAAAATTTCATTTCAAAAATTAAATATATTAACAGTTCCTTCATTGTACGTTCTTAGATGTGTAATTTATATAAAATCTCACATTGACAATTACCAAGAAATGGAAATTCAACACATTACTTAAGGGAAACTTTTAACATCACTGTTCCACACAATGACTTCTCATTGGTTCCACAACATAGATTAACGACTACAGCGACCTAATATTATGTCTATTAAATTATATAATAAACTTCCAATTGAAGTTAAAAAGAACAATTTTTTAGTTTATAACCCAATTTTTGCTGTCTGATAGAGACAAAGCCTTTTGAACACACAAAATTCTCAGTAGACTTAGTATAGTAGCAACCTTATTACACCAAAAGTCAGTTGTTTCATCCACTGTCACCCATGAAAATATATTTCGTACATTCTCAAAACATTTTTATATACGTACACTTGGTAGATATGTTTAACGCAATGTAAGGCTACTGGTAAAGGAAAACTATATATACAGAACACGACACACATCATAAAAAAAATTTCTCCTTTGTAACTACCGGCACTGTTTTGTCGCTGGATAGCCAAAATCAAATTTCACAATCACGGCATGTATCAAATACACGTAATGTAGATTGCATGGAGAACACAGAATATGTGAATCATCTCTGTTGTTTTAAAAAATATGACAATTTATTTGCTTCGTATTATTTATGCATTTATAGAAAAAATAATAAAATAATTATTGGGTATTACACAAGCATCCTTTCAAACCTAACATGATAACAATGATAAATAGGTACTTATAGTTTTTTATATTTTATACTGTCATTTTTATCTGATGGCGCTAGTATAAAAGTTTTAGGTAGATAATAAATATATCAAACACTTCCAATACATGTTAGGTTTGAAAGGATGCTTATGTAATATGCAATAATTATTTTATTGTTTTTTCTAGAAATCTGTCGTCATTGTAGGTTTCAATCATTTTTTGTAGTTTATGCAAAAACGGTAATGACGCGCCATTGCTAAGAGCGTTTTATGCGACAAAGACCATCACCACGCACTCGTACTCTTTCAGATTGTTACGATTACTAAACTATTACTAGCAACACCAACATCACCAGCAGACTCACTGCCAAGCTTCATATAATCGTATACGGGAAAGCTCTTCAATTCCGCACAGTAGCACAATTCTCTGCTTCTATCCTGGTTCCACTGGTTGCATATATTACAGGTATGTAAATAAACAAACCAGATGAATTTGTATGTGGCATGTTTATTAATATCTATATTTGATTTATAAGTGCCAGCTCTATAAAATGGAATACAAATCCGGACCCTAGTCATGAGTGTGCAAAGAGGAATATTATTATATTACGTTATTATTTTAATATATGTGTTCAATATTAATAAATGAAGAGTAAACTTGGTCGTTTTATTTTAAAAAAATAATTTATATGGCACTGGTACTGTGCAATTATATTCGATGTGTGAATCTGTGACGTATGGTATCTTTTCTAAGTAATTTCACTCTTAAGTCTTTTATAGTCCCCCGAGCAATCTAACAAGTATTTATTAATATTGCATCTAATATCAGATAGTTCTTATTCATGCATGTTTTAAAATTGTGGTAAATCATTTACCATCACCTTAAAATAATAATAACCCACATAAAACTTTTTTTATATATTTTTTAATGAATTGATTAAAATTTTTATCTGTTTGTCCTGTGATCATGTCTTATTTTAAATTGTATGTTATTATACAAATATGGTTCAAAATATATCTAAAAATTTAAAGTGTCATTCTACTCAATGCATGTACTGCTTTTGATTATTATTTCTTGCAGAAATAAATAACACTAAGAAAATATATGTGGCAATGTTCTCTTTCCTTTTCTCATCATTTTTCGACATTCCGTTAGATATTTCCATTAAACAAAATACTTATAAAATTTTACAACAAAACCTAGATATTAAAAAAAATATGTTTTAATAGGAACAATAATATATAAATAAATTCTTAATAAATTTATAACAAAAAACTTAATATTCTTATAAAGGGATATCAAGTAAAAAATTGTAGCTAAACTAATTCAACAAAAGCATTTTTTTCATAGAAAATAAACAAATAAAAAATTGTAAACATATTTTTAATGTCAAAATGCTACTCATTTTAGTTTTTACACATTAGTCAACTCTACTTTTCACAAAATTATTAACACATTTTTAAGGAACTTCTGAAGCTACCTAGTTAATAATAAAACTAAGATAGTTTACGAGGTTAATATAATCAAATAAAAAGAGAAACCATACTATATAAGAACTGCAGTGTGCTTTCCATCTTCCGTTTAGTTGTTCCTGCTATACTCTATTCCATATCCCACTCCTTAAGCAACATTTTTTTTCAGGGTATATGATATGATTCCATTTTGTTTCTTCGTATTAATATACACCGTTGTGATTTTATTATAGTTTGTATTCTATTTCAACAAATTTTGCTTTCATACTGCCAAAATAAATACAATCAAGAGGGGTTAAATCAAGTGACCAGGCCAGCCACCTGCCTTTGCTTATTACTCTCATCAAAAAATTACTCTAAAATCCTAATTTGCATTGGCCTATTGGAGTCTCTCTTTTGAAAAACCCATATAAAGTTAATCATTGATTGATTATTAAACAGCTCCAAAATCAGCTCCTACAGGGAGCTGATTCAATGTATGTCATTGAATATCTCCAAAGAAAATCTGACCAATAATTCTTCTTCAGGACATAGCAACCTAAACCACCTCCACTTTTTGAGGATGTAATAGGCTCTTTTCAAAGACGTGGGTTTTAATTGGCCACGTTTTGTGATTTTGGCTATTTCTACAGCCCAATAAATGTATCCATGCTCATCCGATAAAAACTATATCTAATAAATTGTCATTTTCCAAATGATTATTAAATCATTCGCAGCAAATAATCTTTGCCTCAAAATCATGGGGCAGTAACTAGGGTTGCCACTTCTTCCGGATTCTGTCATTTTTAAAATTACTTCTCTCGGCTCCCGGAATTAAGTCTAAATTTCCAGGAATTTGTGATAAAATGGAACCACATGCATTAAAAATTATAATATCCAACATTTTACCAATCTCCTCTGTTTTGTCATTTAATCATTTATTGATTTGTTAAGTGGTTAGTTTGTTTTGAAAATTGTGTCATTCGTACTAGCCGATACCTGTATCAAATACAATTTACGAACTTGTATTTAATGTAATTGATGGAATATGTACAAGACACAGAAATCGATTGGGCGAGATTTACGTTAAATCAGAAATTTAAGTATGTAAAATTCAAGTATCCTTGTAAAGTGAACTAAAATCAACTAGTGAAAATGAAAAGTATGTTTTTAAATAGAAAACGAAAATGATTTCATTATTTATTGAACGATTATCTAAAGTATATTAAAAGTGGTTTTCTTTAATATTTCATTCAAGACTTCTGCCTCCAATGAGGTGGCAACCCTAACAGTATATCATGAACCACTGATATTTTATACGGATGGAATTGCAATTTCTTTTTTACAGCTGTATGACATAATTCGTAAGATAAACCTAGAATAAAAATATTCATTTTTTATGATTATGCAGAAGTTAAAAATATACCAAATACACCAGTTTCCATTATTTATTAAAAAACATTTCTGACTCCGTGCACTATTGGATATCATTTAAAGTTTCCTCTGTTAAAATTTTATTTCTACCAGATTGCTTTCCTTTGTGTAAATTACCAGCTTCTTGAACTCGCTTCACATGGTCTTAATATTCTATCATATCTTATATTATTTCTGGAACATTGGTTTTTCAAATTTAACTGAATAAAACTATTCTCCTTTTCTTGTTGCATCCGATTTTGAGAACAGGGCTTAAAAATAAAGATTTCTTCTTCAACTGAATAAGGGATGTCAAGAATTCCATTACAAATGTTCTTATAATTTAAAACGAAATATGTATCACTAACTACTGACACAAACACTTTAAACACTTGTAGATTGTGAATCGGATCATGCAGAAGTAGACTTGACACTAATAGATATACTGCATTTTTTATAAATACAATCAATGTTGATGACTCAGTATATTTGATACAGTGAGTCCCAAACGTAAGACTGATGTACCTACCTACCTTCTGAAATTACCCCACAAAATTTTGTTTCTTAAAACTGTTAATAGACCAGGAATCATGCTTAAGTTTACCCTCTATAATGAATACTGAAAAAGTAATTCAAAAGGTGGTCAACACAAAACCACTAGAAAATTATTGGATGTGAATAAGTGACAGCAAAGAAAACAAATAGTTTAATGAAGCATACAACACAAAATTCAAAAAACCAAAGACTTCAATAGAATAAAATGTAACATTCCTATCAACCTAGTCATTGCACATTTACATTTTCTACTAAATCCTGTAATACCCTTTCACTAAAAAATGTTACTTGTTGATCACACTTCAAACATTTTTTAGAGCTTTGTGTTCATAATACTAAATAAAGCACATTTCACGTAAAAATTACCATTTTGTGTTGTGAAAATTGTGAAAAACAAAGCCTAATATCTGTAGACTTTTTATCTACCTGAAATGGATTGTTAAAAAATTTGACCCAATATTAATACCAATGAAAATCACTGCTTAATAGTTAAAAAAATCAAATTTGTAATGATCATATCTTACTTACTAATCTCAGTCATTTCTAAATTCTCCTTAGTTTGCAAAGGTAAAACTGTAAAATTATAATTTTGTACTTCTTCAGTTTTATGACCCTCCTCCTCACTTTTTATAGTTTTTATTTCGGTACCATCACATTCAAAATCTCTACTTTTATTCTGAGGAATATGAAACTCCTCAATTTTGGTATCATAATCCTCAGCTACACACTCTTCCGAAATAACTCCTGAAGCCTTTAAAATGTCTTCTAAAACTGACGATTTGCCATTTTCTCTATTCGGACTATGTGTAACTCTCACTGTAGACTCAGTTTCATTTTCCAAGGCCATAGAGTTGGTGTCTGCACCAGTACTACTTTGAATTTTACTGGTGGTAATTATTTGGGAACTTGTGGTACTTTTTGTGAACGACTGAGTCACACCCATAGAGTTCATAATGTATAAAGGGGAAGATGTTGCCGCCATAGTTTTACCAACAATTTTACCCCCTAATGGTAACACCTTTATACTACCTTTAGAATTTAACACTTGCAACTGGGAAAACGGAATCACTTTCTTAGTAGTTGGATTAGTCTTTACTGTCACCACTTTGTGTTTAACAGAATTAACTCCAGAGTTGGTTACGTTTGTAACCTGAATGCTTGTGGGGGTGGAGTTACTAGTAACAATCTTAAATTTCTCAAAGTTTTTAATAGAAACGTTCTTTACAAACGGTATTTGAAGCGTCCTCTGGAGAATACTATTAGAAGGGATTGTTTGGGCATTGGACACTACAATTAACTTCTGTCCTGAATTAACGGTTTTTGTAACAGGTTTTTTGGAGGAACACATTTTAATAGATTTTTGTACCTCATTACTTGGTCCTGGAGGTAGAGATGAAGTTTGCTTGAGGGTGATGTTTGTGTTGGGTTTTATATTTGTAATAATTTTGGGCCTTGGTGCCTGGTTTTCATTTGAACAAACAGGTACATTCGGCACAAGTTCCGATAGTTTTGAACAAGTATTAATAGGAACTTCTTCTTGGTCCAACAACTCCTCTTTGATTGGATGTAAACTAATATTTTGAAGTACATTTACTTTTTGTCCTAATAACATAGGCTGCGGCGTAGAACACATTGCAGTTTGTTGTATAGATTGTGGCACTTGTTGCATTACTCTATGTTGAATTAATTCTAGTTGATCTTGATCCACCTTTTTATGTAGCTCCTTTGTTTTTGGTTTTGACCGTTGCCTGCAAAAATACGATTGTAAAAAAAAAAACAAAAATGTGCATAAAAGCTCATAGAATTATTCTGTTAGAAGCTATGACTAATGTTTAATTATTGTGGCTGTGGAAAGTAAATATTATTGATTTAAAAATGCACACTATGACTAAACATTGAATACATATTTTTTAATTCTTTGAACTCTCTAGTAAATGCAATAAAAATTTTTTAACCATTGGCACATTCAAACAAGGAAAATAAAAATCTTGTTGGAATTACATGGATATTGATGAAATAGAGTATATGTCATTTGTCATAGCTTGGTTGTATACTATAAATAAGTTATAGACTAGCCTGGATATTTCAGCTGTTAGGAATTTGTAATTTTTCATTGTATTGCTTTTTGTTTACTTATTATATAAATAAATACAAACTTCATTTCTTAGGAAATTTTTATGATTTATAGGCATCTCATACAATTTGGATCATACTAATAAAAGATTAATAAAAACATACAAAATAAGTAAAAAACTAGGACTAACCGAAAACATAAAAAACACAGGTGAAAATAGTACAATAGAACATATATGACAGTCATCATATAGATATTAGTACATTTAATAAATTCATTTAATTGGACAGTAAAGCTAATGACTTAATTAGTAAACATGTGAATATGTTAACAGTATATTTACTTGTTATTTGGATCTGAGTCCATGTGAATTTAATTCATGGAGCACGTAAAAAATAGTTTAACTAAGTGATACGAACAGGATTTTGTCCTATGCAAAAACTCCAGCCACAGATAAAAATATGGCTTAAAAAATAATTTAGATGGTTAAACATATTTAGTCAAAATTCACAACAACCAATATGTATTGGCATAAATTATTACTAGAGGAAATGTATAAGTATGAAGTTATTTAGAATAGTATAATGGGATTCCAATTGATTGGTGTATAGGATTTTATCTAAAATGAAAGTACACAAAAGTCACGACAAATGTTCTGAATTTTCATGTAATGCTATTGGTTATAACCATCATTACAACCATATTTTACCAATAGCATTGTATGTTGCTGTGCAAATGGAG
The DNA here is from genome assembly GCA_029963845.1 of Rhamnusium bicolor. Taxonomy (NCBI): domain Eukaryota; kingdom Metazoa; phylum Arthropoda; class Insecta; order Coleoptera; family Cerambycidae; genus Rhamnusium; species Rhamnusium bicolor. The sequence goes on from JANEYF010003625.1 coordinate 95,857, forward strand.
AGACTACATTCCACTTCATTTTTGGATAAAGTCTAGCAACGTAAATCAAAAATGACTATTTTGCACCACAAGTTGCAAAAAAAAGTACCTACAAACATGATTCCAATCACAATTCTTATATTTATATTAGTCATTATTATGGTCCAATAAAATCCATTTTCAATTTAAACTATTAATTGATATTTATTAAATATACCAAAATTCAAGTAATTTATAACATATTTGAAAATATTTGGTTATTTATTTAAAAAACATAGTCCATAAAATTCAGTTAGTCATATTAGACTTACAGAAAATCCACAATCATTTTATTTTCAAGATTACAGCTTTTAGTTCACCTAATTTTGAATGCTAGAAATATCCTTGGAATTTAAAATAAACATAAATGCGCCGTATTTATCAAGTTGAACACACTTATACAAATATACATGATAATATACTTCAGAACAAAATAATTTAAAAGTATAAGAGATGGTTACCTATATAATTGTTGTATTCTACAAAGTTTAGGAGCCAAAAGGTGTTGTGCCAAACTACTGTTTTCGGGACAAACAGGAATTTTCCTCTTTTTATTTTCTTCTACCTTAGGTGGATCAGGTATTCGAAATGGTAAAGCTTTACTTGTTTCAGGTGCTACTGTGGGTACCATCTGAGGAATAGCTGGTCTTTTTCTCTCAGTACTTGATGGTGATGGTAATTGTTTATTACTTTGATGAGCAACATCAGCAGCTTCATCGGCTAAGGCCGAAAATGCAGTTTGAGGTGATGTTCTTGGTAAAAGAGGTACTAATCTACGACCCTCCTGTGCCCAGTCCTCTAGAGATTCAGTATGCCCAGTTACACTATAAATAAGAATCATTAATAATTGTAACCTAACTGATAATGAATCAATATCTTACTGATATGCAATTGTATTTAACTTTTCATCACTAATAGCCCTCCTAACTTCAGCTTTATGCCGTTCTTGTGTTATATTCAAAGCAATGCTCGTTTCTTTTAACAACCTCCGTTTATCCGAATTTAATGCACCCTGTGCTCTTAAAGCAGATACAAGATGAGAATAAGCTTCCAATTCTAAAAAAAGAACATTTAATTGGAAAATAGGCATACTTAACAGACATACCTAGATTTCTCAAATTTTGTATGGATTCTTCCTTTGTCATATCCAGTAGCAGAGGCCACATTTTAGCAGTTTTAATAGTTTAGTGTAAAAAAACCATATTTGCCAGAAATATATCAAATGTTTTGTTAAAATGACAGCGTCTTATTTTTTGAGGTTAAATTGACCCTAACTCGTAACAGTTAGTAACTTTATGATATGGTTCCTTATAAATAAGCTAACTTTAAGCTTAAATTAATTTACGAAGGCTATAATTTCACACAATTAACCATAATCATTGAAAGAAATATTTTAGCAATTAATATTCTGTAAAAATGCAAGGTTTGACAACCTGAAACTTGACGGCGCCAACTAATTATTTAAATCTAAGAAAAAGAATAGGCAACTTTAGATAGTTGAACTCACTAAAAGAACAAGCCACTTTTTTGTTTATAAATCAGAGGCGTAACGGTATTTAATTTATAGGACATCCATTGTGTCGTCAGTCTTTCTACAACAGTCGTCAAAAGTTTAAAAAATAAAATTGTTAGAAATTTGTTGCTTACATATTGTTCTGCAATGTGGAAATCTAATTTAAAGATTGTTAAAGGCACACCGGTATTGTTTTTAAAATACCACAATATACAGTGTGGAAATTAAGTAAAGCATAAATTCAGTAATTCCGTTGTTATTAATTTTTTTGGAAAAAATCTCGAAGGGGTATAGCGATTTTAACTTCAGCAAATATTTTCAGTCTATTTTCAGTTTCTTATGTCATTTATTTTTTAAATTATGACGTCATCGACTTTTTTTTTTAAATGACAACCTATATTTTTTATTATTGATTTTGGTAGTAGTTTTTATTCCGGTTCCGACCGTAGGTATAAAATTTTCAATATATTATATTTGAAAAAAAATCGAGAAAAACAGTCTTAAAGTTCAAACAACAAAAATTCATTAAATTGGGAAAATTTATCTACTTAGTTGCCTAAGTTTGACGGAAAGTTATCGACGGCACATTCGTTTTTATTTTGAAATTATACAAATAGTTGAAAAATCGAACTAATGTGATACACCGGCAACTAGATAAATTTTCCCAATTTAATGAATTTTTGTTATTTGAACTTTGTAACGCATAAATTCAGTAATTCCGTTGATATTAATTTTTTTGGAAAAAATCTCGAAGGGGTATAGAGATTTTAACTTAAGCAAATATTTTCAGTCTATTTTCAGTTTCTTATATAATTTATTTTTAAATTATGACGTCATCAACTTTTTTTTAAATGATAACCTATATTTTTTATTATTGATTTTGGTAGTAGTTTTAATTCCGGTTCCGACCGTATAAAAATTTCAATATGTTATTATTTGAAAAAAAATCGAGAAAAACAGTTTTAAAGTTCAAATAACAAAAATTCATTAAATTGGGAAAATTTATCTAGTTGCCGGTGTATCACATTAGTTCGATTTTTCAAAAATTTGTATAATTTCAAAATAAAAACGAATGTGCCGTCGATAACTTTCCGCCAAACTTAGGCTTATGATCGAAGAATAAAATACTACAATAGTTTTAAAATATGTGGTCATGTGATATGACAGTGTGAACGGTAGCTTTGTTTTGGTACAGAATTTTCACAGTTCTAGGACAGTTCCCGTCATGCGCAAATTAAAAATATATCCTATTTTGGTATATTGCTCATGACGGGAACTTATTTGCGCATGACGAGAACAGTTCTAGAACAGTAATAAATAAACGGAGCAAGGAACCAAAACAAATGCTCATGTGAACATGCCATGCCATTGGGCAGGCAGTCATTTTTCTGTTCTGTGGGCAGTCATATTACTTCTCTATGAATACGACTCTATGATCGTTTCAAAAATATAAAACGACTATTAACAGAGACAACCTGTCTCTGCTATTAATTTAAAAACAACAGTCTACAATAATGAAGTTGCTTAGTGAGTTAGTAGTTAGTTTTCTTAATGGTTTTTTTTTTTTTTTAGTTTTCTTAATGGTTTTCTTTTTTTTTTTTTAGTTTTCTATAATTGTTTAAATAAATATTACCTACATGGAACATAAAAGCCTAAATTAATTTACATTTATTCATTGCTATACAAATATGTATAGGCATTATCTAACCCTCTGAACCCAATATTTAAAATATGTTTTGTTTTTATGATTTTTTATATTTTCTTTGCTTTTTATTATTTGGAACGCGAGTTGTATTTTTTTCGGGGTATCTTTGCCACTTTTACAGTGACAAAAATTCCCAGCAGCTTTGACGTCATAACATAGCTAGAAATCGATTTAAACATTTAACATTTCCATATAAATAACACCACATGGTACTTCATACATACAGTTCGATTATTGACGCTCTATTTATTCCTACTGTAAACGGATGAATAAAAGACATACGTATGGGTAAAATATATACAATACATACTGATTCGTTACATTCTCTTGTCATATTTGAACAAAAATCAGATATAGGTCGTTTTCGAAGTCATATCAAAGATTGTTACGACCTTATAATGGCTCTAACGTCCTCTACACGACAATATCACAATCAACTCTTAGGAGACGGTCTAATAGTTCTAAACGGTCATATCCAATTAAGTCACATGAAAATCATATGAAATGTCATCACAACCCTTTCCCAACCGTCCAAATTTGGTCGTAAAAGGGTTGTAAGAAGGTCATCACGTCTAAATGTAAGTCGTATTTTAGGTCATGACGATGTCGTTACGTTTCTTATAAGACTGAAAATGTTACTTGGCACCTCCTGTAATTACCCCAACAAATTATATTTAGGTAAAAATGTTACAAAATATATAACATGAAATTAATTGATTCGAATTTAATTTTTGAAACGTAAGACGTTTCGAATTTATTGGCAAATAACTATGTTGTACTTACCCACTTTAAGGGGTTGTAGCTCCCTTATGAACTGATTTAAGGCAAATGTTTATAATAAAACAACTTATTTTTTTCTAGTTCTATCACTTCCTTGAAGGAAGGTACTTAATTATGTGACATCCTGTATACTAGAGTGTCACCAACTGTGAATTGTCAATGATACACACTTTTCAGGTCCACTAATTAAGTTTAATAGTCCCAACTAGTCGTGACGTCATATACCCAAAGGTTTCCTAATGAAAATCATATGACTCAGCGACATGTTTTGTGCTGTGAGTTTAAAAATACAACAAAAAATCGCCCATGTATAAAATATTGATTAATTTTATCACAGATTGTAAAAAAACACATTAAATTTTAACAGTAATTATTTTATTTATTAATTCATTTAGATTTTTTTCTAATAATTACATATACAACAAAAACTTAGTCAACTGTTTGTTTGGAAACGTCGACGTTACCATTAATGACTCCATATTTTTCAGATCCATTATTATTGTTAAATATTATAAATTTTGGATGTGCATTCGATGGAATTATTTTCAAGTTTCATAACTAAAGTAAATAAAAATTATTTAATCAATAATTTTTATTTTAAAAATAATAAAACAATAAATTCTAGATTGATAGTAATATAATATACATATATTATAATTTTAATAGAACCTATACAATAATATAAATATAAATTTAAAATAAAATTTTAACAAAAATCATAGCACATTAATCAATATATTGAATAGTTTTATTGAATCACATTCCAGTATATTAATTAATTTATGAAGAATTCAAAGCAAAGCTGATATATCCCAAATTTTTATTAAACGATCTTGACCAACTGTTACAAGTCTCTTGCCAGTCTCATCTAAACTCATCGCCACAACGCTGTGCTTGGCATCATGAAAGGTGGCTAAAGATGGTCTCCTGCAAATTAGACAATTTCGTTAAACAAACTGACATTCTACGTATGAAACAGTTTCTTATTTATTGGCTAAAATGGTCAGCCAGTAAACACCCAGATACACATCTACTAAAATAATGAATAATGAATCTAAGGAATGAATGAGCAGTCCTTCTCATTAAACGAAATTGATAATCAGCTTTATGCTAGATGCACTGCTTAACATTAGTACCAAATTACACTGCACCTTCTACACACATTATTAGTAGGAGAAATGTATGAGGCAGGTAACTCACAGTAATCAAGAAGGTAATCCATAAAGGTAACTCATCATGCATTAGAACAACTTATTACTCAACAACTGATATTAATTTTACTATTAATAAAAGTAGTGCAAACATACTCTTTATCTCTCAGTGCAACATGGCACGGTTCGCAGACTCTAACTGCAAATTCGAAACCCATGGATGGAATTGTAATTCTCCCTGTGGAACAACGTTCACAGATAGCCTTGCCACAGTGACGACAGTGATGCTGGCGCAAACCAAGCTGTCTTTGGTCCATCATTGCTCGTAGATTCCAGAAAAACGGTCGACCACAGAGTTGGCACAAATCAGATTCCACCCATTCAGGGGTCTCCTGTCGAGCATGGCTCATCTCCCAAAATACTAAAACACCATCTTCTCCAGCACTCACTAACTGCTTCGTGGTATTCAAATAATGCAAAGCAGAAACCTACGAAAACATTTTTTAATACACATTTCCCTTGCAAAAAATGGACACAAAAAATTAAAGAAATAAAATTTCTAACATTGCATTTGGTTTAAAAATTGCAATAAAAGCAAGTAAATTTGTAGATAGGAACAGTTACAACATTATCTCATAAATATGTTACAAAAGACTGGTTTATAGAAAGAATATAATTATTTTAGCTGTACCTTATTGTGATGCCCCTGTAGCTCATAGGCATTTCCTTGCTGACCACCAATATCCCAAACTATAACTGTGTGATCAAAGGATCCACTAAAAAGCATTTGTCTTTCAGTGTCCCAAGCTAGTGAGCGGATGGACCCTGAATGGCCTTTTAACGTTGTAATCACAGCTGGTCCATTGTTATCTAATTTTAGCATTGTAATTTGGCCTGAATAGTCGCCCACAAAGGCATGTTTCGTTTGTGCATCAAATCTTACAAAAAGTTAAGAAAAAAAATAACCAATTTGTTTTAACGTTATACAAAAATAAGACATACCTATGCATACAGGTAGTGAGAAACTTGAGAAATCAAATTAAAAAATCCTTCATATTACTATGTGGTCATTCTACCAAGGATGATTAGAACATAGAACATTTCATTTTGTTAAACACGCTACAATTTTATTAAATTTGAATATACAGAGTGGATCACATTTAAATCGGGAAACTTAGAGAATACCCCTTCAAAATAATAGATGTCATATATAACTATAAATTATAACTAAAAATGCTTAGTTTTTGAGATAGAGGGCGCATATCTCCAGAAATAATTGAAATATTGTTATGAAATTCCAAATTACATCAATGAAAAAGTGCAAAACCATATAATTTTTTTAAACGATTCTCAATTAACAGCTAATTGACAAGTAGGGGATGAATGATTTTGAAACGAGTTTAATTCAAAGACATTGCATCCTATTAGGAAATTATCAGTAATTTTTTTTTGTGTATTCATGGTCACAAAAGTCAAAAAAGAAAAACGAGCTTGGGTCCCCTTTTAGAATGGAGAAATAAAAATTAGGTGAAAGGTGCACTGATGTATGCAACATTCACCTTACGAATTTCATAACAATGCCTCAATTATTTTCAGAAAAATATGAGAAAAAAATTTAAATAAATGAAAACGTCAACACACTATCTTGAAAACTAAGATTTTTAGCTATAAGTTTATTGACAATTTCATATTATTTTGAAGTGTTCTATCGATTTTTCCAATTAAAATATGGCCCACCCTGTAATTATCCAAGAAACTCTGCCGATACTGTACAATTATTTTAGTGTGCCCATATTTTTTATATTACTGATATAGATAAATCTGTCACGAAAAATTTGTATATATCAATCCTTTAGGTTTGATATAATATTTATTTTATCTGCTAGAGTAATTTAATTGCGTTGTTTTCATTTACTCAACATATTAAAGGTGGTTTTCATCTGTCCAAAATAAATCTATAAATAGCTGTTAAACTTTTATTATTAATAATAAACAAACACTATTATTTCATGGTATATAAATTGCATATTTAATATATAAAATTATAGGTAAAACTGTTGCCCACTTTTTATTTATACAAAAAATAACTTTTGTACAACTCGCTACATAAAAACACAAATTTCATCTACTAAATCTGCACGATTTAAAATGATACAGTAGATTGCCAAAAACCTAAACGTAAGCTTATGAGAACCTCCAGCTAACGTGAACAACATTTTCATTACATTGACCACCTTATAATGTGCATATTATTTTATGATTTCGTTGACTTGCTGATCATAGAATTGACTTCCAGCTAACCTGCGCCAATTAGTACAGATTTATTTAGATTTGGGCTATCAAAAAAAAATGTGACTCCCCAATCCATAATGTGTTTTTTTTCCTTTATTAATAAATATTTATACCATTTGGGAAGAGAATTTAGAATACATTTCGTTAACATAAATAAATCGACAACATGAACAGGCATTTCATTTTGTTCACATTATCATTTCCTTCAAAAGAATTCTGAAAGAGGGTTATATTATGATACATTAGTGTATACTTAGTTTTATGTTATATACATCTTTTTTTTATCTTTGTTTAATGTTTTATGTTATACAGATTGTTTTTTTTAGCAAATAGCAAAGTGCTAAATAAAGATATTCTATTCTATCAAACGTCTATGGTAAAAATTTTTATTTACTGTTATCATAAATAGAACAATTTGAAGATTCATGTTGACCACCTAATGAATACTCTGCAATAATGCTAAATATGCAATATGGCAACTTGAAATAAAACATTTTTTCTTGATTAGAACATCTCTTAAAACTGATTTTTGAAACTGCTGTTTCGTTCCTTAGTTCGTATTAGGAAACTAAAAAGCCAGTCGAGCAAGAAAACTAGTGTTATTATCAAAAATGTTCGTTGGCTCTGGTTTAAAGGGGGCTTTAAAATATATTTGTTAACAGAAGGTTTATTTTATTTTATCCAGAGCTTTATTATGCATTCTTAAATTTCTTGTTGGCTGCATATTTTAACGGTAACATCATTCCTTCTAAAATAATATGTGTAGGATGATTAGGAATTAATGTTGTTTCCTATTTTAGTAAATAACTATAATCAGACATTATTTACGAACTACTTTATCATGGTAATTAAACCAGTTAAAACTGACTATTTTAATTAGCACCTAAACCAAATTAATTTATTACCTAAATACATATAAGCGACAATAAACAAGAAACAAAAAGGATACTGTAAGGATGTACACCATGCTTCAGCATTATATGTACCAATATTACGGCCAGTTTGAGTGCAGTTATATGAAAATACTTTGTCTCTACCAACACTCAGCACCCATTCACAATTTATTGCAAATATTATTTCTGTAACACGGGCTTGATGAGCCAAATATTCTCTAATAGGCATCATTCTATTAAAATCCGATGCTAAAGAAAACTCCGACACAGTTCCATTTTCTTGACCAATGAAGAGTTGTCTTGTTTCAACAGTATAATACACCGAGGTAGTTCCACTTGGCATGTACTGGCAAATACTTGGCCAATATTGTCCTGAGTCGCGTTTCAACCATACTCGAACAGTTCTGAAAATATAACAGAATTAAACTTACATGAGTATACAACTTATAGACATTAATCATATATTTACTTATCGTCTGAAACACTTATAATTCCTTCCTCGCCCGGTATTAGGACAGCAGCGTTTATTTCATCGCTACACCCATCTAATTTTGATAATAAAACTGGCTTTTTCGTTGTACAAAACTTTTCATTTGATTGAGTTGCTGGTTTTATCTCCGCTGCCATTTTTTTTGTTTTTCTACTTTTAGCTGACAGATTTTCGTAGTTTGACATTTAAAATCAGTACTACCAGCACAGCGATACGGAATTATTTTCTCTTTTAGATCTGTTTTTTACGAACAAATACATTCAACTAGGTATACTTGTTAAACCAACCATGTAACAGTAATTTTATATCTTTAACCAATGACAACCGATAAAGAGTTTTCATGAACCAGATTGGACATTTCGTCACAAAAAATAGCTTTGATAATCTTTCAGCCACAGAATTAACATGAGACGACTCTCGAATCTTTTGACTTTAACACTTTTAGGTTATCTCTACAGGCAATTTCTTATCTTGGGATCGTTATTTCTGTCAAAAAATATCTGGCAGTGGCCATCCTGATGTACCTGCCTGACATCTATGATTTCAACTTTATGTTCTATAATCTCATCGTTAATTTTGTTTTGATCGGGCCGTTTTAGGTGTATTTTGCATTTATCTCTTAATCTTTTTAAAAACTTATAAAAGTAATAAAAAATGGATTTGCTGGGATCAATAATGAATTCAATGGATAAACCACCAAGTTTGACAGAAAAGGAAAAATTATTGGTAAAAAGTACGCTGAAGTTATTTTTATATACATTTTATGATTAATTTGTTTCTCTGTCTAGAAAGAAAACAGGAGCTAGAACGACGTCAGATTGAAGAAAAAGAAAAGTTGAAACGTTTTAAAGAAAGAGTTGAGGCGAAACTTGTATCTCACTTTAAAGATCCAAAAAATGCAATGTTAAAATTTGATTCTATGGATCAAATTTGTAGAAGCATTGTGTAAGTTTAAAATATGCAAATGTGTAGTTTGATTGTTTATAACATGTATTCCATTTAATATTTTGTAGTCATGAAGCAGCTGAGTCAAATGGATTATTATCATACGCATTCGGAAGCGATGGTGTTGATAGATACATTAGAGTTTACAGAAAAGATAATCCTCCATGTGAAGATGAATTAGCAGCAAGAAGGCGAGGGGAACCATGGAATGAACAAATAAAGCAGCAGTTACTAGAGAAAGTAAGAATTTATTGGGTCAGCCCTCTTATTTGCTAACTGAAAACCTAAACTAAATTTAAAATAATTGATCTATCGAGATATAAAATAAATAATCACAAGTTTGATAAAATCCTATAGGCACAGACACTTAGGAATGTGACAAATAACCACCTTGTTTATTTCTTATTGGAAAATATTGTGCATTGAATTAAAAATAACTTATATAGAACATTAAATTAGGACCCATTTTTTACCAGAGTTTTTGACAATATAAAAACACAAAAAAATGGGCATTCTAAATAATATGCAGATTTGATAAGTCAAATTACAGCCAAATCTACTAGCTATATTAATTTATAAATACGAAAAGTAATTTTTGTAAAGCGACACTAAATAAAAACGCAAAATTAATATTTCGTGCCAATGAAAAAATAGACATACCTATTTGGTTGTAATTTAGCCTACTAAATCTGCATATTATTTAAAAAAGTAATGTTTTCGTTTTTAGTTTTCATAGAAATAGAGAGGTTTACAGGTTTATATTGGATAATTGGTGAAAACGCCACCCTCAAGCACTTTTCAACTTAATAAAATCTATGGTTTAAATATCTTTGATTTATTATGCAACAATGAAAAACTATTAATTTGTTGCAGACAAAGACAAAATATAAAGTTTAATCGACATTATTTGCCATTGGATATAAATTATATTGTTGGAGTAATATGCTTTTATATGGTTCACATGGTTGGAACTGTAGTTAAATCTGTTTTAAGCATTTACTGTACTATTTAGTAATTTGTTATAATCAAGCATGCCTATAGATGTTTCAAAATATGTGTGGGTAGTCTGAATGAAATTTTTAAATTTAATCATACCTAATTGAATATTAATTCTTATCTCTGCTGTTATCCATGATGTATAATAATATAACTAGACATATAGCTTCAGTTTTTACGTAAAAACTTTTTTTTCAGAGGCAACATGCAAAACGAGAAGAAATGCAAGACACTAAAAGAAAGGATAAAAAGTTTGTTCCAAATTCGAATTACAAAGATAAATATGCACACCTCATAGGACAAGATGCTGCCTTAGAAGCTGCTAAAAAGACAGAGACAAATAAATCCTATGGATTTGGTAAGAATTATTCAAAGTATATTTGCTATTCAGTCAAGTTCAATGATATAGCTTGGTCAAAAAAAAAAAAAATTGTTTGTAAGAAATTAGAGGCCTACAGATTTATTTTGACTGGTTATTAGGATTGTAAATAATGGAACAATTAAATTTATTGCTATTATACAGTTTTTATTAGAGATGGGGAATAAACCCTATGTGGGTTTATTCTCTAAATGGGTTTATTCCCGGTTGGGTTTTTATGATTGCACCAAGTGCAATGAAAAATTTTAATTTTACACCTATATTTCTTTTTTGTTTTGTGTTTGATGGAAATAAAATGAAATCCACTAGTTAATTAATAATGACATTTTCTGGCTTCACTTAAAAAAAAAAAATAGATAAATAATGTAAATTCTTTATTTTGTTATTTATCTATGTTTTATTTAATATAATTTCAGTTATTTTTCCAGCAAAAGTCGAAATGCTGCATAATGAAGACCCAGTAGGGGGGTCCTCTGAATCAAGCAATAAAAATATTAAACAGTGTCATATCTTAGCATTGCATTGGCACATAGGACCCAAGCGATACTTTAACAAGGTATAAACTGTTTAAGACTAAAAAATGAGGTTCTGCAAAGAAAAAATTGTGATTTAAATTTGCAAAATAAAGTTGCAAGTAGTGGGTCTCCTCAGATTATTTTTTTAGACAATTTGTAAATATTTGTAAAACTTTTTTTTTACAGAATCAGGTACAAAATATATCTACCGATTTCTAATTTCATCAAAAAATATTTCATTTGTATAGTTAACTAATTTAAAATTTCATTTTAAATTCATTTTTACTGCAAATTTCAAAAAAGGGTAACCTTATAAAAAGCAATATTTTTTTATGAATTTTGAAATCTGTCGATATATTTCCATTTGATTCACACAATTTTTGCAAATTTCAATCACAATCTTTTCTCTGCAAAACTTCCTCATTTAGTTTTGGTAGTTATGCCTTAAAGTATCACCAGGTTCCCATGCTCCAATACTAAGATATGACAATATAAATTTCACCAGCAGGTTCTATTTCATTAACATTTACAAAATTTGACCATAGTAAAACCACGAGTTATTCTAAAAATTACATCAGATATCAAATTATGGCCATAAGAAATAATTATATTAAATGATGCTGTTTGAATTTGCATCTTATTAATTTGTGAAAGAAATTAAAAGTGTTATTTTAGGTTAAATGTACAAATAAATGTGTTTTTGTAAATTAGGGACTTTTATATCATTTAATATAAGGTTATCTGGTATCAAAGTTCATGATTTTTAAAGACAAATCTGTTCATAAAGAAAATTAAAAACCCAATGCACCCTTTATACAAATGGGTTTAAACCCATAAAAAATAAAACCCAGGTGTTTTTGCCATCTTTAGTTATATATTTTTTCTTTCAGTACCTAGTGAAAATAAAAAAAGATATGAGATCTATTGAACAGACCATGGCTGATATTAGGGCTAAGAAACGACAAAAACTTAACAATGAAAGTGATGTTCCTTCAAATTGACATTTATTGTCCTATTTAGTAATTTTATTTAAAAATCATGTAACTCTAAAGATTGTTGAGTATTATGTACATATTTATTATTATATCTATTTTAATTAAATATTGACTTAAAGCTTGTTATGATTTTTTTTTTACATTATTTTGTTTCAGTTTTTGAGCCTTTAATTTATATAAAAAGTCAGAGCTGCATGGGCTTGATTTGGTAGAAAGGCATAATTTGATGTTTTTACAAATTCCTTAATATAGGGTGGCCTGCCATATTTTGAGTTGTTTTAATCTTGAATAATTCTGGAACGAAAAATGCTATTAAAGTGCAGATTTCACAAAATAATTTTGATTAATGCAAACTCTTTTTATATTGTCATTTTGTTGTGACAACCAGATATATCAGACACAATATGACCGATTTTCAGGTATAGGACAAATTGGTTATATTAAATACATTTTTTCAAATTTGTAAAGTTTTAGTAATAGAGTATAGAAACACACGACAAAGTTTAAATGGGTATATTTTTTAATAATATAAACTAAAATAATTTCATATTAATATCTATACTGCATACATTGGGTATACTCTACAAAAATTCTGAGGAATATTTTGTTTTCGTGCTTCTAGCAGTTGGAGAGACACCTTTCATAAGCGCCAAATATTCTTTTTGAAGCTTTATGAGTGTAGGGCAATCATACCCAACGGCTTCATTGTATTTTATCTGAGATACTTCAATAAGAGTTCCAAGTAGAAATTCTGCATTTTTAGTGAGAAATTTTCTTTGCTGAAAAAATTATAAGGGAATTACGCATAATAAATCTCTATCTAAAATGGTGCTGCAATTTTTTTTATTATAATATACAAAACAATCGTTAAAGAAAAATTACTGGCAATTAGGCTATTACATAATACTAATATTGAAATAATACGGGTTTAGGGAAATAAAGCAATGTAGTTTTGTCCTGGTATGGAGCGAGCTATTTCAAATATTGCAATGCATCATTACTCTAGTGCCTATTCCGCTTTACTTAAAGAGTCCTAATGTGCATTCTTTACATCCACATTCTTTTAATACAAGACCTATATGTGACTAATCCAGTGGGTATATTATTAATAATGATTTTATTACTTACATTCTTGCATTATCGAAAGGTAATAAATATATCAATATTGTTTATGACAATTTTAAATACTTACATCTTGATTTAATTCATTGCGAAGAGAATTTTCACTGTGCTTAACCTGAGCCTCAAACACACTATACAAAGTTTCATCGATTGTAAACATTAGTTCGGTTGTTTTTAATTTCATACAGTCATCCAAAAGGGTCAGGAATATTTTCGTAAAGGCTAAAATACTTGCTGTAAGCTGTAGCCAAGTGTCACCTAAAATTAACCAAATCTTATCTGCTAATGTCATATTAATTTATCACATCAATTTATTTCCTTTAGAATAACAAAGTATCAAGCAGATTGGTGCCATTCCTAGATTCCATTGTGCACCTTATTACTATTATTTGAATGAAAGAAAGGTAAACAAAGTAAACATTTTTTGAGAAAAGGAATGTGATGTATTAATTTCAAAGCCTCTGCGTTGTAGCAGAATAAACAAGAATATCGAGTCGTCAAATAGAAATTATTTAAATTTGCTTTGAAAAATATATTTAATGAAAATTGTCATCAATCAAGTCTTCCCAAGCTCTACTATAATAGTGATGGGAATACTCGTATGTATTCGTTACTTCTACGGATAGTAATCGTTACTTTGTATTCGTTACTTTGTAATCATTAAGGTACATTTATGAAGTAGGTATGTATATACCTACCTAATACTTACTATGTATCCCATAGGTACAGCACTCGCCTCATATAAGTAAATAAAGTTCAGTGATTAATGATTATGATTACTTGTAACATAAACAAAGCTCTTCCATAGCAAAATAGTAACTAGATGTATGTACTTGTATCAGCAATCAGCATAGGTACACATACGATATACGATGTAGGTAGGGTACGCTGCTTGTACCTACCGAGTAAAGTAACGATTACTTTTAAAAGCAGGTATTCGGTACTTCGGGTATTTGCGAGTAACGAATACAAAGTAACGAATACTCTATTACCCGCCGAACACTATACTATAATATCATGTACTAGAACATGCAGTATATTCATTTTTAGATGTTGGCACCTTTGCGTAACATAAATCTTTCTCTGTCCATTAAGATAACGCTGATTAAATAACCCGAATTTAAGAGACTGATTTTTTATTCCTCAATAATTATACAAAATATTTATTATTCAATTTGACACTGACTCGCTACTTTCAAGAAGAAAAAATACGAAGAAAAAAAAATACCAATGTACCAATAAATTAGACTAGATTTTTTTGCATTTTTTGATTTTTGACAAGAAAAAAAAATGTTTATTTGTTAATATTTCTACAATAAAACAATTCTTATCCCTCATCGTTAAACCTACCAGTTACATATGAATCCAATTTTAAGCCCATGTTGCTGTGCTCCTGTAAACACCTCGCCAAAGCTGACTTGGAATGTAAATTCATAGGAATCCATTTATCATCAAGTGTTCTCAATTTTATAGAGTCAATAAGTTTATCCCTTGCATCCCTTAAAGCTTTCGTTAATGGTGATCTTAGCGCACCATCTAGTTGATAACATAAGTCAATACCATAAATACATAACTAAAACGTATAGGACAATTTTTTATTTTCATATTTTTCGACAAATGATACACTAATGCTAATGTTGAATCATGAACATATTAGTTTCTTTATTGATAAAATATCTTCAACTAATGCTAAAATTTATACTGCAACATTTTCTAAAATTACTTTTTTTTTGTTCATGACTGAACCAACAACACAAATTATATGATTAAAAACAATAATATTTATTTCAATTTCAGAAAATTTAGTATAAATACATAAATTTAAGAAATGTAGTCAATGGAACTAAATCGAACATAAATATACAAATAAAATAATTATATAAATAATAATGTACAAACAAGAAATAATTGAAATAAGTATAACATAACAGCAGTAATATAATATTATAGATGATAATTAACCAATAAATAATTTGTATAAAACAAAATACAGACATAAAATAGTGATGCATAAATATGAAATATGTGCATATTTCAATAATCTATTACCTATTTCAATAAGTAAACTGTTACAAATTCAAAAAGCATACACTATACGAATTTTGTGAATACCCCATTTTAGGGTTAAGAGAACAAGACAATCATGAGTACCATAGACTAAATATACATAGATAGTTCCATCCCATGTTAAAATTCATCGCTCTATAATCTGGACCCTAAAATTTTGTTAGTTTAGAAACTAAATATGTTTTATAATTAGAGCTCGGAATTTAGGTATTGATGGCCATATCATGTTGCATAAATTTCAGTTTTTCTATTGTTTGGAAATGTTTCAGTAGTTGTTGTCTGCATAAAATTCGTCACCTCCCTCTAAGCTCTATTTTATAACAGATCATATGTATGCATTTGCTATGTCAAAATTAACAATATCATAACTATTCGTCTCAATATAAAAATTTTGAAGTCCAGGATATGGATAAATATTTACATAAGCATGACTATCTATGTATATTTAATATATGTGACATGTGAGTACTAAATCGTATGAGTGCTGTTAATTATGATTCAGATTCAATTACTTGTTTTCTTTATTTATATCAGTGATTTCAGAATTATTGATTTATATCTAATTTTGAAAAGTCGAGGAATTTCTTTTTCTAATTATTGTGTCTAAGAAAGTAGAATAGTGTATTCAATGAAGAAATGCACAATTATACCATTGCCTTATGTCTCACATTATACTTCAAAACTCCTAAAAATATAAAAACGGAGCTGAAATCGAATGAATCAATTGCATCGCATTGGCTATTAAGATCTATTTGGATTTCTAAGCAAGTGAAATGTGCGACTCTTCCTACATGTTAATACATCCAACTGTGACTTAGCTATATCCTTTTACAAATTTCAATTGACAAAAGTTTAATAAACGATAATTACAAAAATAAGGCTCACCAGTCACCCATCTGGATTTGGTACAGGTGAGAATTGTTAAGAACATATCTCAGGATTTTCATTTTCATTATTTTTAATTACTAGTACATCCAAAATGGGGCTTTCATGTTTTCAATTTCATACACGTTGTATCAGCTACTTTTGAATATGTAGTAACAGGCTCATAATTTGTATGCTTGGACTTACTGAATGTCGTGGCATGTGCTATCTCTGTCACTTCTTAGGCCATATGCAAAAGTAGCTGATATTAACGTGTATGTGAATTTTACCAATATGAAATATCATTTAATTTAGGAAAAAAAGATGTCTACATCAATAACTTTCGAATCAAACACTGATACACAGAGAAAAATGTTTATTACTGGTAAATATATATTTATGGCTCCCAAATAAAAAATTTAGTTAAATATGGGACAAGAATCAGAATTCTATAAGCGGTTAATAAAAACAGGTTACAAATATACAAAGTGTGATCAAAATTAGACATTACTGGCAAATAAATTGTTTAATCAACGAAATATTAACGAATAATAAACTAAACATTCGTCTCTAATATTCAAGTTATTAGTGATATAATTGTATATACTTGTGATTACTACATTTTTTATTTCTGCTAAATAAGTTAATCAATAACACAAAATACTGTGTTTTCGTAACTAACGTTATTGGATAGCAGCCACTAATACCCAATTTATTAGCAGCAATTATATAGAAATATTGATACTATTTTTTAATGTTTACTATTTAATATATTCGTTTTTTTATGACAAGTAGATTTATTATTTATTATAAACATATTATTTATTTAGAAGAAAAATATTTCTCAAAAATTTTTTTTTTAGTAAAAAAGGAAATATTTGTAGCAAATAAGAACAGCATTTAATAAAAACTATTTATTTCTAATAATAAAAATCATTCTATATATTAGAAAAACAAAAAAAAATTCAAAATCCAAAAATACACTGGGTAAGTACATGGAAAAACATTTAAAAATTCTCTTTAAAACTATAAATTCATACACCACTATTACCTATAATCTTGATACATCAGTGCGATTCTGTGTACAGGGTTATCCAACGAAAAGGCTCACCCCTATATTTTGTTTATTTTTCAAGTTAGAAAAAAAATTTTCAAATAAAAGTTATAGTGAATCAAAATTATCTCTTTTGGAACCCCTACAAAAAATATATAGCTTGTCTCAAAAAAGCGGGACAAACCAAACTTGCATTTTTTTAAATGGAATACCTTATATTTCTTTACATTTTTGAAATCTGTGTTTTCTGTGATTTCAAAATATGTATATGTTACATCTTATCATGTACTGTTTTTTATTTATTGTAAATTTTATATTACCAGTAACTGCATGCTTATCAGATAAAAAACAATTAATTTGACACTTATTCCTTTCAGAATTATTTAATAAATTTAAAAAGCAAACTGTAAGTTTTTTAATCTGACTACACCATACAACACAGCACTGCACCGAACATCGGAGTGAAATGAGGAGTTGAGGCCGACGCGCACTCCTTATTACCCCACCAAGTATAGCGGGAAACGCTTTTCGGTCGCGACGTACCACACGAATATCAACGAGTTTTGAATTCTAAAAAAAAAGTAATTTGCGCATAGATACTATTTTCTTTAAAAATCAATATATTAATCCCACAACCTCCGTTATTAAAAATTAATAAAATGTAATAAATAGAAATGTATATTTGTCATTAATAATCATATCTTAACCATTAATATATTTTTTTTAATCACAATATCACTGTTATTTGCACTAGAAAACTTGTGTTAAATGAAAGTTTTTATTTGGCATTATTAGTGGACTTTATTATTACTCAATAAAAAAACATTTTCTACTAATAAAAAAAGTGTGAAATAAAAAGTTTATTTGAGCCATTTTTTTCTGTGTATCATTCGCATACCTTAGCTACATAAACATATTTCAACTCCCATTAAAAATAAAAAAAAACACGATAAATGGTGGATATTAAAAAAAAAAGGGAAATAAAACACCAAAATTTGTACAATTGGAGAAATAAGATACTTACACGTTCACACTGTGTCCTCACCATAACAATGCATTCTGTTATTGTTGATAGCGAAGTTTGTGGCATAAACACCTGTTTGGCAAAATGAGTAGTGAATAGGGATAATTCGCCACTTGCCCATACAACATATGCTAAAAATAATAGTGGTAAAATTTCACAAGCATTCAAAGATCACAACTCAAATATACAAAAAAAATGCTACAATTATACAATTCTGTAAATATCATATTAATATTAACCTAAAAAACATATTTATTTTTACCTGATGCACAACTGGGAGAATCGGGAAATGCCCTTAAAAATTCGTCAGACATATGGCACATATTTGTAAACACCACACTAGACAAATGTCTAACATACACAGTTGTGGATCCTTCTCTTTTAACTCTTTTACATTGTGTTTTTAACATACTGCTACATAGTTTAAGGAACAAATCGCAAGACTAAAACAACAGCATTTTAAAAAACAGTGCAAATGTTAAAAACTGCTTAATAAACCTGGGTCGATCTTCCTAATTGATTAAGTAATCTTACAGCTCGTCTTGCTGCCCTCAAACCACCTTGCAAGGACTTATCAGGATTTACTTCAAGTTCTTTCATGAGAACTTCTGTCAGGTTATTTTGTCTTTGTTCTACCTAAAAACAATTTTATGTTGTATTACATTATAATTTAAATGATAGAAATAAAACCTTTCTTTGAATATCAATCATAACATGATCTGGTTGACCAGTCATAACTACAAATTGATTGATGTAGTCTTTAGCTTTCTGTAAGAAGGTCAAAGCATCCTCAAAATGTCTTTGCGCAACACAAACGTCTAGCTCCTCTGGAATGTCCAAAAACCATTCAGGGTGTACCATCCCAATTTCTTCCTCTTCTTCATCAAATGCTGCCAATACCACAAAATCAATATCAAGTGTGCTAGTTATTATCTATATTGACACATAAAGATTATGGCAAGTTAAATTTACAAAAATTCAATATGATTGATATTAAGATTATTATTAATGAAAGAGAACTTAGACTCTGCCCTTTTTCAATAATTTCAATTGTGTATTGCATAAAATTTACAACCTTATTTAATTAACAAAAAAGTGTTATCTTTCTAACAACTGAAATGATTCTGTTATATCATGTATTTAATTTTAAGATTATTGTTTATAAATATAAAAAAACATAAAACACACCACAAATTAGACCACCCCCAAACCAAAACGGGAGCTACACGGACGGGGGTTACAGAGTTGAAAAAAACGCGGACACACGCAACTAATTCCTTCGACTTTGTCAAATTCGAAACAGTGGCCCACTGGCCCATTGCGCTACCGAGTTCGGCTATTTCTTAATACATTTACTAATGTTACAAGTTTAAAAATTATTCTAAAATGTTGCAATGATACAACCAACATTGTATTTTAAAAATATACACTGGAAAATTTGGGTAAATTTTTCAAAAATATAGGACATTTTTCATCAGTAATGTTTGCTTACTTTAGCAAGCAGATCAGTTCTATAACCGGACTATGCTATTTTCTTAGACAAGTAAAGAAATAGTTATGATGTATTGACAATAGTATATTGCACAACGAACGGAATAGTACCTACTCATTTCCCACGAGTATGAAATTTTCATATAAGTGGAAAATGGGCATTACGTGCAAATTTTACACTATGCTTTTCCTATGACTCTATCTATTATAAATGCAGAAATAATTTAAAATTTTTATTTTATTCATTAATAATATTAAATGTAATATTACTACAATTATTATATATCATTCTTGGAGAATCTATGGACTTCTCTTTTTCTATAACTATATTCTCCCTATTTTTGAAATTTTCGATCCTCGAAGTAGAATATTTGCCGAGTTTTCAATTGAGCCCAAGGTTTTATACGCTACATCGTTTTTATTATTTAATGATTCGTCGATGTATCCTTTGGCGACTGCTGTGGATTTCCATCCACCATGTCTCTAAAGACATTATGTCTGCACCACGATACATTTACAATGATATGACGATAAGCATGTATGTCGCCACAGCGAAGCAAAGCCCTGAGTTCACAATGTATATTACACTCTGAGCTCAAAGATGTTCAATTTGCGCATGACATTACAGCAAAGTACAAGTCCTGTGAATGTACGAAGTACGTTATTATTTATTGCTTTGCTTCGTTGTGACGTCATACATGCGTCGGCGTACCATTGTAAGTATATCTTGGTCTGCACCACTGTCTACAAGAATTGTTGCAGAAGATCTGCAGAAATAGTTGCCAGTATATAATTCCAGTTTTAAATAGGGAACAATATGTTTTTCAGTATGTCCCAACTTTGTTTATACCAACTCTCTGGATGGTGCATTTCGTTTTTTGGTAGTTCAGAAAAAAATTGGATTCATTAGTATTTTGTGGGCGAAGATCTGCATATCTTTTAAAAATCTCATAAAGTCCCGTTATTGTGAATTTTTCTAGCAACTTTTGTTTCTGTATCAGGCAATTCAACTAAAACTGCTAAATCTAAATATCTGAAATCAGTCATGTTCATTTTATACAGCTCATCCCTGTGGTATGCACCCATAAGTCCCATAATTAATATAATATACAAAAATTATTTATAAATGTCTGATTTTTTATTATTCTATTTGTAATGTATAACACACCTTTGCCAGTAGGTATTCGTTATTTAGAACTTAGATTTTTTTTGGTTCGATATCCATTTGACTTTTTCGCTTCAAAACGGCTCTTACTTTTGGGTATCCAGCTACATCTACATTTTTATTAATAGTGACAGTCATTCTCAACATGGAATATCGTACCCATAAAGTTTAAGCCTTAAATTTCTTTGAGAACTCACCAAAATAGACCAAGAGAACATTCTCGGAAAATGAGTTAGTTTCTTATTTCTGATTTTAAATTGGAACAGGTATTATTTGTAGTTTCCAAAATATTGGGTGGTGTTTTAATTATAATTCTTTCACTACTTGCCATGACTTCTTAAACTTCAAAACACATTTCATAAAAAAAAAAACCGCTTCCCATTTGTAATTATTTGAGATAAAATATAACAATCTTTTGTTTATTTTGGTGCTTTACTATGCCGGCAGCTCACGACCTGCATTTCTTGAATTTTCGCTGTCACCCGTAAAATAATTGCAATTACTCTACTAGTTGCTAGTTGCTGTGGCAACCAGTAGAGTAAAAAAAAGGCGTGCACAGCATATTAGATGTACTAATCAATGAAAGTTATACAATAAGTGACAAATTTCATGGCAGTCATAGGAAAAAGCATTATATCAATCTAATCAACTAATAAAAAACTTTATAAAAAAAAATTATTACGATTAAAACTTGGTGATTCCATTGAGACTGAGCGAGATGGCGACTTCTCTGCTATAGATTCTCTTTTCTGCTGTTCTTGTGCTAACCTAGTCTTTTTTGCTTGATCAAATTTATCCAACCATTCTTTCTATAAAAAGTAGATATTTATAACCAATGCAAAATCGCATTTTATATGAACTTGCCTTATTTGAATTTGATGAACATTGGAACACTCTTGTATCGGGAAAAATCAATAATTTAAAGGCATGCTTGACATTTCCTAAATCTCTAACATTAACGACAGCTAAACTGCTTAAGTCATACAGAATTTCATACACATACTTCATTAAACCACGGCTAAAAATTACATATAATATATCTCGATATTTGTCCCTGCCAATTATATTTTCATATTCGTTTTAAACAAGCAAAAATATCTATATAGAATAAATAGGGGAATTAGGGTTTATACCTATTTGAATTTCTAGTCGTAATCATAAATCCATCAGTAAATAAGTACACATGAACCGTTTTCAACGAAGTATTTTCTGTAGGGTCTATTTCTAATAAATCACCTTCATACAAAAAGTTCTACCTGGAACTTCCAGTAATTCCTAAAAAGATATAATTTTATATACTGTTGTTACTATACACATATAGGTTACTTTTACCTTGCAACCCTCAACTTTTTCTAAAATAGTAGCTAGTTTTTGTTTATTTTCTTCCTCTAAATCCTTTTCATTTACTTTATTTTCACGTTCTATATTTACAGGTGTTGTATCTTCTAAAATTGATGTAGTTGATAAAGCGCTAAGTAAAGATTTTTGTTCGGAAAGTAAGTGTGACAGCTGATACATTTCACTTTCTAGATCTGATGAATTTGTTAAGGAAATCATTACAAAGAATATGAGGCATAATACTATACCAAGGTGCTGGTACGATATAAGTACGTCCTTTCTTATTAAGTAATTCTACATTAATTAAAAAATCGATTACAGTATTGATCACTATCAATGTCAAGAACACAAACATTCACATTATTTCATACTGTAAAACAGCTCACCAAACATTTACTATATTTCAACAGTACTTTTATGTGTGAAATGTTAACCATGCTCTGATGTGTTCAATAAAGTTTGCCATATTTTTAAACAAGTGCATAATATATATTCAAATACATTCTCTAACCTGTATATACATATCTACATCCATTAATTAGATTCTTACAATTAAAAAGGATACGAGAAATTTCTTTTGCAGTATCTATAAATTGTACATAATTTTGATATACATTCTTCTTAAGATTATTACTAGTTTCTTCCGAAAGTGTTTGAATTTTCTTACGCAAATTTTGTAATTCAGATCCACCTACGTAATTTTGTGATAAGTCCCTTACATCTAAAATTATTTATGTATTACTGACTTTTTACAAGACAATATAATGTCCGGATATACTCACATTTTTCAGGTACAAAATCTTTTGAGCTTAATAGCTGAAAATTAGGATCTTTTGCAACCTCCATTTTAAATTACTAAATTAAGTTTTTACCATATTCTTTGTACTAAATATTTAAATTTACGTTATTCCAGTCAAACAGTAATAGACACAATAAACAAAAAAAAATTCAAAACACTATTAACCTGTCACTCAAATGATATCTGTCAACAGTATCAAGTGTCAACGTCAAACTTTCTTCTTCTTCATCTAATCTGTTAAATTTAAATTTTTTAAAGGTAATCATCGGGGGGGGCAAGCGGGGGGCGGCCCCCCCCCATTTCATTAATAAGAATAGACATTTGTAGTAAACTATTATTTTGACACGAAATTTTTTAAAATATTCATGAAAATGTAACTGGATTCTTTAAGGCAGAGTTTTCATCATTATAAATAAAATGCATTAGCAGGTGATATTACATGCAAAACTAGTATTTACTTTTTTTAGCGACTTTCAAATGAGATAATTGTTTTTTTTACCTTTGATTTCATGAACAGAAAAGATTTAAGTTGTACGAAATAAAAGTTTGAAATTCGCTAAGCATAATTATGAAGATTTATTCTAGGAGACATGTATGAATTTTTACCTCGAATTTTCCGATTGATATGATAATTCAGGAGCTAATCACATTCAAATTTCACTTATATTTACAGTATAAATTTTCCCTACATAAAGTGAAAATTAATTAAAATAGATATACATGTACCCTCTAGTACACTTTCAACTACTGATCCTCCAAATTTGGTGTAATTTGACCAAACAGTAAGAAGAAATAAATTTTGAAAAATTACCTTACAAACACTGGTTCGATTAGCCCTCTTAAAGGCGTCTCACTTCAAATTTGTGGTAGGTACCTACATAATTTACCCAATTCAAAAAAATTCATTCTCAAATTAATGCAAGCAACAGTTTTTATCCATCCTGGAGACTCGCGCCAGTCTCAAACATCCACAAAAAATATTTACTAAGCTTTTATAAAAAAATATTTATAATACTACTAAAAACAAAACATAAAACAATAAAACAACCATGTACCTAAAATAAATAAATTTATTATTATACAATATAAAATTAATGTAATTTCCCTAATTCAATTTTTTTCTGTATAAGTTTTACAGAATGATACAAAAATGTGTCTAAAAGGCCAGCGACTGTATAAACTCCACCAATAATAGCACAAACATTTGTAATAAAATGTCCAAATGACCTTTCTCTTTCTGTATATTTCACCATCAGTGGGGACAATTCATATTGGAAGAATATTCCTGGCATTCCAGATTCACCACTCATTATGGATATTGTCTTTTGATGTTTTGTAACAGAAAACTGGTTTGTATTTATAATTGTCCCATCCTTTTTAAAGTAAGTTGTTGGAACAATTTTGATATAATACTGGAACATTGTTGAACCTGAAATTCAGAAAAAAAGAAACATTCCAAGAAATATTAGTGTAAGTATTTTTATATTAGGTCATGTTTTTTAATTGTTGAAATTGACTACATATAACGTAATTTAAAAGGTACATGCAACATCACAAATTGTTAAATTATCAACTTAGAACTGCCATGACTACGACAGGTTATATGATTATACATATACATCTATCCACTTGATAGTAACTTAGAATGCCAAACAGCCACCGTATCGAATTTGATAGCCATCGCAACGAGTTCGATTCGTTAGTAACTTAGAATCCCGTTGCTAGTTATATCTGATTAACATATGCTTTATTAGAAGGCGAAATGTCTGAAAAAATGGTTGTGTTTTGATTAAATTTTTACAAAATTCATGTCGCCATAAAATTGAAATAGTTTGAACAAAAATTCGATACGTATATCGAATTTTTGTAAAAAATTAGCGACAAATTTCCGACCATTTAAAATTTAGTGTGGCTTCTTTGTTGTAATGTTAAACAAGGTTGCCTGAGGAAGGAATTCAGCATGTCGATAAATCGAAACACAAATATTTATGTGTATTTAAAATTAATTAGTGAGGAATAGTTCATATTGACTGTTTCGGTTCAGACTCTAGATAGGCGTCACACATGTAATAATACCATGAATAATAAAGTAAAACTAAAAAAGAACAAAATGAGTCTATAAGCTTCTTGTGGTACACGCCCAAAAGTATACATCGGACAAACGGGAAAAAAATTTGGAAAAAAATTTTGGGAAAAAAAAAAAAGTTTTTTAAAAAAAAAAAAAAATTTACCGTTTTCCCCCCCCTTTCCCAGGGGGAACACCCCCCTTTTTTTAAAAAATTTTTTTTTTCCCCAAAAAAAAAAAAAAAAAAAAAATTTCCCAAATATATAAAAAAAAAAAAAAAAAAAAAAAAAAAAAAAAAAAAATTTTTAACCACCCCCAAAAAAAAAACTCTTTCCCCCTTTTTAAATTTTTTTTTATTTTTTTTTTCCCCTTTTTTTTTTCCCCCCCCTTTTTTTCCCCCTTATTTTTTTTTATATTTTCCCCCCCCCCTTTTTATAAAAAAATCTCCTTTTTCCCCCCCCCCCCCCCCAAAAACAAACTCAAAATTTTTTAAAATTTTTTTTTTTAATATTTTTTTTTTTTTTTTTTTTTTTACCATAGATTTATTTATAATAATGGTTCAATTGACCAAATTATAATCACGTAACTTTAGGTGTCAATTACATGTTAAGACTTTGCCTACAGGTATCAGAGAAATGAACTACTCCACTTCTATTATATGATCAAAAATTTTCACATTTTATGACTATTGTTTAGGTAAGGTCTTGGCTATATGGTCATCAGATGCAGACGAAATATGACGTGCACAGAAGGAGAAGAAGAAATTACGTGAATCCTAGCCTAATAAATGTCAGTAATAAAAACATCTTCAAAAATTGATACCTACGTAAAGGAGGCAAGTGCATGTTTATCAAGTAAAGATACTCTGCTGTCTAGAAAAATACCGTCAACAGTCTGTCACTGTAGGGTGTACATTTTTAGGTGAAATACCAAATTCTCTGTGTACTTAAGGTTTGCAGTGCTGACTCATTTTGAGGTTACATTTAACTTGTATGATTGTTTTCCTTATTAGACAAAATGCCTGTACCTGGTGGTGTGTATCAACAACAAGGTCCATCATGTATGGATAGGATGAAAATGGGATTTTTCCTTGGATTTTGTGTAGGGATGGCTAGTGGTGCCTTATTTGGAGGATTTTCTGCATTACGGTATGTTGTATTTAAGAACTTAAAATTTATCTTAAAACATTAGTATGTTGTTCATGTAGAACATTGTGCATAGTAATATATCGATAATTTGTATTATTAAAAATCTCTAAAGATTGAAAAAAATTGAAATTATATTTGGGGGAAGAAAAGTGAAATATTAATTACCCAACCAAAGAGTCATATAAAGAAATTATATTTAAGAAGCATAGGGTATCGTAAATTCCACAAACATTGAAAAATTTTATTATTTTTTTTGTCGATTTCCCATCAAAAAATATAATTATGTGGGATGTATTCCTAAATGAGGAGCATTACTGTGTTTGTTTTTCGTCAGGCAGAGTGGCTGTTGTAAAGAATGACCGTGACATTATTATAATGGTTTGTCCGACTCGTTTAGTGCATTTGTGAATTTATAATAATACCGAATATTGAAAGAAAGTGAACGGTGCAATTTGCATATTTTTCACATAAGAATAACCATCTAATATGATTTGTGTTCGATTTCATATAGGCACTATTGTATTTTTGTCACATTTAAATATGGATTCGATCAAGAAACATTGGAGGCTGATGAATACTTGTATTTTGTATTAGTTATATATAGTCACGAAACGTAAAATATTTTGCATTTTTTTTTCCTGAGTATTGACCCGAATGACGTAATTCACATCCAAATCATTGTTGGTAACAATGAAAAGTTTTTAAATAAAATGCGACATGAAATGATAGTTTGGTAGATTTGTTGTGTTGAAAATGTCAAGAGATTTAATAAACTAGTTAAAATTAAAATTTAACTTTATTCTTTGCATCACTATTACTTTGTAATATAATCGATCATTTTGCTAACCTAAAGATGTCTTTCATATTTAAATTATTAACGTAACAAATATTAGAATTAATGAAGAAAACATAACTATATTTAGAAATAACAGATGCTTCTAACCTACAACAGCATTAAATTTTAATTATTAAACGTAATGTAGAATCTATTTTTGTATCAATAACAAATAGAGTTGTCCCGAGCATTGTGCTTATGAGCACTTTCTAAACTCTGTACTTAGTGCTTTGAGGGCTTCACGAAAAGTTTTAGTCATTTTGAAATATACTTGCAAGCACTCAAAATGCTTGCGAATCTTTGAAAACACAGCTTAGAGTATATTTCAAGATGATATTGATCCAAGAACCTGTTGAAATGATTACTTACATAGAGATTATTACAAAAAATTAAATATACTAATTCTCTTAAATAAAAATGTTTACTTACTCAAAATATTTAAAGGCAAGTACCAAATAGTGTTCATTTAATTATAAACAAAATAACCTGTGTAAGAGCCATTGTCTTATAAACATATCACTACATGTGCTTAGTTCTTAGTGCTCATGATTCTAAATTACTTTTTCACATAACTTACATAGAAATAAACTATTAACTAACAAAGTATGACACTGGCATAATAGAGTCATGGTAGTTTTGATTTGTTCGGAAACTTTTCAATATTGCTAACACCTTTTGTGACATACGAACTTTTCAGGTCCATTCTGCTTTCTATGAAGTCACAATTACATTAAAATATCATCTGCTATTTCTTAATTGTATGCGAGAAAACATTAAGATAATGTAAAAAGCTGGAAAACTCCTAGTCACTTTCATATTTCTGAATCTTCACAATGCACTGAAAGTTGTCACACGTCTTAATTACACCTCTTACATTTGTTGTAAAAGATGAGGCATAAAAATATATAATTAGTAAATTTTTTTAGTAATAATTTACCGATATTTATTTGGCTCATAAAATGAATTATTTTTGAAATTTTGTTTTTTACAATCAGTGTAATATTAGAATAAGAATATTTTCGTAACATACACAAATAAATTGAGGTGGTATGGAATGATTTACACACCATATTGTGATAAACTAGTACCAATGTATTTCAAAAATTTTATGGTTAATCAACTGAGTTGTCTCTCTATTGTAGTATTTGGTCACCAGGGTTTATTACAGGACTGTTTAACTATATTATTGTATAGTTACAATGTTTCGTATTAAATGTCATATAGAACATTCAATATGGAAAATTTTTTGCTTAGTACATTGTATATATGTATATCTACGTGTTTTAAAAAGTTGTTTTAATTTTTTTATTTTTAAAATTTTATTTTGATATTTTTTAGGGGTGGTTTGCGAGGAAAAGAACTTGTCAACACAGTCGGTAAAGTAATGCTACAAGGTGGAGGTTCTTTTGGGACATTTTTAGCTATCGGATCAGGTCTTAGGTGTTGATTTTTTAGTGTACTCGTACTGAACAAGAATATTAAATTATGTTTCTTGGTATTGTTTTAGTGCAAAAAGATGTGATTTATTATTTCATTTATTTACAATAAATTTTTAGTATATAAAAATGAAGTTTTAACTTGCCCAGATTTTACAGAGCTGACTGACCCACTATATAGGGTGGGCCAGACTTTAATCGGGAAACTTAGAGAATTTATAGAATACGCCAAAATAATATGGATTTGCCATATCAACTTATAGCTAAAAATGCTTAGTTTTCCAGATAGAGGACATATTTTGCCAGAAATAATTGAGATGATACGAAATTCAGAAGGTGCAAGTTGCGTTCACTTTGAATTATACTATACCATAACTCAAAAAATTATAAGAAAACTTTTTTTGCATTAATGATAATAAATGTCGAAAAAAGAAAAGAAAAAAACAGCTTAGGTCAGTGGTGTTCCGTCTTTACAGAGGAGTATCTTTGATACCTTCCCACCATCACGCCTCTGGTTGGAATGGAGAGATGAAAAGTATTATGAGAAGTATACTAATGTTCATAACGTACACCTTTCGAATTTCATAACAATATCTGAATTATTTACAAAGAAATATAGGAACCGAAAATAAATTAAAGCTTCCGACACCCTCTATTTTGAAAACTAAGCATTTTTAGCTATAACTTATATGACAAATCCACATTATTTTGATATGTTCTCTCAATTATTTAAGTTTCCCGATTAAAATCTGGCCCACCATAGTGATAGAATCTATCATTCTATCACTATGTACACTTGATGAAATAAATTACATTAGTAATACCAACATTACATAACTGGCCCAATTGTGAGAAAAACGACCATTTATTAAATAGTAGCAAATTAATATGGTTTGGCCCTAGAAGAAACATTTGACCAATATTAAAGGAAACACAAAATAAATGAAAATATTTTGCTGAAAGCATTCACATATGTTGTGTTAGCAATACGTATTCTAATGTTAACTGCAGAAAAGATAAAATTATAATTAGGTTTTTTTTTAGATATTTCTTATCAGTACTAGTTCTTATTTTGTCAACAAAATAAGGAGATATGTTAGTTAAGTGGTGATGGGTACTAGACCGGTCACAATGTTACCATGACTGACCAGATCATCATGAGCAGTCAAGATGAGTCACGAAACCAGTCATTTTTTTTAAATGAAAAAAAGTGCCATTGGATGTATCATAATTTTCTCATCAAAATGGTGTGTAATACTTGTATAAATGAGGCTTATGTTGAAGGAGATTATGCAAATTAGGATTTTTTTTGCATTTTATTTTTTTCGCGCCCATCATCTAAACTCACCTAAATATTTCTTCATCACAGATATTTCGTTGTGCTCTGGTTTTGTTACAAATTTAACCAATGTAACACTTTTGAAGTTGCGCTCTCTTTGGGAATGTGTTTTATCAGGCAAGTAGCATGCAGTGGCGACTGGTGAAATTTAGGTTATGTTATATCTTAATAATGAAGCATGGAACCCAAACGTTATTTTAAGGCATACTTATCAAAACTAAATGAAGAAGTTTTGCAGAAAAATATTGTGATTGAAATTTACGAAAAAAAGTTGAAAAAAACTGTGCCTCACTGGGTTATTTTTTAAACAATTTGTAAAATATTTGCACTTTTTTTTCAGAAAAGAGGAAAATATATCAACATTTCAAATTTCATAAAAATTATAATTTTTCTATGCCTTAAAGTATCACTTGGGTTCCATGCTCCAATACCAAGATATAACATAACCTAAATCTCACCAGCCACCACAAAGCATGGCTTTGATACTTCTACTTCATTTCATAGAACCTGGCAGTGCGCATATTTTTTAACACCAATTGGTTTTTTTTTTCAAAGAAATCTCAAATGAGGGTTTCTTTGCCAACTTTTGGCATTTTTTAAACAAAAAGAAAGTGAAAAAGACCACTGGTCTCTTATTACTGAGATTTTTTTTCAATTTGACCAAAAAAACAGGTGATTGACAGTTACACATCAATTGTCAAGTGTTATGATTAAAATTTTAAGGGAAATGGCAGGGCAATTAATATTTGGACAAGTTGACTGTGTCTGTGACCACCTTGGACACGTTGCTATTTGATCAGTCAACTTAATCGTGACCTGACCGGTCATGGAAACCGTGAACAATTTTTAAAGGTTATTTATTAACTCTTTATATTTTGTCTTTCTTAAATATTTGAAGAAACAAATTTAAAGACGAAAAAATAAATACTGTAAGAATAAAAATATTATCTCGTAGGGAACATTTGGAAGCCTATAGCTCCATTTGGAACTGGGACCCATATTATGAAAACTTTTTCCTAATATTTTTGATATCTAATGTAATATATCGATAACACTGATAACTAGAGTTAGCAAAAATGCGCCCCAGGACCAGAGCTGTCAGGTACTTCAATTAAAAGAATTGAAATAGTAATTTAATTATTTTTTAAGTAATTAAATTACTTTAATTCAATTACCTTTTTGGACGCCTTAAAATAATTGGTATTTGAATTACTTTTGTAAAAGTAATTGTAGTTGGTAATTGTTTTATTGTTTTTGGTAATTGAAGTACTGAACAAATAAATCAATTCCTTTTGGGTAATTCAATTCCTTTCAGATACTTTAATTACTTTAGAATAATTGAAATTGTATCGAAAATATTCCGAGAAAAATCGCAACGCACTCGGCTTTAATAACTTGTCTGAGCTTGTCGTTTGGCAGTATTTTCGTTTTCTTTCAGTTATCCAGTGCACTACACAGTATACAGTAGCTGTGATTGCAAGAAAACCATGTTTTTAATTATTTATGTCCTTGTGTTTTTAATTCTTAAAAAGTTGCCTGGCAAGGTAAGTAAATATTAAATAACAAATTTGTTCTTTACTATTTTTTAAATATTAATATATGTTATACATATATCTCCGATATTGGCAATATCTATTATTTTAACTGATTGATTTAATCAAATACCTATTAATATTAGTTACACTGACAAAATTTTTTTAATAATGATTGTAGAAACAAAATTTTTGCACAGAAATGCGTTTCACGTTCAACTCAAATATCGAATAAAAAATGTCTGTCTGGATGTATGTCTGTGTGTAGACCATTTCTTGTCAACACAATAATTTCTTATAGACTTGAAAATTTTATTTTAAATTTAGTACCTATATATATAAAATAGCTTGGTAGAATATTACCTACATACGTGTTTGAATGACCTAATAATTATTTAAAAATACATGCACATTGTGCCTCTTTTTTGGTAGGTAATGGAATTTCTTTTTATTTTCAGTCGATATTTCAATTATTTTTGGTAATTCAATTACATTCAAAGTAATTCAATTAAATAGAGTAATTGTAGTATAAGGTAAAGTAATTGAATTCCTTTACTTGAAAAAAAATATTATTTTAGACGAGTAATTTATACTTGAAGTACTGTGTAAAATGAGGAGTAATTGGTAATGGAAATATTTACTACTTTGATTGATAATTGGTAATTGGTACTTCAATTACTTTTAATGGGTAATTGTGACAGCTCTGCCCAGGACATAGACATATGCATCATAATAAGTGTAATAAAAGAAATTAACTAGTAATAAAAGCAATAAGCTGTTACAATTTATGACAATGTATGCGCAACTTACCCTCTTAACTAGCTTGGTTATAACAAACTGGAAAAAATCTGTAAAAATTTTGCAGCATCATATATGCTTTGAAATGCGTGAAGACGTTTAGGAGATTTAAGAAACACTTTTTTTTGTACTTGCTATTAATGCATCTACCTCTGGAAAACCTTGTCGAATAGTTTCTGCCACAAGGTGTAAAGTATGCACTTTACACGTAACATGTACCAACCTACAACCACGTTCTTGAAGAGAACGGCCTACCAAACGCATTGTCGCGGCACCATCAATCACAAACATCAACACTTGTCTTTTTGACAGGTCAAATTTTTCTCACGTCTCCAGCATCATCCGCGTAATTGTTTGGCCAGTACACTCAGTTAGTCTTTTGCTAGCTAATAACAGTGGAAATGTCGGTTTAGGAGGGTGCAGTATACGTACTGTAACATTTAAAATAGATTTTTTTTTACAATCTGTCATCTCGTCAACACATAACCACAGCCGTGTATTTTTTAGTGCACATTTGATCTTATATACAATTGTCTTCGCTTACAGTTGGTACATAGTTACAAAACGTTGTACGACTTGCTAACGTCACCTTGGGGTTGTATTTCTTCCAAAACTCCTGAAATGGTTGTTTATCGAGTATGTGCAGCGGACCATCACAGGCAATCAGCATTAAGAGTAAATTGAACATAAACTGTGTTGTCGAAGGCATGCCATTTTTTTTAGTTTTACGTTGCACAAAATTTACGTAACGTTTACAATCGCGTTTGTCCCAGCACATCAGGTCTGTCTCACACACCTTACCAATTATTATAGCACCATTGTAAAACAAATCCGGGAATTCAGATAAATTTATTCACTTTGTCAGCTTATGGCCGTTTTTTACCCTTGGGCACGTCTGACATACATTATTATTAAATAAATATCAAGAATAAAATTCAACAAATAAAATTATCAACAATAAAATGGAGAGGAATAAATTACATTGTACACATCACGTGGCATAACAATAAACTAAAATCAAAGTCTCGCTTACGTATTTGGGTATTTCTCTATTTGGCACCGCCCATGACTTGAGGACCGATTTGCCAACTCTACTGATAACATATTCATGCTCTTATGACAATTATATACCCTCACTTCAACTATTGTTCGACAATTCTATTTTTACTCAAAAACTCTGATATTGACATTCTACAAATGAAGCAAAACCAAGTTCTCAGAATATTACACTGTAATAAATATACTAGTATAAAGTCAATGTTGAACAAATTAGAAATAAATGGATGTTATATTTGTAGATTGTAAATGAAATAAATAAATAAATAAATAAATACTCGGTGTAAGACAGACAATTACTCTACATTCAATGGTGTTTTATATAAAGTACTTCATGGTCTACTAACCCCCCCCCACATTTATTGGAACAATGTATGTTTGTATGAGAGGTCCATGAACATTTTACCAGAGGATATGATAATTTGTATGTTGTAATAATTAGAAATAATTATAGCCAAAATGATTTATTCCATAAAGGTAATATAATCATAATCACTCACCAGGACAAGTAAAGGACCGTGACAAACTAGAGACGTTTAAGAAGAAACATTATGATTTTGTGTATAAGAATGTTGAAATTTAAGTATTAATGTTACACATTATTTCTATTCTTTTGATATGAAACTATACTGACATATTGTATTGTATTAGCTGTGGCTATTAAATAAAGTTACTACTTACTACTACTTAAAATAGACCTCAATTTTATTAATAAGCATTAAACATTTTTTTTTTATTTGGGGATTATTAATTTATTGCTTTTTTTAACTGTCGATAGAATATTATTTAAATGACGCTTCAAATTATTATCACAGTATTTAAACAAAAATTAATATTTACCTTCTGTCGCGATGCCTGTAGCATCCTTCAAAGGATTGTGTGTTCGGCTATCAATACTGGCTCCGAAAGACAGGTGTCTAATTTTATGTGTAGTGTTGAACTCACTGGATGAAAAAGGTTGTACATCATGCACGTGTACGTGACTAACACTGAAACTTTTCCCTGGAGCTACATGGAAACTGCCACTAACCCTGTTAACAATTAGACTACCATATATTTGACAACCTTGTGAAAAAGCTGTTTTTAACTTTTCACTAAATTTTTCATCTTTACATTGAGTTATGTTTTCTAAATTTTCTATTGCCCATCTACGTTCTCGGTAAGCTTCCCCTTACATCCTCACAGGTATTACAACACTTGTTGGGATCTAGTGCAGCTCCATAGCAACTCCCACACTCCGTTTTATTTTGAATGGCAATCTGAAAAATATGCATAGAAAAAATGGTTCAATTAAAAATTCTTTTAATTTAAAAACAGTTAAAAGCAAATTTCATTATTTTTAAAGAAAATAATCTTTTTTTATTTTACTGAAATTATACATTTTTTAATAAGAGGTTCACGCTAAATTTTATTAGTTGGAAAAACTTTAAATAAAAAATACAAAAATTACATCATAGACAATACCAGTCTGTTTTTCACAGATTCTAGTAGTGTCTCTGCAAACCACTACAGGTAGGGTAATATTATGATGATGGATTTGTACTCTGTTTTTGTGCATGCATGATTGTAATGGGCCTATATGGGATGTCATGAAGATTAACTACCAAACTTCGGGGAATTGACAGAATACCTCAAAATAAAACCAGTTTGTGGTAAAAACTTTTGTAAAAAAACAAATCATTTCTGAATAACCATGCAAATATGTGATGAAACCATATTTTTTTAAAAATCTTCAGAATCACCAAATTGTGTACTTTCAAATTTAGGGTGTGATAGTACTAACAAGATATGAAAAATGAAATGGTCTAAATCAAAATCTCGTATTTCATATAGTTTTTTCATTAGGAGTATCAAAGTTGCAAATATTTTCTGCCCTATTTTTCATACACATTATACAGATCTATTTTATATTCGATTATATGTGACAGTTTAAATTTCTCAGTGAGTTTCAAAACCGTCTAAATATTTTACATATGTGGATCAATAGCGTCTAAATCCATTTAAATTCAAAAATGACTAATTTAAATATACACATTGTATGTGGCACCACCTATGTTAAGTACAAAAGCAACTGAGTACAGTGCATATTTTATGAAAGATAGTGCACTTTATTTTATTTCCTATTTACGTATTGATTAATTACTGTAATTACATAAAAATTACCTTATGTACCTAGATGTAATCATCTATGTGACATTTTCATTAAGTGCATATTAAAAGAAATTCAAAACCATTTTGTTGCTTCATAACATATAGTATTTGAGCCGTCTAACTGCAAACCCCGCCAAGTGCAAACTATATAGTTTCAAGAAAAACGCGAAAAACTATTTTGCTTAATACTATCGATAAAATGAATATACTTTACTATTTGGTTGATGTAGATACTGTTTCTTAATAATTATCATTCATCTTATTATAACCAAGAGGGCATTAGCACCGTAAAATGAGAAAAATAAAATGCAGTTGGCGGAGTTTGAAAATGAACATGAAAAATGGCGGGTTTTGCAGCCAAAATTAAGTGTTTTGAATAAATTTGATAGAAGAGTTTTAACTTTAAAAAGATTTTAATAGTACCACTCAAAATATTTAAAAAGTGTGTTCTTGGTGGCATAGATCCTTTTAAAATTAGACTCTTTATTTTTGGTTTATCACTTATAAACTTTAGTCAGAAAAGAAGGTACAAGTAGTAGGTATTGTCAAACAAAAGTAACTCAATATTCTTAAGCCAAACACAGACAAACAAGCTTAAACGTTCTTAAATGGAACAATCTTATAAACTAATTATTTTTCTTAAAAATACAGAAATATACTTAAAAACAAAAATAAAAACTAATTAAATAAATCTTGTGTCATCTTCAGGGTTTACGTCGCAGATGAATTCTTCCGTCATTGTAGACGAGCTTGGTAAATCTTGAATGTTTTGGTTCTCCATTGCACTCTTATAAAATTTTAGATTTTGCAAAGATTTCCAATCAGGTCCAAAATGCTTGGTTAATAAATTAACAATGGATTTTTTTTTGGCGTTATTAACAGTACGTCCAGGCACTAATTTGTTTGGTGCAATGGACAACATTCTTTTGCCCTTTTGGCAAATACTTCTAGCCATTACTTTTCACACTTGCTTGCTTTATAACAATAATAATTAAAATGCTGGAAACAGTAAGCTGTGAATCAAAGCACATGGTCGGTCATGCCACAAAAATATGGCTTTCCTATTGGTCACACGCACTTGGCGGTTTTCGCAAAAAAACAAGTCTGCAGTTGGCGATGGATTGAAAGTAAACTGATTTTTAGATGCGCGATAATAATTCAACTAGCGGGTTTTGAGAAATAATATTTTAACAGAATGCAGATATTAATATTTTCTGTCGAATGACAGTGCTATCTCAATTTTTCGTATTTTTGCACTTGGCAGGGTTTGCAGTTAGACGGCTCCTTTACCAAATAAGATTTACAGAAAATAAATACTCAGCGAACAAAAGCCCCAACCTGCATTGAATTAAACCTGCAAGTCTTGTTTGGTAGCTAATATCATTTGTCAAGTCCTCACTAGACATACACCGGTTTCGAACTTGTTATGTACTCAACGGTATGCCATAAGTAATGGAAAAGACAAATAATAACGGCAAACCAGGCAGACTAAGCAAGACAGACATAGTGAGCTATAAGTGTATCCCTCTGGTGGTCAGTGCTACCACCCCTCAGACATCACTAATGTCTTAATGACTGATAGCGACCTGCAAAGCAGGTACCAAGAGCTCCGACCTCATTTCGTTTCTTGATTTTTATCATTTTAATTGTAGTAGGCCGTGGATATACAACAAAAAAAAACTTATTATTCAGGCAGGTAGATCTCGTCGATTACTATGATTTGAAAAAAAGAATTTTTCAATTCACCCAAATACAACCGAAATATGGGGTGTGTCTGCTCAAAGTGGAACACACTGTATAGTCTAACTTATCTTGTAGAATATTAAAATAAAATATTATAACCTTCTGAATTTTAATATACTAGCTACAGTTTTTCTCAGTTTCTCATCTAGTGGATTTAGCCACTTTTGAATCAAGACGCCTCAGATAACACAAGTGGTTAATTGATTATGCCAATCATTCCATTCCGGCTATCTGCACAGTTATCTTTATCTAGTTATCTTAACTACTTTCAGTTATACTAACTTGAATGTTCAATCACAGGACTGATTTGTCACTAATACAATATAAAAACTAAAAAAAATGGGTCATTCTTATATTATTGTAACGTAATTATGTTCTTAAACTAAATTTCCTCATGTATGTTTTTTTTACCTCTGTGTCATTTCTACTTCTAATAGTAATATCTTCTTTTTTTGGTTCTTCTATAGGTTTTCCTTCAAGATCTAATCTTCTCTTATATATATTATGATCAATTTGTAAATGTTGTTCTCCTGAAGAATCCATTGCATCTAATGCTAAAACTAAATTTACATGTTTAAAACCACAAAAAATTATTATCAAAATTCATATTCTTACAATCACAGGAAATCTTTGGAATTGTGAAATCCAAATTAATCTGTATATTAGGACTCCTCGATGTGTCAACAAATAATTCTTCTGTTACATTAGCTGTAAGATAACTAACGAATTCGGTCCAGAATAATAAGGCCATAATAATGAAACTAATTATAGTTACTGTAAAAAAAAAATTGTAAGTTGATTTTGTTTATTCAACCAATATTATTAACTAACTAGCTCCGCCTCCATATGTTTGTATCCTAACATCTTCTAGTGTCTTCGGATAAGCATCAAACTGCCTCAGCTTTTTTAAAAATTCAAGCATTTTATTTGGAAGGCTTTTTTGAATTCGTCACCAATCAAATGACGTTGATATGTTGACAATCGCATAAAGGTTAGATTAGATGTTTTTCTTCTTCTTTTACTCCTCCCGTTAGTCACGTTGATATAGCACGTTCCATTTCATTAGTAGATCAATTCACGAGTGAGATTTTTCTTAGTATTTTCATTTTTTAAATCTAATTCTACTGCATTACCTCTTGGATAATATTTATCAATACGAGTTACTACTTGTGCACCTCTCAAGCGTTTCCGAGAAACAGGCTTCTGAACTGAACATCAGCCTATTTTTTTAATATCTCGTGCGCAATACATATAAGTTTTTGCATACCTATGATCTAACTCAAACACCACAGAACTATATTCCAAACACTCTTTAAATGGAAAGTGGCTAAAATTATACTGTTTTATGGCGTGAACTTGACTTGAAGGCACTTGTAAGCTAGGTATCCATGTTACAAATATAA
Organism: Rhamnusium bicolor; assembly: GCA_029963845.1. NCBI lineage: Eukaryota > Metazoa > Arthropoda > Insecta > Coleoptera > Cerambycidae > Rhamnusium > Rhamnusium bicolor. Next base: position 134,959 of record JANEYF010003625.1, read on the forward strand.
GAAGAAGAAATAACCTTTGATTGATATTTGCAGTATTTTATTTGCACTCATGGTCAGTTCACTTGATGACATTTGTTCTGGTTGGAAGTGACCTGCACGAGTCGCAAATAAAAATGCAGCAGCCTCGGATGCCGGGCGCGCATGCGTATTTGAGAGGCATACGTTTATTTTGTTTTATGCATAGTGTTTATGTTATATCGGTTTTACATAGGTTATTATAAAAAAAATCCCGAAAAAAAGTGGAAACAGATGATCCAGAAACCAACCACATTTTCCTTTCCTAAGACCTCGATTATTTTTATGTTATGAAATATAGTAACTGACAAAACGATATTTTTTTTATGAAAAATATGCAATTTTATTGTTCTACAAGCAAAATCTGATTATACGGTCAATCGTTGGCAGCTTTCCCTTACATTACTGATCTAAAGATCACATATGATTCTTTCATCAGCGGTGAAACAGCATCGACAAGGGGGGAACTGACTTGGTCACTTTTGATTATCAGTTGTAAATAAAACATGTAAATAGCTGACCTAATGAGGGCTAACGTTTTCAGATTCACCAGTTGGCGCCACTGGTCGAGTAAGGTCGTGTCAACATTTATTGTTAAGCGCGGGAAAAATTTATAGTGTTTTATTATAATTATTTCGTACACCAGCAAATAGAAAACCTTGTTAATTGTGCCTTAGTATTGTGCAGTTCCATTTTGTTCAGAAACAAAAGGCGGACATATGCTTCCGAGAGACAAAACTCGCCGAAAACAGTGGTTGATAGATATAACTTTACTCCTTCGAAACATTCGTGTGTTTGTAAGAAACATTTTAATCCTGACGATTATACGTTACCAAAGGAGTCTACTACAGAAAATCGGGAGAAATAATCATGTACATTCATTGTTTTCATCATACTCATTCTTTATATAACCTAACTTTAATGACATAAGACACTTCTGATAAGTACAATAATTTCCCTACTAAGCAAGTAAATTACTACTTCCCCTTCTGCCATCATTGTGTTAAATATTTTTCAGCTAATTTTTATAAAAATTACTAAAGACTAGTGTTAAAAAGCCATAGTAAACATTAACGTTCAATGAAATTGACCTTTCCATGCACTAGCACCTCTCGTGGTGAATTCAAGCGCGTTAACCCTCATTGATCTAGATCAGAAGTGACCTGATCCACAGTGCAAATAAAATACTACTATTATTTGACATTTGTTGACAACGATTCAAATAGAGGACATGAACAGAGACAACTCTGACATGAAATAAATATTCATTTAAAAAAGAAGCTGCACCAAGGTAATAAAATGAGTATTATGATGTATATCCTTCGTAATATGAAACAATCTCCGTTTACACCATTTCAACTGACGCTCAATGGTAAGAAAATGTAATTGTTATAATATCAATATTAACTTTTCCATATACTTACCCATAGAAATGGTAAGACTTTCCTCTAATGAAACTGTAAGTCCTCGAATGCAGGAATTTAGAAAGAAATTAAGAGAGAAAACACCTATTGGTAAATTAGATGAACCTTTAGGGAAACACCCATTTGAAGAAGAAAATCCTTTGGAGCCTTGGCCAAATAATATTAATCCACATACAGGAGAAATTGGAGGACCAAAAGGACCTGAACCTACTCGATATGGAGACTGGGAGAGGAAAGGCAGAGTTACTGATTTTTAAAATAGTCAGAATTTTAGTTTGTTCTCGAGTTTTTTTTTTAATAGGTATAAATTAAAAGTTGTACAATCAAATTAGATAAAAATACATAAGTATTTAAAAAAATGTACAGTAGTCCAAACTAGGAAATTAACATCAAAATTTGTAGAAAAACATTTAGAATCGTGTTTTCATGCTTTGAGGTATACTTAGGTAAAGAATATGACTAAAGATGCACATGTAATATCGACGGTGTTTCGACAAAAAGGCGTAAGCGGCTTTTACTTAATTTTACAGGAGAGCCAAAAATTGATGAACATGTAAAATGTGTTATTCCAAGTTTAATTTTGTTTTAATAAAATTAAAAATAGTTAAACAAAAAATACCTTTTTCTGGGTGTCGAAATAATCGCAGGTGAGCATTTCAACCCGTACCACTATGAGATTTCGGCGTTTATTAATTTATAATCTCACTTTATTCACAATGGAAATTATCGATTACGCTTATTCAACTTCAATTTTAACGATTCTCGGATTTTTGGTGGATTCAACCGTAGTGTTAGCGGAAAGGCTTATATCTTACGATATGTTTTCGATAATAATCTCATTTGCAGATTATTGTCGCTTACGCCTTTTGTCGTAACACCGTCGATATATTTAATTATAACTAGTCAGTGGAATATAATTTTAAAGGAACAGTGATCTACATTATTTTTCACACATAGGAATAATAGAAGGAAATAGTAATAAACATTTAATTGTATACTGAAGTAGTTTATGGAGGATATCTTAGAGGGCATTGGTCGAAGGATATTTCCATCACACGTATGTTTTGTTTACACCGATTTATATACAACAGAATGGGTTACCAGAATTACAATGACTAAATTAAATACAGCAATGACAATAGCTTGCCATTTTTAGTCAAATGATGGCTGTGTGTGTCATTTATATAATTCCCTATAATTTGACGACAAACAAATGATTATTACAAAAATGGTCCTGTGTGTTGACGTCACAGCTTTTGAGTCTGAAAGGAAACAAACAGTGTGATCTGCTAACTGAACATGCTGATTTAAGTGTATTTTGCAGTTTTAAAAACTAATATTGGTTACTTACCTATTTACCATCTAAAACAATTGTTATTGTGTTATTTCGTTAATTCTGTGTGCTCAAGATAGAGTTGGTTTTGTATTTTATGGAATTGTCTTGTGATATATAGGTTATGCATGGAAAAAGTGCCATTGATTTAGATACTACCACTGAAAAAGAAGACCACTATAAATATTGATGTATTTTCAGATATTACGTATGGGAATATTGTCAATTATTTAGTTTCTAAGCATAGTGCCTACACAAAGGAAGAGTTTAAGGCATTCAAAGCCAGTTCTTTTGAGGTTGGGTGACGGAAGCCCTTTCTAAGGAATTTTCCGCCAAAGAGACCTGTTGCAAAGGTAAGAATAAGTTATCAATTATCAGTATCAGAGATTTCGTGCTGTTATACTGTAATTTGTTGTCACAAAATGTAAAGCAGTTACCATAAAACCTGAACAGATATTGTTTTGTTTTCTTTCAGTCTGAGAACTGACGTCACGCGCACGCGACGTATTGGATAAGATACAAAAAAATAATTTAAAAGCCATGATATTACTTGCAAATTTATAAGTAATATTTCTTTTTACTATAGCTTGTTTTATTTCTGTTCAGAACCACTTATCAAGCGTATAAAGTTTTGGTAACGGTTGATAGATATCAGAATAGGGTGTCCATTTTTTTAACTTGTGAAACAATAATAATAAGGAAAATAATTTTAATGCACTAAATGGTAACATTAGTGTTCATCATTGCTTATATACAACATGGTGATTTAGTTCTGCACAATAATCATAATATTGTTATTAAATGATTTTTTTTAAAAACACTGATATACCTATTATTTAAAGGCACGTAAAAAATTTTTTTCATGTTTGAACTGACATCATTTCTCTTTTTTTTTTTAATTGCTACTTCTCCCTTGATTAATAAAAATGGTATCCAATTTTAGGAGTCTCCTAAAACATAAAATTCATATTAAAAAGGAAAAACATCAGCCCGGAATTATTGAACGTTCAATACAAAGCAATATCAGTTATTATTAGGGGACATTTTGAATAATTGTGTTAAATGTTGATGTTTTTTTTAATTACATTATGAATATTGTGTGGAGCTAAATCATCACTCTGTATAATATCTGGTACTATAAAACTATAGTAAATATAAAACTATACTAAATATGTAAAACATATTTTTATTACTTGACATTTCTATTTAAAATCTAAATTATTTTATAAAATATGGTGGCCGGTGCAAATTAGTTATTTATTCGTTAAGTTTTAAATATTTTTAATAGCATTGCTTAAGTTTGTTTCCTTTATTTTCTGTATGGAGTAGTTCAATGACATTATTCAAATGTAAGAAATGATTGTTTTCTCTACAATGTATTGACATGCCCGTACTATACAACATTGTTTACAATAAATTTTTCGTATTCCTCGAATCGCTTTTTTACATTTCGTCCAGTGTGTCCAATGTATATCATCACTATCACGGCCGAGTTGGAGTCGACCTTGTCACTACATCAACTCATATAAGTACTCCTGGTTTTTTGTAATTTCTCAGTTTGATATTAGTCAGATTAAGAGAGAGACATTCTTAATCTGAGGTATTAGTATTTTATACCTATATTTTTTTTCTTTTTTATTAAAATTGTTTTACATCCCAGTTTATTAAATTTATTACTAACTCTATTGCTGATCTTAGGCCTATAATTAATACATTTATAGTTCTTATTGAATTCTTGTGAAAAACCGGCATTAAACTCAAATTTTTCTTTCATCAGTTGCATTGCCACACTACATTTGTGGATGCAAAGCATAACAAATTTTTATGAGGTGAGCCTAAAATCGGTATATTCTGTATCACGACTTACATTTCAATTTAAGGGGGACAAAAAGATAAAAAATAGGGAGAGTTTCATCTAATTCAGAACGATCACTCTATATCAAAATATATTCTGTGAATATCAGCCTCCTTATTGTGATATTTGCCAGTTGCCTAATAATGTATTTTAAATATTGATAATTCCAAATTCCTTTCAATAAATGTAATGAATATAACAAGCAAAGGTGATTAGTAGATATAAAAAACAACTAAATTTCATAATATTATCGTGTCGATCGGTAAAATGTCCTGATTACTTCTATTTGTGAAAATAATTATGTTGCCAATATTTTACAAATTGTTTGAAAGTTACTTCTGTGGGCAGTAGTTTCAATTTAGATTAGGCGCAAAATGATTTGCTCGGCTCATCCTATTACACATGCGTTAAAAGAAGGATTTGACGCCATTCATTCAAAAAAAGCTCCATTCACCAAAAAAAAAAAATGTTATTGTTCATAGTTTACAACACGTATTTCATTGATTTCAGTGTTTCTTATCCTAAATAAAGAATATTTACAACAAATACTGTAGTAATACTTTTGCGATCGTTAGTTAAGAATATATAATCTTTGGCGTTACATTCACCAATACTTTCAGCCCTCTTCCTTTCCTATAAACTTTGGATGTTACGATTCTCGCCAAGATAACCACAAGGTAAGATTATGTCATATAAGCATAAATATATTTGCGCTGTAACACGTCACCTAGAGGCAATCCTGAATTGACGTCATTTATCGTTCCTTCCGATTTCTACTGATTATGCATAGGGCAAGACAGAAAGAAGAAGATTATTTGTAGTCTCACTTCACGGTTCATAAACAATGAACCATGGTCTCACTTAAGCCAGCTTCAGAGAACTGCAACGTGTCGCCCCCGACAGCTAATCGGCCTATAGTAATCAAGCTTCCTGTACACCCCTAGCTCCCACCCATAAAGAAACCAGATAAGAGGGCTTCTTTCCGTATAATTATTTGGAACGCGCGATATTCTTGCCATCTGTTGTTCGTCTGGCAAGAGGAAGAAAGAATCGTACACTAAAAAAAATATATCTGCAGGCCAGCAATAGTTCTGGCACAAATAGTTTTCCTACTACTCAATAGATGACGCTGTACGAACCTGGTTGCATAAAAAGGGCGCGTATTTTAAATCTGATAATAAATATTGATGGATTTATGTAGCAAAAATTACTATTCACTTTAACATTTATACTAGGAATGTCGACATTCAAATGGTTTTTAAGTAATCTACATACCAAAAGTCACCGAATGTACCGACATTTTTAGTGTAAATGTTAAATTTAATAGTAATTTCTGACTACATATATCCAACACCTGTAATGTATACCTTGAACAGGTTGCCCTATTTTTAAAATATTGATATACTTATACCTACCCACCTTTAGCATGAGGATATAAAAGGATATTCACATTATGATATCAGCTCAAGCAAGTATTAATTTTTCAAATACTTAATCACATTTTGTATTTATATAGTCTAACAAAACAGTAATAAATATTGTGTATTAAAATGCAAAAAAAATAAAAATACTTACCTACTTACGTTTTACTTTTAATGTCTCATAACTTATCGTCTTTTAGATTTATTGGATTTAATAAACCTTGTAACACATAAGTATAAGATCCTTTTTTACATGTGCCGACCTGACTTACGAACCACTAGATGATTTAGTCTAGTCACATTTGTTTACTCCACTATATGAATAATTCACTCAGTTGTTCAAGCCAGGTTGGCTTTTTTAAACGCACATTTAGTAGCATGTGTAATAATGAAAATAACTAAAAAATAATAATATATTTAAATCTCATACGAGATAGTTACATGTGTTTCGAACTATTTGGTTCTCATATCAGTACGATGTACTACTGAAAATACACTATTCTTTTACTTTCATGAAATTATCTGACTTTTCGGTTCAATTGAAATATTTATATGTAGAGACATGTATTTTATAAAAATATAGTATAAAAAGGTATAAAACACAAACGTTCATAAAACATAAAAAATAAAAATAATTATAACAATAATAAATTAAAGAAAATTTGAAATTTACTAGGAAATTTATAGATGTGACCAGCAGTACAGTTTGCAATACTGAAAAATTAAATTTAAAATTCTTTAAAAAAAAAATAAATACTCTTATTGTAACAAAAATAAATAACAGAAAAAACAAATAAGAAATTTCCATTTCTCTAAATAAATAAATTTAAACTCTCAACAAAGAAAATAAAAACCAACAGAAATAACAGATAAATAATAATTTAAAAAAATATATTTCCTTGCGGCCCAACACATACATGTAAAAATAAATAAGGTGGAAAAAATATGCAAAATATAAATATACAATGTACCTACAAGTGCTTAATAATTTTCATTTTCTTCTGAATTGCATTTTTGCGAGCTTGGTTATGAAAATTACGTGTAATATCATCAAAATATTTATTGATTATTAAAAATAAAGAAGTATTCAATAACTCAGTTTTAATCTGTTGGGAATGGTTTGAACAGGAAAACCAAGAAAAATCTGTTTTACTTAATACTGGTAACATTTTACTAGTTAAATACTCAATATATCCAAAAGTCTTTAAAATTTCAATTACATTATCATGAATATTAATAACATAAATAACCAAATCCCTTGTAACATATTTAAGGCGTTGTATGTTATCAAATTTTTTAAACATTGTTAAAATATGTTGTGGCTCCAAATTGTCTGTTATTAATGAAGATTTACATTGAATACAATCTGTCAATTTAATTTTTTTAACTAAAAAAAACCCACAAACATATGCAACAGCTTGAGTGTCAAACTGAGTATCATTAATTCATTTTCAAGTATCTATTTGAATCAGGAAAAAATGCAATTTGAAAAAATGAAAATCTTACCAAGATGTTTTACATTGATATATTAGAGACCACTCAAAAAACCAACAGGAGGGCTTACCGGCTCTTCAATACCATGCCATAACCTCACATCGCATACTACGTATTTAAAAAAACAAGAAACGCGTGGAAACTACATAAAAACAAAAAACCGTATACAAGGTTGCCAGATGAGATACATGAAAAATCTTATCTTATAAATTTACTATATAAATTCATGTAAAATTGTGATTTTTTAAATCCTAGGTGGTAGACAGCCGCAATAAAATTGATAAGTATTATAGGCATACTATAGACCATAAAGAACCTATCTGGTTCCTTTATGCCATAGATTAAATCTGGTTTCTTCATAAGGCATACAACAAGCGAACGTGCAATCGTGTAATATCCCGTTAAATAGTGAGTTCTGGCAATAGGGAATGGATAAAAATGTTTACTATTTATTACTATTTGACCGCGCCATCTCTGATGTTTTAAATATATCAAATAAAAAAACTAAGGAGATATCTTTACCAAATCTTCGCTTCACAAGAGCAATTGTGCCAGACGAACACTCGATGGCGTTGCTGCATATGTTTCCCTTAGTCCCTATTTAATAAAAACGTCTTATTTGTTTAGTCTATGCTCCCACCTATTGTTCCAGCGACAGTTAGCGCTGGCGCGTGTAGTTGGATTTTTCCAACTACAAGGCAGTGTCGCCAGAGACAACCGTGTCGCTGGAGATTTAAGGTTATGTGATACTGTGTGTTTATTTGTTAAATATAAAATGTACACAACGAAAAGTCACTTTGCAGCACTCTAGCGGTAGAAAATTTACGGTATTTTTAAGCAATTACGAAATACAAAGATATAATGATTTATTTTTTTCACTTGCAAATTCTGAATATTAAAAAAATAAGAAAATTACACACCGTTTTCTAACAATCTGTTTTGATATTTAATTTCTTTTTTTCTCCACATCCAGTACAATACGAGAAAATGTAAACTTTCCATCACAATTTTTTTTCCTAATTAGAATATTTAAACTGTTTACAATTCAACAATAAATTAGGTTAAATTTTTGCATTGACCTTACAAAATCTCTGGCTCATTGACCTGAAGTTTCCGCTGTCGTTTGTCATTTCTTACTCGCCACTTTCTTCTGTCGCTCCATAACAGGCGACAGATGGAGGGGAATGTGTCGCCGCGACACGTTTCAGTTCTCTGGAGCAGGCTTTAGCAATCAAATAAAAGTTCATTGACCTGAATTTTCCGCTGTCGTTTGTCATTTCTTACTCGCCACTTTCTTCTGTCGCTCCATAACGGGCGACAGATGGAGGGAATGTGTGGCCGCGACACGTTTCAGTCACAGAACAGAAAAAGGTTTCAGTTCTCTGAAGCAGGCTTTAGCAGTTAAATAAAAGTTATGTTCTGTGAACCACAAGAATGAAAAAAGATGTCGGTTTGAATCACAGAATTATGCTTTATAAGATAACATCTCTGGCTTTATACTATCAGAGACAACCACTGTCTCTGATACTATGATAAGAACTAAGATAATACTGTATGCGCCCAGAACAGAAAATGGAAATAAGAAAAAAAAATAAACCCCTAATCAGTAATCACTAATCATCACAGACTAGAGGTACTCTGTGCTAATCAGTCTTTTTCTGTTCTGTGCTAATCAGAGGGCGAGTATTGAAATAACGCAGAGTTCTGTTATGAGGACTATTTCTAGCAATTTCATTAGCCGTTTCAAGGCCACGGCATGGCGTGCTCATCAGATATCATTTTTAAAGGGGAATTCGGCACCGTGAAAATAAACAAACTATAATAAAGGGCAAGGAAAATAAAGAAACTATAATAAAGGACAAGGAAAATCTTACTAACGAACTAAAAAATACTTTAAAAAAAAAAAAATAATAAATAAATTTTAAGCTTGTGATTCGAACCCTGGACCTCCCTCTTGCAAGGTGAGTTTTTCTCTATCGTCTACCGAGTTTCTTCTTGAATGACAAATGATTCCAAAAGGATTTAATACACTTTGACATATCATGTAACTGCGCATACTCTGCGGCTATCTTAAAACGGCCAATGAAATTGTTAGAAACAATCCACATAACAGAAGTCTGCGTTATTTCAATACTCGCAATCAGAGGTTGTCTCTGCCGTAATAAAATAATGTCCAGAAAAATGATAAAATCTCTCAGTTCTACAAAACCAATCCGTATGTGGATTGATGGGAAATGTTTTAACATAAAACCGTTTAAAAGTCCATTAAGGATTAGATCAAATGAGACAATACATGCTTCTGAAGGTACGGTGGTAGCAATTGAGGTTAAGTATTTACCAATACTTATTTTGGTTTTTTAGTAATAATAAACAAAACCGAAGCTGTGGCCATGACTGTAGATGTTGAAATTGAAAACGAAATAGATGTTACAACAGATGAAAATGGAAAACTTTATATAAGTTTTCAATTACCTTCGTATGTACAAAATTTGATTTCATCGTAACATTTTAAAACTTATGTTTTGTAGAATCTACTACATAAAATTAAATAAATTTAATGCTGATATAAACGCTTTGTCCCAAAAAACTCAAACAGTAATTTCATTTCCTAAACATGGAAAAGATGGTCAACTGATAATTAAAGGGGAAGATAAAAGTAGCATACAGAAGGCATTAAATGACATTCATTCAGTTGTTGGTGCAATAAGGGATCAAAGTGCAGCATTACAGTTTATTTCTATACCTTTACTTAGTGAAGAAATAAAAAGTAACTTTGAAAAATTTAAGGTATACATATAGTTATTACCGGGATTATTTACACTTATGTAAATTTTATGTTGCATTCCTAGAATCACTATGAATAAGTGGTAATTCTTTACAACAGCCACTTCTATATTTTTCGTGTTTTTTTTTGTACACACGCGTAAAGTGTCTATAGAAGACATTTGCTGCAAAGGAAATGTTGCGCAAATGTATTTCGTATTTTCGCACTGTTTTGGGGCAAGGGAAATAAGTGATTGTGTCATGTTATCATTCACATAATAGATAAATGTCAGACTTGAATAGAATAAATTAAAGGGCAAGGGAAAGATATTTGCAATATCGTATTTTCGTACTATGTTTTAGGGCAAGGGAAATACGTAGATGTTAATAGTTAATTGTACCGGTGCTGTCAACCCATAAAGAGTCATATAAAGCAGATATAGAATGTATACGTGTAAGTTAAACGTGCCGTATGAGGGTTATCGTAAATTCCACCAAACGCATTGAAAAATTTTATTATTTTTTTTGTGGCATTTCCCATCATAAGCGCAACATATAATTATGTGGGATGTATTCCTAACATGACGGAGCATCGTACTGTGTATTTGTTTTTTTCAGTCAGGCAGAAGTGGCTGTTGTAAAGAATGACCGAATAAGTTTCTAATCACAGGCTTATAACTTATTAATCCTGCAGACCCCAAAACAGTTCTTTGCTATCTCTAGCTAAGTTAGATAGAACTATTCTATTTCAATGTTTTGATAGTTTATTTGGTAACTTTTAGCAATACTTCAAGTAGTAAATTGATTTTAAAGAAGAAATGTTGGGTACTATTCAACTTATAATATTTCTTGTCTCTTCTATTAATACTGATTATTTTAATCATTTCTATATATTTATATTTACTTACAAATGGCAAAATGCAAATATAAAGAAAATTGTTGAATATAACTTTTTAGAAAAGAGAATTTTTTTATACTATTTAAAAAAAATAGTCCTTCAGTCCAATGTGTTATGTTACTAAGACGACCCAATGAAGGTATTAAGTGATTAAAAAATGTACTTTCAGAGAATTTTGAGTTCGATTTTGGGGTACATATTGGCCATACATTTTTAAATTGTATAATCAATTTGAGACAACTCTTGTTAGAACTGTTGTTTAAAACATCATTAAATGGCAGATAGCACATAAATGTATTTGAATATAATATAAGATTAAAAATAATCATATACATTGCTGAGCTCGGTAATACAGTGGGCTAGAAAACATAGCTGGTTTACTACCTACTGACTCCCTGCATCAAAGCCTAGCTTTAACTGATAAAGTCGAAGGGAGTGGTTGTGTGTTGTGTATTTTCATAATTGTAACCCCCCTCAGCTCTTGTTCTTGTTTTTAATTTGGGGATTGTCTAATTTATATAGTCTTTTATGTAATTTAGATTATTTTATACTAAAATGGTCCATACAAAATTATTAGCCCCTTATTTTTTTTTTTTAATAAGCTCCCAGTACATATAAAAACACTATAACAATATATTAAATTATTATTAAAAGAAAGAAAATGTTTAAAAGTTTCTCAAATTTTGGATCAATACCCCAAAGCCTCTGAAAATACTTTTATTACATTTGAATGCAGCGACTTTATTTGATTTTATTGGCTTTTCTTATATGAAATGATAACTCAAAAGTTCAAATGACATGACCAATTTTATGTAGAAACATACGTTTTACAAAGTTATGTAATATGTAAAAAGTTAAATTTTATTATTGTTTTTGTATTTCTGTTGTGTATAAGATATGGTATTCTATAATATATATTTTCTACCCAGAAAGCTTATATTTGTTTCTAAATGAAAAAAACAAAAATTCCTGGGAATTTACCCATCACTAGTTATGCAGACAGAAATTCATACTTATATAGAAAATTACCTATAATGTTTGGTGGTGAAGTTGTATTATTATATATGTTTACTGGTATTGTTTTTACTTTTTTTAGAATGAAATTTTATCTGAAAAGAACATTAAAGGAATGGATGAATCAATTTTCCAAAGTTCATTAAAATTGCACTTAACAGTAATTGTATTTGCATTGACAGATGAAAGAGAAAAATTAGAGGCAATTAATACTCTTGAAGAATATAAAACAACTGTTCTATGGTGGGTATCTTAATATATTTTTTTTTATTTTAGATGCCAAATTTATTGTATAAATATGTATTTTTACTTGTTACTTTAATTTATCAAACACAACTGAAATGTGGAATTTCTGAATGGCCCATATTCGAAATTAGTAAAAATTTTTTAAATTAGGGTCCCATCAACTTTCTTTAGCTTGCTTATATTATTATATTTTTGCATAAAACACGAATCTGAAATTAATAATTGTCTGGTTTCTAAATTACTTATGTACAAAACATACTGTTTAAAATAAAAGAAAAACTTGTGTGCAGTGAAAGTCGCAGATGTTGTTACTATTTTAATATATTTTCTAATATAATAATTATTTTACTTGACGTTATTGTGTTTAATTTAATAACATCTAATGCAATAAGCTTTGCAACACTCGTACTAAGTACAATATAATTATTTCCTTATCAAATTAAAAATCAGTTCTTAAAAAAAAAAACAAAATAAATTATCTAAAATCATGTTCAATTTGATATTAAAAATCAACAACATTTTTGTTATGGGAAACCTGTAAAATTCAGGGAATTTTTTCAGCTATATAAAGTCTGAGCCCTGTTAAGGTGAGGTTGCTGTGCAAAAATCTTGGACGAATGATAACAGAGACGGCAGAAAGAAATTCATAAATTATTAATCATTCTCATGAAAAATATCAAATTTGTTTATTTATTTGCTTCATTAATTTATTTTGTTTGTTTTAAATGACCTGTTTGACACAATTCTTCATTGTGAACAATGTTTCAACCTTTTTTTTTTTTGTATATATTTCCTGGAGCACTATATTCATTAATTTTCAATAGAGTTCTACTTTGGACCTCTCAGATATTATATGTAAGTTTTATTTCCACTTTGAGTTGTGTTCATGAAATACGTACCATAGATTATCAACACATAGGCATGCTGGATTGAATAAATTTTCTATTTTTAAATTTCAAAAGGTCCATATCCTGGACAGCCACAGCTGACAAAAAAAACTATAAATAAACTACCTCTAAATCTATACACTAATCAAATAAAAAAATTTTTCACACATATTAGAAAATAATTAGATTGTAATGTAATGGAAATTTAAGTATAGTTGTTATTTTTTATAATTTATTTATTTTTAGTCCTCTTCTAGAAGGAACTGGCCCTTTAAAAATTCATGTAGCGGGAATAGAATGCATGAATGATAATTATAGAAATGCTGATATTTTGTATGCAAATGCAAAAATTATCAATGAAACGGAAGAAGTAAACCTGCAAAAAATTGTAAATGACATATCCAATTATTTTTATGAAAGAGGTAACTTACATATAATTTAAACAATTGTATTGGTACTTGCTCCTCTCCGCTTACTGATATATTAAAAAAGGCAGTGCCGACTACTCTCGTTGAGTTCTTAAACATGACACAGGTACCAATTAAGAAGTACTGTGTACTGTACTTTCTAACCTTTGATAGTTTTTGTTCCTGATCTATGATATCCCAAATCTCATTCTATATGCTAGGATGTTGCACTTCGTTTAACATGTTATATTACCCACAGATAAATCACCATAAAAATTAGTACCCTTATACTGATTTTTGCTACTGGCCTAGAAGGTGTGTACGATTTTGCCTAGTGCAGTAGTGCTATAGCCATAATATTTTTTAACACTAGTTTTTTCAATAGTCCTTATCTAGAATTTTAAACAGAGTATGTTTTATATTATTTTGAATTTTCATATATTTTTTAAATGTTCTATTCTAGGTTTGGTTAAGAGATACCAAGAAAATGTGAAATTGCACATGACACTGATAAATACAAAATACAGGAAGGTGCTTGAAAGCCCAACTCGGAGAAGATGGAATAAAAGAGAAAGTTTTGATGCAACAAATATAATGGAAAAATATAGAAACATTGAATTTGGTGAATGTAATCTTGACAGTATACACCTTTCTTTAATCTCCAGCAAGGGTGAAGATGGATTTTATAAGCCATTGTCAGTTATCAAAATATAGAAGCAATATTTTCCTTTTTTATGTTTACCTTTTTTTGTTTTTTATTTTTATTCACCCTTATACCAACTGGTACCTAGTTTATGTATAATTGTACAAAATAATAACATATCAAACTTGGCTAGATAAACATAATGACAGTATATGTACAGAGCTGGTACCCGATGAATTTAAAAATGCATCCTACACCTGTTCCAAACTATAATTTAAAAAATGTTTTACCCAGATACAAATATCCAATACCAGAGTATCCCAGAAGATATTTATGTATTTAAAAAGTACAACAGTACTTATAAAACGTTTATTTAAAACTACAAGTGAATGTGCACTTTTTAAAAGAATTTATTTTATTTCAGTAATTTTTTGTTCATGAATTTATTTTTTTCTCTGGTGAAAAAAGAGGCATGTTGTTTCGCAGACCAGATTATATATTATGGGAAATATATAATTACCAATTAATTATCCATTTTCATCTTGTCAATATATTCAATTAGGAATTTGCGCTTTTTCCAAAAAAAGTATATCTGATAATAGACCACTCTTAATTTACAAAAATGTTTTTAATATTTCAAAATAAAAATGTTTAAAATTTGATTTTAATCAAAGTGCCAAAAAATGGTAATAGATAGACGTGAACTGAGTGTGATGTCATTTGTCATAAAAATGAGTAGTAGCATCTAGAGAAGGGTAAAATGCTATTTAATGAGTTAATTCAGTGACTGATGACTTTCATTGAAGAGAGTTGGCTCAAAAAGAGTTGAACAGTTTAAAAAATCACGTGTGTCACAAAGAAGTACTGTATGACTGTAGCAGGCCCAGCTGCTCACCTCATGTGTAAAGGAGCTGACCATACATGAATAAATACAAGATCCATTCCATTGCAAAACAAAATTAGCTATCGAATACTGAGATTAGTTACCAATTGCCAAGTGGAATCGACTCGTTCAACTCTCTATGCATGGCAAGATATGGTCAAGAAGTACGACTGCGAAGAAAACTGCCAACATGCAAACAGTCAAGAGTCGTACTAATCGAATTAGCTTGGTGACTTACTTAACTGAATCGACAAGTGAGTTACTCGCCTCTAATAGCATCTCTGTTTACAAGAATTAATTTAATTTCTCGTTTTGATAGTATTTTGGTGATAATAAGTAATGTTAAAGGGCAATAACGGAAAATTTTTAAAATTATTTTTCTTTTGTCAAATTAACCAAAGAGGATAGTAAAGTGACTAAGGGATGTTATCTATTTTAATTAATTTTCACTTTATGTAGGGAAAATTATACTGTAAATATAAGTGAAATTTGAACGTGATTAGCTCCTGAATTATGATATCAATCTAAAATTCGAGGTAAAATTTACATGTTTCTAAATGAATCTTCATATTTACTCAGCAAGTTTCAAACTTTTATTCCGTACTATTTGGTTAAAATGAATTTTCTAAATAAGTATCTTTGTCACTACAAATGGAGAGGAAGGTTACCTCTATCGGGAATCGCACCTCAATGAAGGTCGGATAAATAAAACGCTCCAGTGAAGGGGTATAGTCGAGCAAAATTATTCAGCGGTGCATGTATAAAAAACTTTCTAAGAGTGACACAGCTATCCGAAGCTTTTTCCCGACTAGGCCCCTTAGTACTCCAATTATAAATACTGTATTGTGCCAATGTGCAAGAATGCTATTACTACACCAAATAAAATATGTGTTTCTAAAGATGTTTCTATATGAAAACAATGGTGTAAAGTAAAAGAAGAAGGCTTAAAATTTCTTCCAAATCTCCATTCACAGCATCATTACTGTGGATATCATTTTAAGGTAGGTTTGAGATAATTTTTAAAAATATATTGCTGTATACTTAAATAATTAAATAATAACTTATTAGATTGAAAACATTGTGAACCACAAATAAACTTACGGGAAATGTGAAAAGAATGATTCTGAAGGAAAAACTGTTATCTCACAGGTGTGAATGTCAGAAAGAAACGAGCGGAAGACGAAAACTTGAACTCGGAAAAGCTGCAATAAAAATTGACCCAAAATGGATTGTAGAAGCTGCAATAATAGCATCATCACTAGCAGATTGGCCTAGATCATCTTTAATTGGCTAAACATTAATCATACTAAAAAATGTAAATATGCTACAACATTTGGACAATGAAATTTCAAATAAAATGGATATTGAAATTTCTTAATGAAGTGGCTAATGAGATTTGGACAAAATATGAGAAATCTGTCCAGCCAGGTTAATTTAAATTCCCATGTATGCAGCAAAAGTGTAAATACCAGTTTGTGTACTATATCAAGGACAAATTTGCCTAAAAACTGTTTGTTAATTCCCAAACATCACTAATTAAAGAAAAATATTAAATAGCAATAAAATAATAAAGTATAGTAATTACAAAAGAGGGTACGATTATAGTAAATATGCATAGTGACATCATCTTCGAAATGTATAGCCAATACTCGAGCGTTTGCAGTTATGTAATATTATTTGAATTTTCCTACTTTTAAACAATGAATAAAGCTAATAATAATAATTTTTTGATTTTCATGTTCAGTTTAAAATTTCTGATATTGCCTATAATTTTATTTATTTTTAATTTTCACGTAAATTCCTAATTCTATTATTGCCAGTTTTGACATGAAAGTATATATTTTCTACATGTTAATTTACTGCCGAAAGATTAGTATAACAACCTGAAATTAGGTCATTATTATTATAAGATACATAAGTTGCCATCGTATTATAGTATTTTTGTGATTAATAAATAATGAGAGTAAATCATCAACTAATATTTTTGCATGTTTGTATTGTTTTCCACCTAGTGTACTGAAAGAATTAAATGATTTAAATAAGGACTTTAAGCATTTGTCATTAAAATCATGAACATTTTACTTCTTACATCTCAGCTATTGGGGGTCACCAGACAATGCACATTCAGTACATATTTTTTAATAGACAAATAAAGTAATTGTAAGAAAAAATACTGCTGTTTAAATAATAGTTAATTTGAAAACATGTTCCTATAAATTGTACAGTAAAAGTAGCAAGCATAACCACCCTGTATTCAATTTTTTAGTGAATATTGTAAGGTTTGTACTTCTGACAAATTTAGCAACTATTTAAAGTCTCTTTTAGTTATTAGGTTTTTTAAGAAATTCAGCTTGATGTCTAAACTTGTCAGTTTTTTTTTTCTACAAAATATACTTATTAATTTAATGGCTAAATGGGTTTCTTGAAATTTGTTTTTATTCATTGGTGAATTTACACATATAGTAAGGAATATGTAAGTGTACATATATTACTTTATACGTAATAAAGTTTTTATTTTCAAATAGTGCATAATTTCACTTGCTAGAGAAATTTGAAATAAGTATAGCATTTATGATGTGTACTGTGAAAAAAATAGAAACCTGTCCTTAGATCATGCCATAATAACCTTGTTCATTGGTAATTATAGCAATCAATTTCCCTTTGGTGCAGCTCCAATGTTGAAAGATTATTTCAGTTTTTCTATACCAACTTTGTGTACTGTTTTTTTTCTTTTAAAATTTTTTTAGTTTAAAAGTGAAATATGTTTTTTCACTTGAACCGTACTGGACAATTGTATTTATAAATTAGATTTCTTAGTTTTATTGATTGATTTATTTATTTATTAACAAATCGCTTTGTAATTTTTTTTGTAACTAACTAATTGTATTGACTATATTTGGTCAATATTTTACCTGGTAGTACAAATATTAATAAAGTTGATTTGATATTAGACAGCTTGTTTTAATAATTTATCTTGTTCTAGGAATCAAACACATGTAACATTTTTGACAAATGGTTTTCATGCATCTCGGTTGACAACTATCTTCCATATTTTATATTAATAATGTGTGACAGAAATCATGTTTTCCTTATTTTTAAAATTATATGAAACCACCAGTGAAGCACTAAATTAATTGTCTTAAGTCAACAATCTCTTTACATAAATCATCAGAAGGGTAGGTATAACATTTGTCACAGATAATTATTGGTAATTTCCATTTATAAAATTTATTTAGATTTTCTAGGTGATGATGGTTTACTCCCCCTCCCACCTAATAATGCCATAATTAAATTAAGGCGAATTGAAGCATATTATAGTTCAATTGATTTATGATCAATTATGGTTTTATATACACTATTGGACTTAATTTCATGTAAAACTTGTGTTTAATACAATATAAAGTAAGATAATTGGAGTTTAAATATGTGGGATAAAGGTGACTGTATACTGCTTCATTGCCACTAAGGTGTCTAGTACAATACAATGCACAAGTAAATGTTGAAGAGCAACTGTCTTTGTCACCTGCCAGTTTACTATTATTCCATCACGAGCCCAATAGTGTATTTGAAACGTGACAGTAATCCTCTAATTTTTTTTAATATATGATGTAAACATTCCAATGAATGTATCATCAATTATTATTCTGAGATATTTAATGCATAGTAGGATTTACTTAATTTTCCATAGTTTCAACATGCGAGTGTTTTTTTAAGGCGAGACTTTTTTATTATTTATATGTGTAGGATAGTTGTTGTTCAAAACATATTTATGTAGCTTTTGGATACGTACTTAGCTTTAATTTGGGAATAAATCTACATCTAAAAGTGGATAAAAACCTTGTATTTAATCCAACTTGGATTATATAAATCATAAACATCAAAGTTATGGAATTAATTGCCCGACCATATTTTCCAGTCTTATTCTCCTGATTTCCTTAAGGCCAGGGTATTAAGTGATAAAAAAATATGATAGTCAAAATGAATATTTGCATAAAATGATGTCTAAATTTCACAACTAATCCGGTAAGTTCATTTTGAGTATGTAATTACTTGATAATTATATGGTTGTTTATCTTTCTCAAAATGTTGTACTTAAACATTTTGAATATTTTTTATGATCTTTAAAGTTGTCCGCAGTAGGTGGAGAATTATTTTGATTATTATTGGGCAGCATTGCCGCTACTATAGTCATGTGATATAATATGATGTCCATCTTCTGCATGGTATATCTGACTATTTTAATAATAATTATGTAGGTAAATATGCAGACATATTACTATTATAATAACTATAATAAATAATAGTCTCGTTTGTAATTTATCTATACAATTTTATACCATTGTTAAGTGTTTTATCAGTGATAAGCTGGGAAATAACGTTTTGGCAGTAATAAAAAAATTATTTACGGTATTTGTAGACATAAGTTGTTTATATATCTCAGTTTTCTTAATCCATATCGTTAGTAAAAAAAAATGTTCTGTTTTTAAGAAAACTGTTTATGCATTGGATACAATCTATAACATGTATTTAAAAAGTACAATTTTAAAATTTTCTAAACATAATTCAATAAATCCATACATTTAAACCAAGTTAATGAAAACAAAAGCATTATGAATTTAATAACAAGTAAATAGAGGACAACTGAAATATTAGTACATGTAAAAATGCATCCAAAGCTGTATAGATATAGAATCGACTCAATAGTTTGATACAATTGAAGTAGATTTTATTAAAATAAATGATAAAAAATAGCAACTCTAATATGGAAAAGTTTGTAACCTTTTTAACGTGTTTTTCACCATGCCCAAAATGACATACTATCAAAAACTGTATCAAGTGTTAAGAATCGCAGTATCCCTAAAATATAATAAATAGTTCTTAAACCAGTACAAGAAGAACTTTTAAGCCATTTACACAGTCACGTCAAAAAAATTAACTGTAGACAATATATTCAGATATCTCATTGAACAAGTAGCAGGGAGGGTCAATAAATCCTAATAATATAAATCATATTCACTATCACAAAGGTATCTGTAAAACTTAATCATTCCCACATACAAAAATCAAATTTTTTTTCACAAGTTCTTGAATAACACATAATACACTACTTGTATCTTTCTACAATTCAAACAATTCCTGTAGCAATTGTCTTATAGAAAAAAGTGGTCAACCACAACAGCAGATTACAACTCCATAAATTCTGTACCTACTATAAATACAATGTACAAGGACAATAAAACGATAAATATACAGGGTGTTTCAAATACTTGTACCATCACTTGAGCAGATATTCCTCAACCAAAAATAAGACAGATAGTTCCTTACAAGATAGGTCCTAAACGAGGGGTAGGACACTTCCGAAAATTTGTACACCTATTTATAAATACAAATGTATTTATGGTATTTAATTGTATTTAACTGTAATAATGACATATTTAGGTATTTATGAGTGTATTTAATTGTATTTAGGTATTTATGAGTGTATTTAATTGTATTTACATAGATAGAAGAACCAATTTTTTCTAATATATTTTTGGTTCTTTACAAGGTTCTTTAATTTAAAAAGCATCACTGTGAAATTGATCAAGGTAGGCATCTGGTGATACCCGGAATATAGCTTTAAAGTTAACGTCAAATGTTAAAAGAAGTGAGTTAAATTTTATTTTTAATCAATAGGTACATTATAAATACCTACACAAAACTAGGACAAATTTAGAAAACCCGCGAGGACGCCACAAAAACGGGGATTAAATCCTCGAGAATATATTCTCGGAAACCCGGACGTCTGGTCACCCTACCCTGTACATATATCAGTTACTTTAAAAATAAATGTTAAAAGTATTCAAAATGAGAATTTAAATATTTAGAAACATAGTATTTCATTTAAAAAATATGAACTTCGGTTATGCCCTGTATACCTAGTTAAAAAGTATTTAAAAATACAATAACAGATTCGTAATCTATGAGAGAAGTAAAACCCCTCCTTGAAAACATTACAATAATAACAATGAACAAAAGAAGGGGTGGTATAGAGCTGTAGAGTATACTCAAAATCGACGTCTCGTGTTTTCTAATCGGGAAAGAAGGCATTTAACTAAAAAACTATGCATGTATTTGTTAGACATTAACCTAAGGAACAACTGAAGTTAATAACCGAGATAATAACTATAATCTAACAACATTCGACGTCTCGACACTATAATGAAGACATTTTTTTCCAACTAATACCCTGTTTTGAGTATGTTACTGAAAAGTTTATTTTTTTTCTGAATCAAATATATCAATATTATTATTATTCTATTTTGAAACATTTTCAAAAATATATAAAAAAAGTTAATTAAAATTTAACTCCAAATTTAATATAAAAGCAAAATATACGTATAAGTGATATTAAATCACGGAAAACTGAGGATCTCGCTGAGAACTGACAATTGTAGCTTATATTAATGGTTAACAGATATATGTATAAATTGTTGTTAATTGCCATCTTTGATTAAAACTTCTGAAGCTCGAGTTTGGGGCACCCTGTACAGTAGTCGCCCATGCAAAACATAATGCACAAGAGATAATACCGAGATCTGAAAATTAATGTACAAAATATTGCATTATTAATTTGCGCCACTGTACATAACATTTTGATACCTTATTGAAAACAAAGAAATGGAAGAACAAGAAAACGTAATTTTAAAAGAGACTATCTTCAACCCTCAAATTTCACCTTAACGCATTTGTATATATTAAAAATTTTTTTAAGGTGTTTAAATTTCTATGTCAATATACTTAGTAAGTATGGTCACCGCGCACTTAGACAATCAACTGTAAAACACCTAGTAAAATATTAAATTGTTTGCAATTATGAAATGCAAGTGCAAATTTCATCTGCTGTTTAATAAAATTATATTTGTTTTAATTACTATTCTTACATAACTGAATAACTGAAAATATCCAACACTATAAAAATCTTTTCCAGGAAAACAAAGAGAGCTTCTATCTTAAAGTAATAATTTCCAGTTTTATTTGTGATATATACATCTAATAATAATAAACATTGTCAGCTTACCTTTATTTTATAACAGGTCACTGGAAAATAAATAAACAACACCACTAAAACGCGACTGTTAACCTATAATTGCCGGCAGTATAATGAAATGCATACGTGAACATGTCTTGACAGAATTTATTAAGTATTTATGTTGGTATTTAAATGTATTTAAATCTATTTAAATGTATTTAAATGAATTTAAATGTATTTAAATCCATTTAAATGTATTTAAATCTATTTAAATATATTTAAATGTATTTAAATCTATTTAAATGTATTTATTGAATACTTT
Source organism: Rhamnusium bicolor (assembly GCA_029963845.1). Classification (NCBI taxonomy): domain Eukaryota; kingdom Metazoa; phylum Arthropoda; class Insecta; order Coleoptera; family Cerambycidae; genus Rhamnusium; species Rhamnusium bicolor. The sequence continues at coordinate 157,576 of JANEYF010003625.1, forward strand.
TACGAGATTTGTACACCTATTTAAGAAGTGTCCTACCCCTCGGTCCTAAAACACTTCGTTACTGAGATACAGGGTGTTAAAAGTTTTCTTATTTTTTTCTGTTTTTTTTTTTTAATATCCGAAACGACTAGCAATGTGAATGATAATTATACTCGGCTCACTTAAACTTTGCAGCGTTAGTCAGGATAGAGAACAAAATGTGTGCTGATTTTTGGTGCAGACGGCAGGCAGATGTACACCAGTGCAAAGTTCCGATAGCAGTTCATTTTCATGCTTAATTTATTTCACAAGCATCAGTCTTAGTTGGATGTTTCACTCACTTAAGTCCAACCCAATACTGCAAAGTTTAAGTGAATAGACTATAGGTTGTGAAAAGTACTTCAAATACTACATATTTTAGCATTAAAATGGTGTGGATAGCGTCATCAGGGGCATACGGGCTTGCAATTTAATAATTTTGTTAAAAAAATATGTATGCCATTGACTTTTTACTTTTTGATTTGATTTGCACAGTTACGTAGACAGGTAAATAACTAAAAAAAAGTTACCTCTTGATATTTTTTCGATTTTGGCTTTGTTTAAGAGATAATTGCAATTTTATTATGAGTGTATTAATATCATAGTAAATTATACAAAAATATACAAAATTATTAAATTGCACGTTCTTGGTGAACACCATTTTAATACTAAAATATGTAGTATTTTAAGTACTTTTCACAACCTAAATTGCTAGTTCTTTCGAAGATATTTTTGCAAAAATGAAAAAATAAGAAAATTTTAACTCCCTGTATCACAGTAAGACAAAAATCATGTCTAGTAAAATTATTTCTTCACTTGTTGAAATTGTCATTTGTAAGATCTTGAAATTTTTTTATAATTTTGATCTTTAAAAATTGCCTTCAAATAATCAACTAATACTCCATCCCTATAACGGTAGTATATTTTAAAAAAAAATGTAAATTGTTAAAAAATCTTTGACGATGTAGATTTAATGCAAATTTTGGATTAAATTCTGTATTAAATTTAATGTATACACTTCCATTTAAAATAAGAAAATTTAGATATTTTAATTATATGAAAATTAGCTATATGCATTGTGAATACCCTGTAGAACATTTAAATTTAAAATATGGGGAAAAGTGTTTTACAGGAATAGCGAAACATGTATAATATAAAATAAAGAACTTTCATATTTTTGTTTTTCCTTATCTCCTATATATTAATTAAATGAATATATAAATATACAGAGCCTTAAAATTTTTTTTTACTTTACAGCATGTATTTTTAATAAATTGTTTATTTATTCATCATAGTCTGCTCGTTAAAAATATAATGATATTATAATGGCAGTTTTGAAAAAGTTAATTTTATGTAAATATTGAACTAGAATCTCTTGATAACAAACTAATAACAAGTTTATCTTCTTAATTACATCAGAAATAACATTTTGTCCTGTCAACAAATTGGTGTAAAGTGCAATAATACTAAATACATACTACATAAAACATTTATTTATTTATTTATTTTTTTCATTTAAAAAAATACAAAGATATGGTTAATGTTAATTCCTTGGACAAAATATCTTATTACAATGGCCAAAAATATAGTTCAATCCCTCAGTTGCATGGTAAGTTTAATTTAATCATTGTTATTGAATAGCAATAAATTCATTGTAAATAATTTGATATTTTTACTTGGATCATGGGTCACTGCTTTTAATGTTAATTATAAAATTAAAATTAAAGTATAATTAAATATTGATTATCCAAGCAAAGTATGTGTTTCTTAGGTGTTATTCATTGGGTATGTATATATTACAAATATTTCCACATTTTTTATTTTCTTTGATGACAATTAATGTGCCTAAATAATATTTTACAAATAGATATGTAGTGTATTAATTTGATGAAAGAGTTCTATATATTGACATAGCAGTATTTTCATGCACAGTACAAATATTTACCTTCCAGTGGCAGCTGGTGAAATTTAGGCTATGTGATATCTTAGTATTGGAGCGTGGGACCCGAGCTATAATTTAAGATATAACTATCAAGAATAAATGAAGAATTTTTTGCAGAAAAATAATTTTGATTGAAATTTGCGAAAAAAGTTGAAAAAATTGTGTGCCTCACCAGGTTATTTTTTTTAAACGATTTGTAAAATATTTGCGAAAAATTTTTTTTTCAGAATCAGGTGGAAAATATAAGGACAGATTTCAAATTTCAAAAAAAATATTGATTTTTTACAAAGTTGCACTTTTTTGAAATCTGCACAGTGAAAAATGAATCTAATATAAAATTTCAAAACGGTGTAACTATAGAAAAGCAATATATTTTTTTGAAATTTGAAATCTGTCGTTATATTTTCCACCTGATGCTAAACTAAAATGTTTCGCAAATATTTTACAAATCGTTCAAAAAAATAACCTGGTGAGGCACACAATTTTTTTTCAACTAGTCTTGATAGTTATGCCTTAACGTATTTCTTGGGTCCCATGCTCTAATACAAAGATATGACAGTCTAAATTTCATGAGCCACCACTGTTGCCTTCATATTAGAGGAATCATAACAACATATTTATTGTGAAGTTGAAACACAATAAAATAATAGTAATAAAATATTTATTACAGATACACCAAAGAGCTGTGTGTATATTAAAATATTTTATGTAATATAACTTATAGACAGAGTAATATGAAATCATTAAGGAAAGGGTAGTTGGTGTTATATCTCTGTTTACACTCTGACTACATATGGGGTGTAAAATATTTGAAAATTCAATATGAATAATGATAAGATTGAAAAGCGGATTTGTCCATTTTATGAGGTGCAGGTGGGCCAATAGATCACAAATAATATAAATTTTTAGGTGTAGTGATAATTTTAATCAACGATATCAGCGTATATGCAGAAGCTACGCAATCTTAGAGGAGGGTTGTGTAGGTGTTCATTCCGTTAGTCCATCTTTCAGAGAGGATGTAAAGCAGTCGGTTTCTTGCCTATTAGATATTAGGCAATTAAAATATCCGTACTTTTCAGCAGAGAAAAGATTTTGCAAAATTTCCAGGTAGGGGCGGTAGCTTGTCTCAGGGCGTAGGAGATATGGCCCTAATGGCAGAAATAAGCCGACGTTAAATAAATGAATAAAAAAACAAAGTCATGCAAACGCCTTCGCCTCCGTTTTACAGCAAAACAGTAATTTAATGTTTATGAACATCTGTTATGTATGTAAAATATGTAGAAGTACTTTAATTTTTGAAATAAATAAAATACAATAAAAGAGATAATGATATTTATATGTTTTATGTGGTAAATTGTTGGGATGTGGTCAATTAAATAAGAAAACCAGTTTCAAAAATATGTCGACGTTTCATCTTTATTTAAAGACATCCTCAGGACTATTTTGTATAGGTTTTCCTTGTAAAACACTAAACAACTAAACATATAAACAATTAGGTATATGACAATAATAATAATTAAAATAAGATACAATATGAGTGAACAAACAATTGTTTGTTCATTCATTGTATGTGACTGTTATCTTAATTATTATTATTGTCCTATACCTAATTGTTTATATGTTTAGTGTTTTACAAGGAAAACCTATACAAAATAGTCCTTAAGATGTCTTTAAATAAAGATGAAACGTCGACATATTTTTGAAACTGGTTTTCTTCTTTAATTGACCAGACCCCAACAATTTACCACATAAAACATTTTCAAAATAAGGGTCATTAACTAATTTGAAGATATTTATATGTTGCTGAATTCTTATACCACTATATATCATCCTGATAAAAAAAAATCATTCTATAATTTAATTCTTCACTTACCTCAATTAAATTTTAATAGTGTATCTTGAAATGTTTTATTAAAATTTTTAAATAATTAATTATCAGCGTCATTCGATACTGTCAATAATAATTCATGTCATATATTTTAATAATTTCTTCTTATTGACATTGACATTTTACTTCCTCACCCCTCAAAGTGAGGAAGTTATATATTCGTGAAAAAATTTTTGAAAATTTTTATCGCATTTCTGGACGAATCCCAATGTCTAAAAAATATTAGTGACATTCCACCAATGTGACTTTTTTGAAACGTCAAAATGCGACTTTTTTGAAACGTCAAAGTGACTTTTTTCAAACATCAAAATGTGACTTTTTTGAAACTTCAAAAATTACTTTTATTATAAACTCCACCACATGCCGAGTTTTACTACGGTGAGGAAGTTCTTATCCCCAAATAATTGGCAGCGGTTTTTTAACTTAATTAGTCATTTCAAATGTCAAACTGCTAAATTTATCCTAACCCCATTTTATTAGGTCAAATGTGTAAAAAATTTTGGTTTACAATAGCTTTATTTAAGTACCTACTTAGTAAATATATTTCATTGGCTTGATATGGTAGACCTGATTTATAATCTTTCATCAAGAATATATTTTTTTGTAGGTAAATACAAAAATATTTGGGTTTCGTGGATCCCTTTAGAACATGTGTACCAAATTTGAAAACTTTATTATGCTTCAGTCTGATCGTTGTGAAAAGTTTGTGAACGCACCCCATTTAGTAATCTGCACAGAACAGATAAAGAGTATCCTGAGTGGAAAAGAGATAGAGAACAAATATTTTTATTTTTGTGAAAGCTTTTGTATTCTGAATTCTATTTTGGGATAATTTACTACTTATCAAAGATAGCAAATCTGTGAATAAATTGATTTTATGAAGGTGTGATTAGAATTTATTAATGGGTGCTGATTCTAATATTTTTGTTAAGGAATACCGAAAACAGCTGGTTTTTAAGAGGTTATATTTTTTAATGCATTTCTATTTTCTGTTATTAATTTAGTTTTTAAATTTCCATTTTAATAAATGAGTTGTTAAAATCGTTTAATATAAGTAATAAAATAACAATAATACACCTTTTAGGTTATACAGACATTTATTAAATTAATGTTTTCAATAAGCTATAGACTGCTTAATATCTAAGTAAAAGTTGCCTGCCATGATTGCGTCCAATTCCTCAATAATTTATTTTTATTAAAGTGCCTAATGAAACAAATTTCAAGTCAAAATTTGGGGCCCTCTAGTTTCTAAGATATCCGGATACGCAGTACCTCAAAAATCGTAATTTTCTCAGAGCTATGTTCTATTTTTTTACTCATTCGAAGTTTCTCTGTATATGCCCTGACTATTTAAATACTTGGGAACATTTTAACTTATTTTATTTTTATTTAAGTAAAGAAGCACATTTTTTTAAGTCAAAAATAGAATCATGTTATATGCTGTTTGATGGTGTTATGCATTTCGATGTGAATATATTTTATTTTGTTCGGTTTGAAAACTCCTTTTGGACAGATTTCTGATAAAAACGAAAAAAATTGCATTACTATCAACCCTAGATTAACATGAGAGAATTTCATAATAGAAATAAAGCCATCGACATGTATTAATAAAAAATCCTAGTTTCTTTAAAAGATTTAACATGATGCCAAATGATAATAAAAATTAGTGCTATTTTTTTATTATTGTATTGTATAGAACACTAGGTCATTAATAGAACTTGGATCCGAATATTTGATATTTTTTTACAAATATTGCACCAAATTTCTGTGCCATCTCTGTCCCATCAATGAAATCATTTCCATCATTCTACAGTACTTCGAGAGAGAAATGGATGCGATATTTTTAAAATGTTCCACGAATATTCAAATCCGGGCTCTAATCATTAACCCTTTATGGACTAGTGGTGCCTTATTGGGACCACAGTTCAAACGTTGTCGTAGAATGCGGCCTAGTAAGTGCTAGCCGGAACCACATAATAAACTCTTGTTTAGGCGCTATTCCCCCACCTTGATTCAAATAGTGCACGCTGTGTTTATTCGTTTCTCAGTAGTTGTCTGTGAGTCTTGCATGACGGTTTTTGCACATGTTTACAGATAACCTCTTCTTAGGGAAAAACAACATGTCACGTAAGTTTATCATCTTATTTTTTGTAAAATATATTCTAGTATAGTTTTGTATCAAAATGTTATTGGTTTTTCATTGCTAAAACTATTATTTTTTAGTAAATATGCTGTGGTTCCATTTGGGACCACTAGGCAACACATATTAATTATTTCCCCTATTTTTAGGAAGGAATTATTTGGATTTAGCAAACATAACTTCTGATGCGGCATTTGTTATATTGGATGAGATACCTTCCGATAAATCAGATATGCATATTGCTACATACAGAATTGATCGTAAGTCTAGAAAGTGGTGGCATCGTCTCTTTTGGCACTTTTTTAGATCTTACTATTGTCAACGCTATACATAATTTTTAAGGATCGTGCACCGAATTGCAAAATTATAAGTTTGAAAGAATTTCGCTTATCTGTAGCTTGTGGCTTTATAGGAGCAGATCCAGAAACTACACAAAGAGGTCGAAGAAGTTCTGATTTACCCATAAACAAATTCAAAGTGACAGTTCCCCCAGAAATTAAATATGATAAAGTTGCACATTTACCCGTTTATGGGCAGAAGGTTCGGTGCGCACATTGCAGTACCCGATCAAAACCACATCGTACTAGATGGCAATGCAGTACCTGCCAGGTTGGACTTTGTTTAACTGAAAAATCTAATTGTTTTTACGCATTCCATAAAAAATGATGTATGTACTTATGTTTCTAGTGGTTCCATAGTGGAACCACATCTTTCTGTCTTTTCTACATAATAAAAAATGATTTTTGTATAATATATATGTTTTTTTTTTACCTTTTTCAGTAGTTAAATAGCTAAAAAACTTAAAAAAAGTTACTTTAAAAAATCACGAAATAATTTAGGCCACAAGCTTTATTACCTTTCAAGTGAAATAACATGCTCAGTGTGTTATTCATATAAAATATTTCTAAGTTTTGTAAGACATAAATTATAGATAATGAAAAATTTTATTAAAATTAATTATGTCTAACTGATATGCTTCGTAACATTTTTTTCTTTTATTAACTATTGAGAAATTAATGTTGATTTCTAAGTTCTCTTTAATTACATACATTTTAATACATTGTTATGAATTACTGATATACATATTTTTATTGGAGATGCGTAACTAATTACCATTATCATTTAGGGCCGTCTAGATCAGAGTTCAGAGATTTCTGTTTCCCACAGCAGAGCACTTATCCATAACAATGAACATTAATTCTGCATCAAAACCACATGATTTCTCATTGTGTCAGAATTATTCAGTAGCACATAGAGCATTAAATATACTGAATATTTTTGTGCAAATAACCACATGTTCGTTAATTCAACATTTTAGTGTGGTGGATCCAGCCATATTTTAATTAACTGGTTGGTTTGAAAAATTCTGCATTCGGATTAGTTCTGAATGCACCACATCAAAATGTTGAATTTATGAACATGCGGTAAGATAATAGTTTTGGTATATAGTAATTGTGATTACTTCTTGCCCATTGTGGTATAATAAAAACAATATCTTATGTTTTCATTGTGTTCCTATGTGATCTCACAATATACTTTATGTTGTATTTTGTTTTGTCCATTTATGTTTGTTTTGGTTTATTAAACTTATTTTATTAATCAGAATTTTTGGTTAAAATTTTGGTCAGGGCTCAACAGATCGACTGGTATATTTGCAATATAATTATATATCGTCCAATATTGGACATTGGTCACTAAGGAGAAAGTGGATAAAAATTATACAATGTGTGCTAGTTTTAGGACTACAAATTTCAGAATTTTGCTGGTAAAATTATGGGAGTTTTATAACTAATAAAAAATTGCCAAGATGAGTACATTTTAGTAAAATACTACAGACTTAATTGTATAAATGTATAAATCTCCAAAGTACTCTAATAAAGTACACTGAATGAAGACTAAAAAATAAAATAAAATAATATTGCAATCTGAATCATAAACTATTAGCATTCTAAAAATAAACTGTTTTTAAAATTTAAATTTAAGGAATTCCAATTATGTACCTGCTATTTTCTATCAGATAAATGAATGTCACCAGGAGAAATGACGTTATAAAATTTTCATTAGAAATATTTTTTTTATATACAAAGTATGACCGACACGATTCTCGATTTATGTTTATTAAGATTTAAAAGTTACCAAAACTGTTGATAAGTAAGCACATTTTTGTTAATCAATTAATATAATTATCACATCTTCCATGGTCATTATTTATATTTTGAAAATAAAAAAAATTCTAATTTATAAACAGGCTGATTCAAATTGGACGCCACCATGGCTATCTCGCTTATGTTAAGAAGTAGAAGGTAGGTTTAAAAATTTGGTAAAGTTGCTAATTTTTGAGCTCATTAAAAATCCACAAAAAAAATGTCTATTACGGAGCCTTAATAATTCGGAAAATAACCAAAAATTGAACTTTTAATTGTTCGACCATAACTTGTTTATCTATTAGAGTTTTTTAATTCTGTAAAAACATTGCTATTGCAACGTTTTATTTTAGGTTAAATAATATTTTTCATTTTTTTCTGTCGATTGTTTTAATCCATAACAACTTCGTTTTCCTCCATAATGGATTTTTACACCATTTGGCAGCATTTTTTCTCCATAATTCAATAATATAACACTTCATAGAACGAGAATGCTTTTACAGAATTTAAAAATTAGTATAGATTATGGCTGAAAAACAAATCGCTCATTTTTTGGTTTTTCAAATCTCCAGAGTTAGTAAGATATATTTGATATTTTTTTGTGAATTATTATTTATTAATGAGCTCAAAATTAGCAACTTAGCCAAATTTAAACCCACCCTCTATCTCTTAAGATAAGTGAGATGTTCATGGTGGGGGTAGAAAACAAATATATTTCAATTTTCAAAAATATTATAAAAACTAATAATACCAAGTACACATATTTAAGTGGAATTTTCAGTTAAATAGTTGCTTTCTACGGTTTTTAGATACCTGTCATAATAATTTCAAACAATGTAAAAGCTTGATTCGTTTACGTGCAAATCTAGCATTTTATATTGTCGATAGGCAATAGTAGTTCCTACTTCCTAGTACAGGATGTTCACGTATATTTTGAACTACCCCTTCTCATTTTTTTCTGACTAACAAAAATTATTAATATGGATTTTAATGTTTCTTTTGAAGATTCAAGATATGCTATCAGAAAAACAATTCTACATTATTATGTAGCATGCTGAAAAAAAGGCAAATAACACAAAAACAAGTTTTATTAAATAAAACATAGAAAAAACAAATAGCCTACAATCAACACGATAAAAACAAAACAAAATGAACATTACAAAAACTGTTCAAAATGATTACCATTTTTCTCTAAACATAAAAAGTATCTATTATTTAAATTCTGTATACTATTAATAATAAAATTTTGAGCATTGTTGTTCACCTGTAATATTTGTTGCGCGATGCTCTCTTGAAGTTCGCTGATGTTTTTGGTTCGTTCTTGGTAGCATTTATTTTTTAAATATCTCCAAAGAAATGTGTCAAGCAAAGACAAATCCGGGCTATTTGGAGTCCATCTAATGGTTCCATGTTTGCCTATCCATTCTTGGAAACAGCCATTTAAATAGTTTTGAACTGGAATGGTATTGTGTACTGGCGCACCATCTTGGTGTCATATTATTTGATTATAATCTATAATAGGTAGGTCCTCTAAAATAATCTCAATATTATTATTTCGTAAGAAGTTTAAAAAATGTTCACCAGTTAGTGACTGCCTATAAAATATAGGACCTAACACACGATTGTTGTAAATCCCCCACCAAACCGAAATTTTTTATCGTCCCTTGAAACTTTATATATTTTGTCCAATGCGGATTTTCACTGCTCCAGTAGTGCCCGTTTTTTCTATTAAAAATACCGGATGTGGTGAAACTAGCCTCATCCGTCCACAATATTTTATTAAAGAAAAGTGCATCGTTGTCCAACCTATCAACCATTATTCGACAAACTTCTATTCTTGCATTTACATTTGCTTCAGTCAATCTAGTCACTGGTAATAATTTAAAAGGTCTAACCTTATGATTATGAAGAACATTTCATATTTTTCCCAAAGATGTATTCAGATCTCTTCTTGCATCACGAATTCACTTTTTTGATTTTCTTGAAAATAAAGGAGAATATTTAGCTCTTCATTTTCATCTGGAACAACCGCTTTTTTCGTTTCAACGTCTTTCTCGTTTCAAATAATGCATTTATATTCCGAAATGTATTTTTGCACGGAATAACTCGATCACCATAAAGAAGACTATATTCTCGCTGTGCAGCAACAGTGTTTTTATTTTTAGATATATTCGCAATATATCACACCTTTCGTTTTCAGAGAAACCCATTTCTTTATAATGTACTAACTTGCACAACAATTAATGGAATAGTATACCTCAAACGTCAAAACTTATAATAAAATTGTTTTTTCATGGCCTGCTCTATCATTTATTCCTGATGTCGAAGATGGATGGTCATAATTTTTATTATAAAATATCTCGAAAACGATGAGATGATGGATTAAAATTGTATATTTTTGAAATCAGAATAAAAAGGTCTATCCAAATTTAGAAAATTATACAGGGGATGGAAACCCTGTATAAAAAAAATCAAGTTTACCATATGTTTTTTGTCTCAGATGTCCAATTGTTTTTCTGGTAGCATATTTTGAATTTTCAAAAGAAACATTAAAATCCATATTAATATATTTTTTTTCTAGTCAGAAATGAATGAGTTCAAAATATACGTGAACACCCTGTACTTTATTGTAAAATTTGTCTCATTAGAATGTGCTCTAATTAATGAGGTTTTGACTTTTTAAAAGACACCTTAATTTTGTATTCAATTTAATGAATTTTTTAATGATTATATTTACAATTTTATTTAGATATCAAAATTACGTAAATTAGAGCATATTCATATTTCATATAACAAATTTTATAGCATGATATTATATATTATAAATTTTTTTTAATTTTTAGACGGCAGAAAAATGCACGGAGTCAAAAGAGTTATGGTTTTCTGTCTCATGACAGCAGTTTTACCAACCATCCTTATAATAACCCCTTTATATTTGCGACATAGTGTTTTTGCTGACATTACCTATCCTGTAGCGGAATCTGATGTAGTTGCCATCCAAGAAGGCGTTTCCTCTGTATTTTGTGAGTCCCTGTCTTTAAAAATGAATTCCTCATTTAATGCATTTCAACTTATTGGAACACCACAGATAAGTCACAAACGGAAACATATAAGACTTAAAAAATCTATGACCTTGCCTGATGATACTTTGGAATATTGGGGGTTTTATTTATTGAAAGGAGCCTTAGTAAAGTTAAAGGTAAATATTGTGATTTCTGATGTGTTCTGCTCATAACTTTATTATACAAATATAGTATACAGCACTCTCATCTAGCACAAGTGTGTGTGAAATGTGTGTTATTTCTAGAGCTCAAAATTTAAGTATTGATGACGTCAAAATAAAGAGTGGCTATAAGTTATGTGTTAGCACGTAAATATGTTCATGCATGTATGGCACAATATATCTTAGCTTGTAATTTTTTTAGTGAATTCTATAATATCCAAAGTTGATAAAGTCAATTTCTTATAAACACTCACTCGAAGAGTACTGGAGGTATTGGGGATGTAGGACTAAACTAACACACACACACACACACAAGTATTTTTCACTACCAGTTACCTACAAGAATAAAAAGTATATTACTAATATGTGTTCTAAATGTTTTGGAGTTAGACTTCGATGCCTTTCGTTGATATCCATTTATATTGTGAGAAGTTCAGCAGATATTTTCTGTCTAATATCACATTCTGCTGATGAATATATTTTTTTTAGTGTCGACTCCGATTCCACTGAACATTGCTATACTTGCCACTAATACACTTTTGCAAAACATGTCTAAAAAGTGGATTATCTAGTTTCTTGTGTTACATCCAACCATGGCTTCCATTAAATCTAAGTTAAAATTGCGTTGCCTGTCACTATCACCAAAGCCTCACACACCTTTTATGATTTTCTGAGGAAATGTGTTTATTAATATTTGTGTTATATGTCCCAAGAAAATGCTTTTTTCACAGCTACTGCAATATATTCAAATTGCAGTTCCGGGATATCGCATATCCACAAATTTACTGTAGCCTATAAAAATTTATAAGAACATTTTAAAAAGACCGATTATTTTACAATTTCGCGCTATTGTTACATACGACCCGACATTATGTAATGTACTCATGACCTGTGCATGTAATATCACACATTGTTAATGGCACAGAATACCGTAATTAAACTACTTAAAAAGTAGCATGCACCTTAAATGTGCACCGTATACCTACTAGTCCTGTGTATTTCTTGTGAGCGATCTTAACTAATAAGATTTGCTGATGTTACTCTGGCATTCTCAGACAGACAATGCATTTGATTAATCAGACTCAAATATCTCCCTCAATTTTTGTTCAATCGACTTGAAATTTTCCGTTTATATAGGAAACAATTTATAAAAATTGAAGAAATGGGAAAAATTAGATTTCACTAAATGAGCCTATTACATGCTGTCTTGACTAGTCAGATAGTTTTATACATATATTTTTTTGGATGTATAACTTTGTTTACGAGTAAATCTTTCTTTCTTCCTTTTCCGGTAAAACAAGTTTACTTATTAAAATTTTTAAATGAAATAAAATTCACTTGATCATGTTGTATAAATTTCTGTATTTCTGTTGTTTGGTAATGTTTCATAGGTGTTTACAATATAATATTGTCTACATAAAGCTATTACTGGATACCACCTCCGTCTGAGCTCTATTAATTCTTATTTTAATTTTTTTTTGCTCTACCCACGACAAGAAAAATGTAATATCAATAAAATATTTATACCTAATCATAATTGTAATTTATGTTAATTAAAGTATGCTCTCTATGTCTGTACAGTTCACCCACCCATAATAGACACTTGAAAGGAATGCAAAAAAAACATTTGCTATGATGCCATAGTTAAGTTTTAAAAATTCAAAGTATAAAAAAACTGATAATTCGAATTAACTCAATTAAAAGTGCATTAAAACAATAAATATAATCATAACATGCTCGCCTAATTTTCTAATCATACAGAAAAGTTTTCTTTGCATCCCTTTCAAGTGTCTATTATTATGGATGAGCAAACTGTACTCAGTGTACTCTCAACTTAATAAAGAAATAGTAATACAAGTTATGTATATTTTAGGTGTGTTCTCGATACCCAGGGTCTAGAATATTAGTGGTGAGGGGAGAGAAAAACCTTAAAACATGTGGACTTTTAGACCACAATTTAAAAAAATATGGTGCGAAGTTGGATGCAGAACACAGTCGAGTTAAAGTAACTTATGAGAAGCCGGCAGAGGTGCTGGGTTTAGTAGATAAGCATTCAATAGATTTTAATGCTGCTGAAGATCTAACAGAAGATGAAGATGAAATTAGAAAAAAGAATAGAACTGGGCAAGTCTAGGAATAACAAAATCAATACTTCCCAAAGTTCAGCAACTAGTCATGTGACCAAAATGATCTCAGTAGATAATTTGGAATCAGGAAAAAGTAATACAACACATGTGAGACATTACAAGAGGCATATTAGGAAGAGGAAGGAAAAGATCGAACAACTTAAAAGGGTGTTAAATGGTAATCTAGTTTGTTTTTGTGACTATTTATAAAACCTCTATATTCTCTAAAATTTTATGAAATTATTTATTTGTTTTATTCATCTATATATAGGGTGGTTACTTTTACAATGTAAATCGTTATTGGAATCTAAAGCAGAAGAGATTCAGAGTTGATCAGATTTAAAAAGTTACTCATTTTCATGCCCTTCGTGGATCTGAAAAGAAATTAGAGATAACTCCTTCGTTCCTGAAATGATCCTGGAAAAATTGAAATCTTGTGTTTTCTTATTGCTCCCATATCTTTTTTATTACTTAAGAGAATGTAATAGGATTTGGCAGGTTTACATAATTTGATATGAGATATCACCACTGAATGTTTTAAATATTTTCTAGATTTATTAGATCTTCACGCAAGATTTCAGTTTTTCAGGATATTTCAGGAATGAAGCGAGTTATCTATTATCATTATTTTAGTATTTCTTTTCAGATTCTTAATGAGCATGAAAATGTACAACTTTTTTATAATTTGACCAACTCTGAATGTCTTCTGGTTTAGAAGATCCCATTGATGTACATTATAAAAGTGACATTCCTGTATAGTGGGATGTATTAGTAATTTGTTTATTTTCACCCCCTTGTATACTTCTTGAAATTACAGTTACAATATTTCAAAAAAAATTCTTTATTTTCAGAGGAAAAAAAGTCAAAACGAAGCATATCACCCCTTGATGTGCATATTAAACATGGAGGCAATGCGTTTAATATATCTACCTTATTAAACGCTGAAAGCAATAGTGTTTCAAGTTTCGAAACTGATCTATTGGTATGTTATGACGGCAAAATTTTACTAACACGTGGTTTTTTACCGAGTGAATCGTGTAACAATGTCGATTATTTAGAAAAAAGTAATCATATGATCACTGAACATCTGGTAGCTTCTGATGGTTATTATTACTATATCTTTTATTCAGATAATGATTTTGTTAGAAACGATATACATGCTGTATTTGATATTTACAAACCCACTTATAGATTTGCAAACACTAGCAGTGGTACAGAATGTATAAACCAAACAGAATGCAAATTTTCAATTCCTTTTATGTCTGATGAAACTGTAATAGTAGAAGTGCCTACGAGAGATGGAATTGAACATGAAGATGACGATATAACTTGGTTAACAAGTACCTGTAACCCACGAATGGGTGTGTATATTATTTTTCCCTTGTTAGTGTTGCTTCTAATATTAGCTTGTGCATTTTTGTAGTAGTAGGTTTTATAAGACTGACCGAATGGAACTTTGTAAGTTGAATTGTCAAAAAATGAAACAGAAAATTTCAATTTTTTTATGAAAAAAGAGAATAGCATGTCATTGATGTAGATTTTCAAGAGGTTTCAAAATTATGAATTTAAAAATAATTTTTGATTCATTATTGAAAGAATTGTTTGTCAGTTGCGAAACTGCAGAAAATGTACCTTATACTATACCAAATATAGACTAGAAGTAGGCTAGGTTTTGAGGTTAAATCACAATAATTATGTTCAGTGGTGGTTTAGTGAATTTTTATAATAATTTTTGAAGCATTAGCTTCAAGAGTAAACCCAAAATGACATTAAGTGATTGAATATAAAAAAGTTTGTTGATAAAATTTTGGAGAATTTTTTATCTGTACTCGATATACGATCTTGCATGAACGTCATGAACAACTGACATTTATTCATTTTAATTTGAGGTTAGAATTTATAACGGAAGGCGGTGTTGTCGGATTAATAATAAATAAAAATTGTTGTTTAAAGTTGTTAATGAATTCATTATAAATGTCAAGCTGGGTTCTACATAGGTTAAAAAATAGTCAGCTAAATCTAGTTAACCAGATAATACTAGTCTGTCGAATTATTATGGTTCAGCGTTTTCCTACACTGACAGTGTTCTAAGACTATTTATTTCTGTAATGGCATCATTTGTTTTTTTCTTTAATTTGTGCCTGACTGTTTGACAATATGCAGACATTTAAAAAATCGAGTATAGTTCCAAAATTACAATGGCAACCAAGTACACGCTGCAGAGTCCTATAACATATTTTTTTGATTCGACAGATTGGTATTACCCAGTGAACTAGATTTAGCTGACTATGGTTAAATTTAATCCAAAATTGGCGTTCAGGTTTGTCACAACTAACAACGATATAAAGAAAACTTTCGTCAAAAACAATATTATTTAATACCTGAGCTCACATCAGAAATGATGAGGCAAGGTTTGTTGCGCTAGAATATTGTCTGATTTACATCGTAACATGATTGCCGATGAGGTCTAGAAAAAATTTGTTTTTGCATGTGAACACCACTAAAATTGAAAAAGAATGACTTAAATATGACTGCTTGTTTGATGGCAATCAGACAACTCTCGACTAGAAGTCCCGGGTTTGATCCAATCTGAGTTTTTTTTTGTAAAAGAAATGTATACAGTATCCTGTAATATTTTATGTGTACCCATTATATTATGTATTTATGGCATAAATGACAAAGAATATGAATTTAGCTGTGTTTAAAGACAACCAAAGAAGAGACAAAAGCATTTCCAAATGCTTATAAATTCATTATCTACTTAATATTTTAAGATTTTCGTGTCATGTAATTTGAAAAAATGATGATCCTCATTTTTTCAAGGATGAGATATGAAAAAAATCTTGTGTTTTATTACAAATAATAGAATGCACATATTTATCAATATTTTTTTCTTGCATTTACAGAATTTGAAGGAATATTTCTGCAATGTCTTTATTTAATAACTAACCTAACAAAAGCATATTTTGTAAAGATATGGAACATATACTAGTTTGAGTAAAAAACGCCAAACTAAAAATTTACTGAGAAATTTTGTTGAAATTTCCAGAGAGTTTTCTTAGCTAAGAAGCTTAAATTTTAAAATTGCATTTTTTGGCTTTTTTTATACTTTTTTCTTTTATAGTACTAATTATTTTATTGTCTTTTTATTGAAAATTGACAAATTTGGACCAGTTTAATGTCATCGTTTAAGTCTTAAATATCTGCAGAAATGCGTAGAATTCGTAGAAGAACAAATTTTCGTCAGTTAAGTGACTTTGAACGAATTGGTATGAGGAAAGCCAGGCTTTTTTTAAATGATACTGCCAATCATGTGGCTCGTAATGTAGCAGCAATATTAAGATATTGGTCAAGGTGGTCTGAGGAAGGTTGATATGAGCGATAACGTTGAGATGGATGCTCATATAACAACCACTCATTGGGAAAAACACCACCGATAAACTTGGGCTCCACGAGATAATTTTTCCACAACAAGAGCTATAGTAAATCAGTGGATAGAAGTTTTAGGTCGAAGGATGTCAATGGCATTAGTATATTACTGCATTAGAAGTGTTGGAGTTCATTTCTACCGACCGTTTTTGTGCTTATCCCTTACTCCAGGTCATCGTGCCCTCATTTTGGCATGGTGTAATGAGATAATAAATTGGAGACAACAATGTCATCAAACAGTGTCCAGTGATGAGTAAAGCTGCAAATCGTTTCTGTGTAATCATGGTTGTAGAGTACAGATGTAGTTACTGTCGTCGGCATTCACCTTGTCCGTGAAACTCATTCTTCAGTCCAGTCTATTATTAGCTTTTGAGTTGTGTACACGTTAAGTCACTTGTGCATATTGCATATTGTTTTTGTGTTTTTATTTTATTTGTTGTACTGTATTGTTGATATTAATTTAATAATAAAGCATGGCAGACATACGCAGGGGTAGAAAACGGCCATTTGCTGACAAAGTGAATAAATTCATAGGTGAATTCCCAGATTTATTCTATGATGGTGGTAAAATAATTTGTAAAGTGTGCTAGAAAGTTTGATGTGCTGGGATAAGCGTGATTGTGAATTCACTTAAATAGTGTACACCATAAAAATAAAAAAAATTGGCATGCCTTTGACAACACAGTTTATGTTTGATTTACTATTAATGCTGATTGCCTGTGATGTTCCACTGCACATACTCGATAAACAACCATTTCGAGAGTTTTGGAATAAATACAATGCCCAGGTGGAAGTTACCAAGTCGCACAACGTTATGTAACTATCTACCAACTGTACATGTAGACATGGTAAATAAGATGAAATGTGAATTAAAAAATACATTGCTGTGGTTATCTGTTAATGAGATAACAGATTGTAAAAAAAAATCTATTTTAAATGTTATAGTATGAGTACTGGACCCTCTTAAACCGATAGTTCCACTGTTACTAGCTAGCAAAAGACTAAGTCAGTGTACTAGCGAAACAATTTTCAGGGTGGTGCTGGAGATGTTAGAAAAATTTGAACTGTCAAAAAGTCAAATGTTGATGTTTGTGACTGATGGCGCCATGACAATGTATTTGGTAGGCCGTTCTTTGCAAGAACAAGGTTGTGCGTTTATACATGTTACGTGTAAAGTGCATGCTTTGCATCTTGTGGCAGAAACTATTCGAAAAGGTTTTCCAGAGGTGGATGCATTAATAGCAAGTACAAAAAAAGTGTTTCTTAAGTCTCCTAAACGTCTCCGTGCATTTCATAGCAAGTGTCCTGGTATTCCTTGGGGAACATGGTTGCAGGCAGCTTTTTATTATGCTGAATATTTCCAACAAATAAAAGCTGTGATACTTACAATTCAATCCAGATGAGGCTGCAGCTATTAAGGAAAGCCAGACAAAATTCGAAGATATTTCCTTTGAAACAGCTTTAAAAAATATTGCAAAGAACTATAAACCATTACATGAAAGCATAAAAAAATTAAAAAATAGTGCGTTGTCGTTAGCGGAGTCACTGCAAATAGTGGACGAAGTAAATTTACTGCTACACGCTATAGATGACGCAACAAATGAGCGCGTTAAAGAAAAGTTCGCATGTGTGTTAAGTAAAGACACCGGATTTACCAAATTAAGACAAATATGTGATGGTGCAGCCCCAGATCCGTTAATTGCGTTCAAAGACTATTTTACGTATGCGTGTATTACATCAGTAGATGTCGACGGTCGTTTTCAAAATATAAGAATATGTTTTCACCAAAGCGAACATCACTCATGGAGACAACCATAGAAACATACCTGATGCTGCAAAATGGCTATACATCTTCTCCAGTTTATGATAAGCAAGCTAATTCATCAAGCTAGTTAAGAGGGTAAGTTTACATACATTGTTATAAATTGTAACAGTTTATTGTTTCTCGTATTAGTTAATTTCGTGTATGGCACTGTCCCATGGAACATTTTTGCCAGTCCTAGTGATGAGTCTTGACTTTATGTGTCCATGATGGACATAGGAGGGTGACACTGACGTGGAGAACGCCAAAAATTTAACATTCACTGTTGAGATATACTGCTCTTACCCAAATTGTGATGGTTTGGAATGGGATATGCTGTAACAGTAAGTCACCATTAGTATTCATTTGGGGTAACTTGAATGTTGCCAATTATATAACAAATGTGCTGCACTCCGTTGCATTACTTTACCTACAAGGGCTGAATAATCCAATTTTCCAGCAAGATAATGCTTGTCCTCATATATGGTAAAGGTAACAACAAACTTCTTACAAGAAGCTAATATGCTTGTGCTTCCATGGCCGTCACAGTCACCCGATTTGTCTACGATTGAACGTGTGTGGGTCGTGGAATAATATTGGTAGAAAAGTGGGACTTTTATCCCATCCCCCAGATAATTTGAACAATTTTCGGTTTCGTGTCAAGAGACTTGGGATAAGATAACACAAACCGACATTAATCATCTCATTGGCATTCGAGATAACATTTTTTATTTTGCGTGTCACAATGGTGACATTTCAGTCACTATAATGTCATACTGGGACAAAAATTTTGTGAAAATCTCAATAAAATTACTCAACGGAATTATGGTGTACTTTTTATTCAAATGAGTATACATTATCCATGATTAATAGAATATCAGAAAGTTTGATCATATCTACTTTCACTATAATTTTTGTTATGAATTCTATTGAGAGCCGTGCGTGATTTCTATTCGTTTCAGAAACCTCCACTGACAAATGATAGATTTAGCTAATTTTTTACTCTCAAGAGTTGAAAATTAAGTGATAATTTTTAATATTATGTACACTGTTTTCTTATATTAAGAATATTTAACTACCTCCCTTAAAGTATCATTCCTATGAGCTTTTATTATCAAGCTAATATAAATGTATTATATTGTTATTTATTTCATATTGTAAATCACATAGTGTTAAATAATGATATTTAACACATACAATAAATTTTATATTGTGGTTACTGATGTAAGTTGCGAAATTTCAGTTTGAATGGTTTTCACATGAAATTTCCAAAAGTTTCATAAGCACTTTGAAATAATCTCACATTTAAGAATTTATGAAAGTTTCAGATGCATCTAAAATTTCACTTATTTTCAAAATTTTTTAAAATTTCCATGAAGTTTTCATCACAAATAACGCGTACAATTTGACGCGCATACACATGACAAATTCGCAGAAAATGTTTTTATTAGAAAGCAAACATATAACTGGTAGAAATACACTGTTCATGAATGCAGATGATTACATCAGACAAAACGTCGACCATTTAAAATCTGGTTATCATCTTTTTTCTTTATCACTACCCAAGAATTTGAGAAGCAAAATGAGGCATGTAGAATCACACCCTGCGATCTGCAATTTTGGTTGATAATCAAATTTTTGGCAGGTCTTATATGAAATTTTCCAAGGAATTCGTATATGTAACCAATAACTTTCAAATTCTACCGAAAACCGCTTAAAACTAGGTCAAATGATCGAGTTTAATTTCAAAATCTGCTATCTCCATCTATATATTACAATCAACTACCGCTATTTTCATTTTGGCCAATAGTGGTACTGTGTTCACTACAAGCATGTGGTTTCGTTAGTTTATGTTGATATGTTATAACAAGTTGATTGTTAGTGTATTTAATAAGTATTTCTGTTTTAAAACAGTAAAATGGGTGAATATACGAAACCAAGAGAAAATGTGTTCATATTAGGAGAATTTAATTTTTTGATTTAAACAAATGCAACTTTTCTCTTTTGGGTCTATTTCTTATAGTTCCAAAAAAAAAAAAATGCAGAGATAGTGGCAGTCACTTGTCAACTCCGAAGAAAGTTATAATCAAACCCTACTATATTCATGACAATTCCCACTGTATCTGTGACAATTTCAATCAATGCATGCCATATTCATTATTCACAAAGTTAGCTCACTCCATTTAAAAATCGTTAAAAGAAGTAAAGGAACAGTACTTATGTTGGATTTTTTTTAGTTAAACTGCATTCTTTTACTATAAAGAAGGTGTAGAAAAAAATTTTCGGCAATTTTTGGAAGAACATTTAAATTAAACATTTTCTTCGTGGATTTGATTCTATATGCCTCAAATGTAAAATAAATGTTTCTAGTACAAAGTGTGTAACTTGGTTCAACAGAATTACTTTTTGCAAGAATTATGAAAATTTTAAAATATGCAATAATTTTCCATATTTTGAGTGTTATTTTCAGCCGTTTAAAATTAGATAATAAAATTTTTTAATAACGTATTTCATTTCTTCCACATAAACTTAAATGTGCAGTAAACATAACTCCATTTTTTATATTTAATGAAATAATTTGTAATGAAATGAACCATTTTTAAGACTATCTCCAAAACCACCGATCTGTGGATATATGGTTGAAGTTTCAAGCTCTATCGGAATATGTAAAAATATGGAGGATTCCATTAAAAAAAAATGAGGTTGTTTATTGTCCATTATTTATTCAACAATTTTTAATAATTTTAACAATTAATTTTAAATACAGCAAAGGGCCTTAAATTGAACACAGTGTACATTATGACAATTATATTATAATTATAATAATACGGTTGAAATTTATTTGATAACGGAGTAGGAGATTGATAAATTGATTGATAATTATTTTGGTTCATTATTGTTCTGCTTTACAATCCTATGAATTCTGTCACATAATCCAGTGCTTGTTTATTGTTTTGATTGATTCTCCAATAATGTATTTTAAAGTGTTTAGTTTTTCTTTATCTAACTTGGATGTTAGTGTGCCCAGATATAATATATGTGAAAACTGGGTAATTTTTTGATTTCATATTCAGTGTGACCTAAAATTATGTTTTCTAATTATTATTATATTCGATTCATTATTTTACAAGGTTTAAAAAAACAGTTGTTAATTAAACATTTCAGACTCTTCCTTCATCTTTTATGGAAGTTGCATTGACATTTTTCTTTACCCTGAAATTTTTGAAATTTTCACAAAAGGTTTTCGTTTATCTTTCATGAAAGTTTCATTAAAATTTTACATTTCCCTAAAATTTCGACTTTTTCTCAAAAATGTCTGTTGAAATTTTCATTATTAATTTTTTTTAAATTTCAGATGTGTCAGATATTTCATAAATTTCAGACGAGTTCTGAAACTTTCACGAAAGTCTTTGAAATTTCACCTAATTTTAAATTTCCTGAAAACTTACATCAGTAACTGTGGTTATTATCTACCTTACTTTTAACAAAATAAAATTGAGTGTCATTTTTGTTCAGAAAACTATAGAACTAAAAATATTTATCGCTATGTAATCTTTGTCTTATGTCAAGTTCAGAATTTTTATTTGATGTATGATTAAAGAAATTTGTAGAAATAAATATTTGAAGTGCCATAAAGTGCCAAAATAATATATTAATTTAATTTGGGATTGCCAGATCTGTATTCACTTTCTGTCGGAGATTTCCTTAAAAAAAGGCGCCAAATGTGACAAATTAAATGACTAATTATTATTGTTTATCATTGATAGTGTAGGGGCGCATCACTGATGAAACGTTTGTCAAAATGAATAAATAGCAGCTGATAAAACGTTTTGTACTTTGTGTAAATGACTTGGTAAATGGGCGCCTGACAAGATTTAAATAATTTTTTCAACTTATAAGAAAAATAAGTGTTAAAGATCAAATCCACTGTTGGTTGATCACTTTCGCAATATAATGTAATAATAATGTGATTAAGTTTTCCCATATGTTCTTACATAACTGGTGAACAAAAGGTATACATTGTTTTTACTCTGCGGATTCCGGTAGATATATGCAATTTCCTACCGAATCAGAGACTCCGGCTGAGTTCAGCAAATCTGACAACCCTGATTTAATTTAATAAATGAATCGATATATTATTAAACTTTATTAAAGTAGAAAAATGCTCATTTAAATATTGCAGTAAAAGATTGTTTTATGTAAAAAGTATTTATATGACATATTTTTAATAATAAATTTTATTTATATTTATGGAAGAAAAATAGTGTCTTTTTTGGCTTTATTGTTTTTAACATAGGTCGCTAGGAATTGGGATACACAAGAATAAATAGAGGTAGGCAACAATGCAATGCATTAGTAAGTAATCTGAGGGTATAGTCTTTAATAGACACCGTATCGAGGCAGGACCTTCGGTATTAACTGTACTGTGCATTGGTTAATGTATAACAATGGTTGAGTTGTTGTGACATGATTACTGTGTGATTTTTATCTAAAACTTTAAATTACACATTAACTGCAGAAGAATATTTTAACAAAATGTTGGACATATTTGGTGAGGATCGTCCAGGTAGATATAATGTGTTCCGGTGGTACAAACAATTTGAAAGAGGCATATTTTTGCTAGACGATGATCCACACACAGTCCAATGTATCTGCTTAAAGCGTGCTGATCGCCTTCCCAAATTATTTTGGTTCCATTTACTGAACAAAGCTTTTTTATGAAATGAGAGTACTCCACTTTTCTTAGGATAAAATATCAATTAAAAAACATTCAATGGGATTTAGACATGCTACCCCCCACATGGTAGACACAATAAAAATGTATTGCGCTACTGATACCTAGATTTTGTGTTAAACGTATACATTATGATTTTCAACGATCAACTAAGGATTTAAGTAAATTTTTTTTCCTCTTAGAAAAAAATAAAAAGATTATTTTTACTTGTTTTGTTGCCTACAAATTATTTATAATTTTTTTTTACTTTATTATATGGAATCTGGGTCACGTTTGTGTGATATCATAACTCAGCATCCTCTGGGCCAATATGGCTGAAAAACTAATCATATCTATTTTAAGTTAGATGTAGATAAAGCTAAAAAAACCACAATATCGTATGTTATTCCATTGTGCAACTGGTGCATTTATTTTGCATTAACTTGTCCCAGTTATTTTTATTTAAAAATTGTGTAAATTTTCCATTGCAGTTAGTCGATGGAAAGCTAATCCCAATCAAATACTAAAGTGTTTATATGACACTTGTAGTGCAATTGAAGTAAATATGAGATGCAATTAGTAAATTTGGAAGGTATATCACATATACTTGCATACAATGTGTTTATCCTTTAACGGAAACACTATAATAAATTATTTGTTTTTTAACAATTTGATATATTTTTTTCGAAATGTTTGATCTAATAAATAAATTATATTTTATCCAGATAAAGAAATGGCCTACTATGATTAAAAGTAAACGCAAAATATGCACAAATTATTGAGGCATTTTTACTTAAAATGATTTATTACAAAAATATTCTAAATCCCACCCCCAGAAAAAAAAACTGATATGAGAGTGTATCTGGTTTTGCTATTATTTTTGCGTATACGAATTTAACAATTGTTAAACTTAATAAAAAAAATGTTTTTTACAGTCATTAATTTTCCCAAATATTGTTATTTGGTCCTTCCATTGGTATTTGTTTTCAAGATGATGTCAAAAAAACATTTTATTATTAGGGGTAAGTTGGTTATTAAATATAGGTACCTACATTCTTAAAAAATAAGAGATGATGTGAGCCATAGAAAGAACAGAAATTGGTCATAAATTCTTATTGTGTTTAATTTTTATGACCAATTAATGTGCAATCAATACATAAAAAAAAAAAATATTAACTACTAAGCAACAATCACAAATCAATATAATAAAAAACTCAAGGATTAATTCGGTTATCTGTATTTTATTATGTCAAAATAATCAAATTGGTATACTTTGATGTTTGAAATTTTTCAGCAATGTAGTTATACATTGTTAAAAAATAAGAGATGTTGTGAGCCTTAGAAAGAACAGAAATTGGTCATAAATTCTCATTGTGTTAATTTTTATGACCAATTAATGTGCAACCAATAAATAAAAAAAAACATTAACTACTAAGCAACAATCGCAAATCAATATAATAAAAAAACTCAAGGATTAATTCAGTTATCTGTATTTTATTATATCAAAATAACCAAATTTGTATACTTTTATGTTTGAAATTTGTCAGCAAAATAGTTATACTAAAAACCACTTATTAAAATAAAGTGTTTTAGAACTTTATCATAAAAACCATTGCTTAAATTAAGAAAAAAAAAAGAAAATCAAGACTGTATAAAATAAAATAATTTTTATTTTTACCATTGCGAGATGTAGCGTTAAAGGGGTGAATTTTTGGATATAGGTCAGTGACGGCCGCCCAGGTGCTTCCCAAAGTTCATGCTTGGAAGAAGCCTCAGTGATGTATTACCCAACAGATAGAATATATAACACAAATTTATGCAATTATATATAAAATATATCTATAAATTCACATTTTTATGATTTATCATTTATGGATATAAAAAGTTATTAAATTGGGTGACATCGATATATTAGGTTTGTTAGGTTAGGTTTGTTGTGAGTGGGTCTCAGTAGACCCTCCACTGCGGTCATCAGCTGGCCTATTGTGGCTCACGTCTAATTATATTTCACCCAATAAGTTCAGTCTCTTAATGAAACTGATAACTTTATTGGGTGAGAATGTGTCCAGATCCTTTGGCAGCAGTTGGCCTTTGCCAAATATTGAGAATCGGATCCTCTCCACAGCGAGACAGGTGAATAAGATGTGGTCTGCCTTCTCATCATCCTCCAGGCATAGACGGCACTCGGCATTTTCCGCTAGGCCGAGTTTATGCAGATGATTGTTTAGTCGGCAGTGCCCGGTATATAGGCCTGTTAGAGTCATCGATATATTACTTCAGCCAAGTTAAGTTTTTGACCTACCTTTTAGAAACACCTCTTATAATAGAAAAAATAATAAAAATTTTTGAAAATTGGCGCAAGGCATTTCAGTGGCTTCTACTTTAAAATAATAATTTTCAATTTAAAAAACTCCTAATACACCTTTTGATTCTTAAAACCTGAAAAAAATCATAGGCCATGCCTTTAATTTAGGACAACAGCATTTCGTGCTTACAAAAAAAAACTATATGGTGTTTTGTTTCATGGAAAACTACGTCAGTATTTTCGTAATATTGAAGTTTTTTGTTCGGAAGCAATAAATTTGTTATTGGAATTCTATTTTTTTTTTTGAGTTTGTCTGTCAGGTACGATTGTGACTAAAATTCAAAATTAAATTTTAAACACTTGTAAGTTGTGACATACTCTAGTTTTTATCGTTTTTTGTGAAAACTACTACTACAAAAAAAATGCCAAAGACCAAAAAACTTTCCTTTTAAATTTCCTGTCATATGGCTGTTTCAATCTTCAAATTGGTTCATATGAGAAAAGTGTTATTAGAAAAACATTCCGTGGTTCCCTGTAAACCCACCTTTATAATAAAGCTATCGTGTTCAAATTAAACAGAGTTAAAGTTTATTTCAAACTTATTTGTAACACAAAAAGCCGTCTGCTTATTTGGCGGCGCATAGAGATCAAAGAAGCTGACGCAGTGTGGTCAAAAACTGAAAAAACGTTTGCTGAATTAATTTCTCTCCAATACTTGATAATTTCTGCTTTAAATGTGCAGTATTCGTATAATTTTGGTCCCTGAATATGAATAGAACATAGTAAGTACCGAAAATTTTTGCAATAAAATAATTTAGAAAATGATTTAACAGTGGTGAACAGTTTCTAAATTATTTTGTACCTTATTTTATGACCGTTCCATTTTATTACCGGTGTCACTAGAATAGTTAGTTGATATACCCACACTTTGTAATTAAGAATTTAGTCTTGTACTCACCATCTGATGAAGCCACTGTGTTGCTAAACAATTGTCATAAGTTAAATAAAAATTGTGAAAATCAAACATAAGTTTATTTTGTGTTTATTTGTAAAATGGATTTTCATCAAGTAAAGGTCGAATCAATCAACTATTTGTTATGATTTATTATAATAGCAGAGTCTACATTAATTGTTTAAAATCTAAAATATATACAACAGAAAATTGGTAAATTTGGGATTACCTAATTGAGGTCAGCCAACAGTGCTGAATAGGAAGGTTAGGGGTAAAACAATAGAGTGGAGTTAGTTAGGTTTTGGTGATAAGACAAGTAAGACAAAAATGTGAGCTTGGCAAATCTCCCCAGCCATGGGCCAGCGGGTAGTTTTAATGTAAGTAGAGTTTTATATGCACTCATTTCTAATTATGTTAAACATTTACAATTGTTATGCATATTTAAATATATGTTTTATTTTTGTAACCTGTGTTTTAGTACAGCTTCAACTCAATTTCCAGGGCATACAGTATCTGTTTTGGAGTTATTTGTATCTCACGAGCCATATCAAATGCACAATATAAATTTTCTTAAACATTTATTGTGAATCTGTAAAATAATAGTTACTACTACTATGTGATTGTAATAGTTTAAATATTAATACTGAAGTGCAAACAAATTATTATTTTGTTAAATAAATTAAATAAAGTCTGAAAATTTAAGTTGCCATATATTATCGTAAACTGTTAAAGTATAATATAAGGTCTATATTATCAGAAAGCAATGCATTTTCTTTTATATTTATAGGAAATAAGAAAACTCCTAAACATAAAACGTTCAAGCATTAATTTGAAAATAATAAAGGATTACATGATAATATTGAAATGTCTTATAAATCAGTTTTTAATTAACTCACTTAATTTTGCAGCCATTTTTAAAACTATAGATTTTAACATCTCTCTTACAATACTTATACAATAAATTTTTCATTAATTTTTTTATCACAAATGAAGGAATCTAATAAGCATTCTAAACAAAAAAAATCCTTTTCATGAACTCATCAGTATTAAAACTTTCATTTATAAATCCAAAAATAAAATTATAAGTATAACTGACATGTTATGCCTAGTAAAAATCAAAGTATGGGGCTTTTATCGGGCCTTTATTGGAAATGATGGTCTAATAAAGGCCCAGTAAAGGCCCATACTTTGGTGTTTACTGGAAGTGTATTTATAACATACCCAGTCTTACTAATTGATCTTGATAATTTTGGAGTTTTGTATATTCTTGTCCTGAATTAAATTCTACAGAATGTTGCTCAGACTCAGATAACGATTCACTGTTTAAAGTAGATGACTGTAAATTAATAACAGATAAATATTCTACATTTTCACTTTCGAAACAACGCCGCAACCAAAATAAATGAATGTGTATTATAAAGACTTACGAATGATAATACACCCCAATAGTATTGTAATGACTGAATTTGAGATGTCTATAAATATATCGAATCGAAAAATACAATTTTGCACACGTTTTTCCACTGTGCGACGTTTTTTATACTGCAAATAAGTTTGAAATAAACTACAGTTTATTTCAAACTTTTTCACATGCGAAATATGACCTATATCGCAGTCACTACTGTTTGTGCATAAACTACAAAAATGATTGAATACTATGATGATGGGTCACATATTCTGTGTACTCCATACAATCGACGTTATGTATTTCATACACGCCGTAATTGTGAAAGGCATTTAAATTTGGCTATCCATCCATAGACTATTGCCGGTACAGTTACAAAAGAGGATTTCTTGAAATGTAGTCGACAATGCTGAATTTAGAGGTTTCTTTGCAATATACATACCAGGTTTTTCTTTACCTAGTAGTCATACATTGTGTAAAACATATATCTACCAAGTGTGTGTATAAAAATTTTTTGGAGAATATTACAGAGGATGTACGAAATATATTTTTGTGGATGAAACAACTGACTGGGTGTAGCGGTGTATTTCATTATTCATTTTAAGCTTTTGCTTTTATTTCTCTACATATGTCCTTATGTCAATTATGAGGCAGTAGTAGCTACCGGCCCTGGACTCTGATCCAGTTTCCTTTCCCTGCTAATTTTAAATATGATCAATCAGAATTTAAAACCACCCAAATTGTTTAAAAAAGAGCCATCAGTTTATCAATTTGGATAACATTTTGAAAACAATTTTGTAAAATTATGGCGCTTGGTTTTATGTTAGTAATTTTACATGCTGATTGATTTTAAATTTTTTGTCCCATAATGAAAAAAAGTTCAAGAAACGGTAAAAGGATGTCGCCAATATTTAGCTAGATATAATTATTAGTATGTTCTACGGTGGACTTTAACTGATTATCTGTTGTGCGTCGCTCACGACTGCACACTAAAATTTTCAGGGAAGGGGGGGGGGGCAGAATTTTTTAGAAATTCGTCTGAACGTTTATTCACAGTGAATACTAACACATATTTTTCTTTTTGTTCCTAATGATATTGCATTGTAATTGATTGGTTTTCATTATGAGATTCATATATTAATATGACAAGACGGGGGGCGGGCGCCTCTTTGCTCTCCTTGGCGACGCCCCCGCATGTGTGTAGTGTTCTCTGCCATTAGATTATTAAATGGCTATCGAAAAAAAAGAACATTTAAACTCATTTTTGTTTTCATTTGATTGAGGAAAAATTTTATTATTTTTAAACTTTACTTGAAATGATAATTCTACTAGGTTATCCAGTATCCCCCCCCAGCAGATACGCCACTGCAATATGGATTTTGTATAAAAATTGGACTACAAATAAAATTCCTAAATGTGATGTGACAGATATGTGGCTTAGTATTATTAATTAATAATAAACTAATGCTTATCTGTTCAGCTGTATATGTTAAATTTAGAAACTTAAAATATTTGCTAGTGTAATTATTTTTTTTTACATTTTACATAATTTTGTAACAAAAAATGTTTCCTATTATTAAGTGACTTAAATTATTTTGTATCAAGTAGTGTTATATCAATTGTAGTACATTTTTAATTCATATAAGGTTTTGTCAAAATTTACAAGTGTCAGATTTCAATCTGCTTTTGAATTTTGGCGGCTATTTTTGACAGTCATATTTCCGGAAACAGAGCAGACAAGCAGCCATGTTACCGCGCTCAAAAGTATAGTGCAGCTATAGAAAACCATCAAGTAGAATACGACGCTTAGATTCTAGTCAGTTTGTAGCTGTAACTGTGTGTGTACTGTACGTGTTGATTTTCACATAAATAAGAGCAATATATCTATAATCAAAAGGAGTAAGATTATCTCTGCGTAGGAACATAACACTCCGCTCCCAACATTAGCAGTCTTTTCCGTTTAGCAAAACGCGGAGTGAAGACATGTCGTTACAAGATCGTCGGTAAGTTGTTTTTTTTAAGAAAATAAAGCGTGTTAAACGTCGAATCGTAAGTAAAAACCTTTTGTTTATTGTGCGTTATGTAGCTTTATTAATTAAGTGCCTTTGCTTTGTGTACTTAAACCATATTTAATAATTTTTTTCGGCGTGAGTGTTCATGAGCCTTGCCAACATGGCGCATGGAAATGTGCAGGATTTTTTTATAGATACTACTCGTTACCAGCTGTATTTGTATAAATCTTCTAGAAATAGCTAAAGGTCTGGTTAAAAATAGAAAAGTTCCGATTGATGTGTTGTTGCAAAGGCCAAAATTTACCCTATGTGGAACTGGGTTTTTTCGAGTTTCCACGTGGAAACACCATGCTGTATTATATAACGAATGTATATTTAGGAATATTAATACCTAATTTAGCTGTTTTATCAAATATTTGCCTTCTGCGATGTCTTGGAAAGCCTTATTAAAAGCACCATATGCCTATATAATTTGAAGGTTATCATTATTTTTTACAACAGTTCTTTGTTTTGTAGTAATGAAGAGTGGGATAAAAATGGCCCTGCTAATGAGGAGAAAGAACCACAAGGTTATGATGGCCCTCCAGGGATGGACCCTGATGGCATCATTGAATCAAATTGGGAAGAAGTTGTTGACAACTTCGATGACATGAATCTAAAAGAGGAACTACTTAGGGGGTATTTATGCCTACGGTTTTGAAAAACCTTCAGCTATACAACAACGAGCGATTATCCCTTGTGTAAAGGGACATGATGTTATAGCTCAGGCCCAGTCTGGTACTGGTAAGACTGCTACATTTTCCATTTCCATCCTTCAACAGATCGA
This sequence comes from Rhamnusium bicolor, assembly GCA_029963845.1. Lineage (NCBI taxonomy): Eukaryota > Metazoa > Arthropoda > Insecta > Coleoptera > Cerambycidae > Rhamnusium > Rhamnusium bicolor. The sequence goes on from JANEYF010003625.1 coordinate 188,501, forward strand.
TACTTCCGTTAGGGAGTGTCAAGCACTGATATTGGCTCCAACTCGTGAATTGGCCCAGCAAATTCAGAAAGTAGTAATTGCGCTAGGAGATTTTATGGCTGCTCAGTGCCATGCTTGTATTGGTGGAACTAATGTTAGAGAAGACATGAGAAAACTGGAAACTGGTGTACATGTAGTTGTAGGCACTCCTGGTCGGGTATATGACATGATTACTCGCAGAGCTCTTAGGACAAGCCATATCAAAATGTTTGTGCTAGACGAGGCAGATGAGATGTTGTCGAGAGGATTCAAAGATCAAATTCATGATGTGTTTAAAATGTTAAATTCTGATGTACAAGTAATATTGTTGTCAGCTACGATGCCAACTGATGTATTGGACGTTACTAAATCGTTTATGAGAAGTCCGGTTCGAATTTTAGTGAAAAAAGAAGAATTAACTTTAGAGGGTATTAAGCAGTTCTTTGTATATGTAGAACGTGAGGATTGGAAACTTGAAACTCTGTGTGATTTGTATGACACATTATCAATTACGCAGGCCGTAATATTTTGTAATACTCGCCGCAAGGTAGACTGGCTTACAGAGAATATGCACAAACGGGACTTTACTGTGTCGGCAATGCATGGAGATATGGAGCAACGAGAACGTGATGTTATTATGCGTCAGTTTAGGACAGGATCCTCGAGGGTTCTAATTACGACTGATCTGCTTGCTCGAGGTATCGATGTACAGCAAGTTTCATTAGTTATAAATTATGATTTGCCATCAAATCGGGAAAACTATATTCATAGGTGAGTACACATTGTCATTTATTAATATTACATTTAGATATAGATAAATTTATCTTGAGGGTTTCCCGTAAGAAACTGAAGAAAATTACATAGGTTTTTGAATATTAGATTGATTGATTGCAAGAGTATATTTGGGAATTATAATTATTCGTAATGATTGTATTTTGTTGTTTAACAAGGGGTTTATTATATTCCTAAAAAGTTTTAATATAAGTGGTTATCGTAATTGATATTTTCTTGAAACAGGTTTAATGAAATGTAACAAAGTTTAGCTAGGAGGAGTCGTGCAGCGTCTGTTTAATTCTTTTACCTTTTTTTTTTTTCATTTTTGCAGAATTCAACTGGGTAAACTTATTTTATCCATTGTTATGCTAATTTACTTTTTTATGACTCACAGGTTAGGTATTGTTCTGAAGTCTCTAAAATCATGCTAAACTAAATAGTGATATACTACATTAAAGGTTATTTGTTTGTAATAGTGTTTTGAGTCGAAACTAATGAAAATGAGAATGTAAATTATCTATAATTGGTAATTGTAGCTTTGAATGACCCCATTGATATTCTCCAGTGAATTTCAGTAACTTTTGATTTTGATACCCTCCACACACATAAAAATATAATTATCGTTAAATAATGCGCTCAATTTGTTTTATGTAAGATTTCAGTTCTATGTAAATTAAGGTCTCAGATTGGTTCTCTTATAATATGGAAAATTATAAACTTCAATTTTATGCCTGTTGTCCCTAGCATGAAATTTACCTTATATTATCCAATAAAATAATTTTTCAGACTAGATTCAAGTTTTCTTAATTAGGGAATAACACAGAATTATTTTAAATTGAAAATGATGTATTTTTTTCTGAGAAATAGTGATTTAAAAGTATTTACTGTGGTTAATGTGAGTTTTATGACATATTTTTTCACTCAGGTCTGTAATTACTGTACCCAGGGTGTATTTCTACCTATAAGCCTCATCATAAACTCATTTATATTGTAATTCTTTACCTGAGTCATAAATTTCTGTAGGCAGAAACTAAATTTATGATAAAAAGTGATGAGGGGATATCTAATATCACAAGAATAACATTGTTAGTTATTCTTGTGCTAATATGTCCTTAAAGACAATTTTGGAATAAGAAGACTGCTTTTGTTATTCAGATATTAAATGTAGATTAAAAATTACCCACAATAAGCTGATCCTTTTAGTTATTTGTCAAACTAAGAAGATTTTGTTCCATGTTTTGTTACTAAGATTTCAAAAGTCCACATTTACAATATGAACAATATGTTTGGTGATTGTTTGTAAAATATTTATGTAGCAAATGGAGTATTTTCATTGATTTGAGACGAAAGTGGAAATTGCTTATATTTTGAAAATGATTTTTTTTTGTATTTTTTTGTGCCAAAAAATTATATTGGATAGCACTATAAAATAGTTACTTCAAATTTTTCATAAATATGTCGCTAAGCTCAAACTAGAGAAATCACCAAAAATTTGTAGAAACACAAGTAACATGGTACTTCTATTATTCTGTTGTAATTCCTGTTTGGGCATTTTTGTTTGTATATTTGTTTTAAAACATTGTAAAAGCACACATATGGAAAATAATTATATACCAGGTGTACCACTTAAGATGTAAGTCCAAATAAATACTTAATTATCTTAGATGCAGAAAAAAGTTTGATACGAAAGTTATTGTATATGAATCACACTACAAATTAATCTATTCAACATATATACAGAATGTTCAAATTTTCCATGGTCAAATAAAGTTTAATTTTTTTAAATAGAACACCCTATATATTATATTTTTGGAATCCTTGATAAAAGTACTATTCAAATATATAAACATGTTTGAGTGTAATCTCAAAAAACACTTAAATCTGTAAGATGTGTTCCATAAAAACAACTTTATTTTACTAGGGAAAATCCAAACACACTGTATGCTATTTAAATATTTCAATTTGTACTCCAATATAATAAAATCTGTTTTTTTTTTTGAGATTTTTGAGATTACACCCCAATATGTTTATATTTTTGAAAAGCATTTTTCACAGGATTCCAATATATATAAGGTGTTTTATTTAGAAAAAAAAATACATCTTTATTTGACAATGTAAAAATTGAGCATCCTGTATAAGTTTTGAATACATTAAGTTGTAGTCCGATTGATATATAACAAACTTTCGTACCAGATTTTTTCAGTATCAAAGATAACTAACTTTTTATTTGGACTTATATCCTAAATGATACACCCAAAGAAAAAAGAAAAACGAAAGACGTGTGTGTTATTTTTATATCTAGTTTTCGACTTTAAAATTAAAGAAATAATAATAAAATTCCATTGAAAAATCTAAACCATCTAAATACCGAGGTCGGTAGCATATTGGGCCAGAGCGTTAAATGACAAATGTAGCTGTTTTACTGCCAATCGACTTCCGGGTTAAAATCTCTATTTCAAATCCTGGTTTCGTTTCTGACAAAGTTGAAGGGATTGGTTTTGTGTGTATGTGTGTCCGCGGTTTTTTTTTTTTCAATTTGTGTAATCCCCATCAGTGCAGCTTCAGCTTTGGTTTGGGGATTGTCTAATTTATGTGGTGTGTTTTGTGTTTTATCTGTGCTCAAACATTTTAACAAAAGATACATAAATTTTCTTAAAATGAGATGGGATAAACCTTTGAGGCATACCTACTGTTATCCGTACAATTTTTTTAGCAAAAAAATTATTATTAAATTGTTATTAGCCTTAATATGGATATTCTATAAAAATATAAATAATACAAAAAATAAAAGTGAATTAAAATGTATCTATATAAACTAGAGAGTTGTCAATATTGGGTATGCATCGTTATAAAATTTTGCTGCCATTTTGTTTTAAGGTCAGTCTACTCTTCTTACACGTCTTTGACATGTATCAATAATTTCACCACACATTTCCCAGCCTAACTTGTCGGTACTTTTCTCATTTCTGGTTTAAGAACAATTGTATAGAAATATTTTATTTTTGGCAAAATATAATGCAAAACTAAGTTCTAACCTCTACTGCACCCTATTGAAATATTGACTGTGGGCAAACTGTTTCGGCAGCACATCATTAAACCTCGGCATGGTGTCTTCTATAAGAACATAGATATACTGGGTTATTCGCCAGGCTGACATATGCTTTTTTAAGGTCTGCCTTCATTATGGTATGATAAAAAAAAAAAGACAAAGTAAGTAATTAAAAAATAAATAAAAACATGTCATGGTAATTCAGATTGTCATAAACATAAAATGACTTACTAGTCTATGATTCTAGATTGGCAGTTGAGTTTGGATACACACTGATCTAGAGCCCCGCCCTTTTACTGTAAAGTATATAAACTTCTAAAAATTTTGTAGTTTCCGAATAAGGCACTAAGTTTTAGGCTATATTGACTAACTTCCATGACACTGACTTTCATGAATAATTTGTACCATTTTCATTTATTTGTGATTGTCTAAAATTTTCTTCCAAACTGATGTCAAAGCATGTGGAACACAAGGTTAACTTCTAAGACAAAAGCTGTAGCACTGATACTAACACTGTAAATCTGTTAATAGCAATACTGTTATTGGCTTCCTGGGTGGTCAAACTTACTATGCTACATAAAAGACTCATACAAAAAAAGTATGAAATTGTTAGCAGATTGTTTAGCCGTATTTTTATAGAAGTAAGGTTTATGGATATAAATGTGTTAAGGGAATTTTCCTCGCTCAAAACATTAAAATGTGTGTGAAAACCCTATTCTATTTCCATTTTCAAACTCCAGTTACGACCCTGAAAAAGTCGAAGGGGATTGTTGTGTGCACATAAAAGACTATACAAAAAAAGTATGAAATTGTTAGCAGATTGTTTAGCCGTATTTTTATAGAAGTAAGGTTTATGGATATAAATGGTTAAGGGAATTTCCTCGCCTCAAAACATAAAATGTGTGTGAAAACCTATTCTATTTCCATTTTCAAACTCAGTTAGACCCTAAAAAGTGAAGGGGATTGTTGTGTGCAATAAAAGATCATACAAAAAGTAGAAATTGTTAGAGATTGTTTAGCGTATTTTTTAGAAGTAAGGTTTATGGATATAAATTGTTAAGGGAATTTTCTCCTCAAAATAATTGTGTGAAAATATTCTATTTCCTTTTCAAATCCAGTTAGACCCTGAAAAAGTCGAAGGGGAGTTGTATGCACATAAAAAGACTCATACAAAAAAAGTATGAAATTGTTAGCAGATTGTTTAGCCGTATTTTTATAGAAGTAAGGTTTATGGATATAAATGTGTTAAGGGAATTTTCCTCGCTCAAAAACATTAAAATGTGTGTGAAAACCCTATTCTATTTCCATTTTCAAACTCCAGTTACGACCCTGAAAAAGTCGAAGGGGATTGTTGTGTGCACATTTTTCATCAGTGTAACACACGCACGTGCAGCTGCGGCTTTAGATTTCATGTTTGTCTAATTTATGTGGTGTTTGTTATTTTCCTTTGAATTCTCCTATTTCATTAAAACCGCTTGTCCTCTGAATGAATTTATGGTGTACGAATATGAAGAGTTAAAAGATTATTTTATATTGTTTGAGAGTAGTTTCAAAATTGTAGAAATGGGTATTGATTTTATGTAATGGCATTTTGTGGTTTCTATCTGAAAATATAAGCATCAAACATTTAGCTCTATGGTAGTGATATTTAGCTCAATAATAATAAATTCTGGACAAAAATTTAAAAATTATTGAAAATTTTATGCACATATATTTATCAAATTCTTACACAAATATTTATCGCCAATTATCGTGAGCATTAAGTACCTTAAGATTTTATTAGTTTCAAAACTGTAAATACATAATGGACCATTTATATGCATTTCATGGGCTTAAAGCCAAAAGTGACCAAGTCCAAAACCAGCATTTTCTGGTTTTTTTTAAGTAACAAGAAATTCACTTACCTCTTCTTGCAAAAATTGACCAAGTACTGTGAGAACCCTAAAGTTGTTTTATTAAAACAAGTTCTTTTGATCAAGTCTAAAAATAATACATTTTATGCAAACAAAAAAAAAAAATTGTTTTGATAGAGTAGATTCAAAACTTTAAATTATGATATTTATAAAAACATTTATATGGATTTTCTACTTAAATTTTTATTCTTATAATCTTATGTTTAAAAATTAAAAAAACAAATTACCAGTTTCCTAAAAAGAACATTTTGGACTTGGTCACTTTTGGTTTTAAGCCCACGAATTTTATTATATCAAAATTGTAGTGTCCTATGCAGACATTGCTGATGTGAATATAAAAATTTTTGTGTCTAGACTGCTGACTGATTAATTAAATGTTTACATAAAATGTAACTATGTATTTCTGTATATTGATATAATGTATTTGCTTTGTTTGGTTACCTAGATCTTTTTTAATTGCCTTGTGCTGGTAAGGTAATTTTGATATTTTTTTATTTTATTGGAGCATTTTCTAAAATAGAAGAAAATTTGCTTCTGTATGTAACAAAAACATAAATTGCACTAATTTGTTGTAGCCTAGATTTTGGCATTTATTTGGATTTTATCCCCTTAGTCAATAAAAGAGACAATATACTACTAGTATCTAAATATTCTGTCAATATTAATATTGATTTATTTATAATATAAAAGTTATATAGACTTTCTTTAAACAGAATTTTTATCTTTATGGTGCAGATCAAAGTTTGACTAGTACTTCCTAAGTACTTATATAGGGTGATTCTAAAAAGGCTGAATTTTAACCATATATAGAGAAAAAAAATGAGACCCACTTTTTTGTTTTTGAAGTTTTGAGGTTTTTTTAAGAAGTTTTTGGGGAGCAGAAAGGGGCAGCGGAAATTCGAATTTCGCTTATAACTTAAAAACCGATTAATTGATCTTGCGAAAATTTGCCGCACTTATTTAACGTATTATTATTAGTCCTTAGTGGTTTTATTATTACTTTATCTGAATAGACATTTATTTGGTAATTCATGCAGGGTGTTCTTGAAAAGTTAACCTAGTGACAAATTTGATTGCACTATTTCCTTTGGTAATTGAACTAAAATTGGAATCATCCTTTAGGAGCACCAATGGAATATCTAAAAATTTTTCAGAAAATTATATGTCTGTAAAAATCAAAAAAATCAAAATGATGTGTTATAAGGTAAAGGACCCAGTAGCTGACAAGTTAAGGAAAATTTCAGAATCAATATGATTTTTCACTGGTTTATTCAATTTTTTAAAGAAAAGTAATATGATGTTGATGTGTCTCATGGTGTTTTGTACCCCTTACAATCGTAAAAATACCTTTATTGATTAGTCTTAGAAAAATATCATAATTTTTTTGAAATAGTGTAAAATAGCCAATAGCTGACATGAAAATTTGGATATACCCATTTCTTGACAATATTTTGAACCAAAAGCTGACATTTCAGCCAAAACTATTTTATTTATTAATCTAAACTAAGTAGTTTAAAGCCATATCAAAATACATATATTTGTTAGTGTTTGTCATTGTCAAATAATTTTTAAAAAACTTTAGAACGCGTTTAAACCAAAATTTTATAAGGACTCTCTTTAATACCATTAGCTAACAGTCTTAGACCCACTGGTTGACACCTTGTATTTCAGATAAAAATATGAGAGAAAATCTAGAATACTTGTTAAATGATACATATATTACCACAGAAACATAATTTAGTTAATAACCTAACTTTGGTAGAACACATACAATACAAATATCCGCAAATATGCAAAACAAAACTCAATTCTTTGGTAAAATGTTGACAAACAACAATTGGTAAGAAAACATAAATAACTAAGATGATTTGAACAAACAAAACAGCTTTTTTAAAATAACTTTGAAAAGTAATTATTACATTAAGTACATAAGTAGGTGAATATCAGCAAATAACACAAAATAATTTTTATAAATATGAAAATAGAATCAAGGAAGATCGAGATTACACTTACTTAGATCATCATAGAAAAACTAGCCATCGACAGATAATTTCTCTTTGAATTTATATTTTAAACGATATCCGCATACAATCATATCTGGAATCATAAGTTTTTTTATTATCTGTTTTAAACAAATTATGCTTACATCATCTTCATTTAGTTTAAGGAACTCTGTATTTTCACATTGTTTCATTGCGACAACTTCTGCTTCGCTCTCCGACAACAGTCTTTGAATAACACAGTCATATCTATGCTGTCGCTTTTTTCCAGGAAACTCGACTAAAACATAATCACTCTCCTTGAATACCTTGTCCTGGTTACGAATGTCAACTAATAATTGTTCTTCATCGCCATTTTCATCCATATTATCATCCTGCATTTCATCGCTGCTTCCGGAAGACTTCCAAGAATCAGACGTTTCAGAATCTGATGAAAAACTATACCTGTAGGTTCGTTTTTTTGATAAATATTTCTTAGATTTTGTTTTATTCTCTTTTGCTGCCTTTTTCTGTTCTTTTAATTTGATCTGCTGTTCTCTCTTTTTTTGTCGTTCCTCGGCTTTTTTATCTTTTGTTCTTCTTCCTCCTTTTTCTTTCTCTCTTTTGATTCGTGATAATCCTGCCATGCTTTGGAAGTTAATACCGATGGAATTTTTTCTTTTGCTGCTCTCTTTTTTTTGGTCGGCTTCGGCTCCGGCCATATTAGTGCTCTCTTAAAAGGAGATGGTATAGTTTTACCTTCTTTGGGGGTTTGCGCGGTGTTTTGTAATAAATTATCGCTAATTATTTTTAAAGGTGTTCTTTCCTGAGACGTCGTCGGTTCTTCACTCGGATGTTGACTAGGAGATGGTACATTTTCTTCGTTGGTCCTTTGTATCAAAATATTGCTAATTATTTTAATTGGTGTTTTTTCTTGAGAGGTCGACGGTTGTTCACTATTTACATAGATTATCGCCGATGATTGTTTGTCGTTTTATGTTTCTAATAATTTGTCCTTTGTTACTGAATTCTCACTTTCTCCGTTCTCTGGGTCGTTTTTGTCTTGGTCGACGCATACACTATTTTCAGATCTTCTCCCCATGCTTCCTTCTTCAACTTTTTTACTTTCGCTTCAATTTTTTTATAAAATTGAAAAAAGAGATATGTCCTCTACTGCACCTTCCCATCTTTCCATTTTTCTAAACTTGTTAATTTTCTCTTTATCTATTTGGGCTTCCAAAAACCTCATTCCTTCTTCAAATTTTTTTTAAGTTCTGCAAGATCTGCTTTTTTTCCATTATCTCTTATAACGGAATCTTTATTCAACTGCACTTCTTGAGGGTTCCATGGACATAAACCACATTTCCTGAAACCATTTTTCAGGATATTAAGATGGAGCCTTTCAGATGGAGACAGTTGTCTTATAGGCATGTTTTAGTGGAGTTTATTGCAGACAACTATTGGAGACCTGTCAGCTACTGGGTGTTTTACCTTATGCTAACGGGACTTCACTTGAATTTTTGCTAAAATGTGATTAAACAAATTAATAATTTTTCATTTTTACTGGAACAACAAATCAATTCAAAATTTGTTGAAAATGTACATCATTTGTCTCCAAACAGGCATTAACGTAAACTACATCATATTGATTTGGGGTAGAATCACAGCAGGCAGTATTTCATTAGACATATTATAATAATTGACTTGAAATACTGTCTAAACAAAAGAAATATTGTTAATAAAATTACTCTCTGGCGAAGGCCTGTTCTGCAAAAGTATTTTCTAACGAAATAAGTATATGTTCGTAAAGCATTCCCAGAAAATATGTACCCATTAAAACAAACTTCAGTAAAGAAATTGCAGTTTAAGTACTATTTTTTTTTGTTTACCTAACCGAAATATATATATATTTTTTTGTATTTGTAAGATTTCTAATTTACAAGTTTGGTAAGTGACAGGTGTAACTATTATGATATAAACAGATTCTTCACTCCTATGTAATTTTATTAAAAAATATGTTTTCATATATATTTTTTTATATTTGTGTGATGATATTTTCCACCAAGATCGCTGAGAATAGTGACGATACTTTTCTATCTGAGCTTTTTTTATTCTTACTAAAATAACCATTAATTTTTTGACCAGATATTATAGTATATATTCTTTTCAGGATTGGTCGAGGTGGACGATTTGGGCGCAAAGGGGTAGCAATAAATTTCGTGACGGAAGAAGATAAACGCACGCTTAAGGATATTGAGCAGTTTTACAATACAAAGATTGACGAAATGCCAATGAATGTGGCGGATCTTATCTAAACCGTGTTGGTGTGTGTACAACGACGTTTCCTGAAGGTCATATGGTGTGAGTATTAGCTTTCTATGCTAAACCTGTGACATATATATGCGAATATTGTGCGCCATTACGTCTCTTTAGGACAGCGCCGTGTATAGCGCTGCACGCCTATAAAAACATTTATTGAGTGTGTCAATTTTTAATATATTTATCATTTCTTTTGTTTGGTTACTCCCTGTAATTGTATTGTGTAGTTTTTAGTTAAAATATATATATATAGTTAGTGTTAATAATTCAGGAGACGTGTGGCTGTATGGAGGCCCTCGGGTCTCCAAGTGAAAGCTTGGGGTACCCTGTGGGTTCTCATTCTATTGTGATTATCTCCACACGGTTTGTTCGTCTCCACAAGGGTTTAGTTGGTATCTGGAAAGGTTATTATATTCATAAAAAATGTAGAAGGAAACCTTTGATTATCCTCTCGCATAGACTTTTTTGTATATTAAGATTAATAAAAGTGGTGATAAAATTCCTAGACTTTTTTTTAGTGCTGTGTCTAAAGATTTGTTGCTACTTCAAAATTTTTCAGTAACATTTTGTAGAAATTAAATGAAAATCGAGACACAAGGGTGAGTATGACATTACTTTGGAATAAAATTTCAAAATTTATTTAGTGATTAGCTTATTTACTCATACAGGGTGATTTACTTTTAATACCGAAAATTTAAGTCTAGAGAACTCAATGAAATAAGGTTATTTTGTTATACAAACTTTTTTTATAGGGTCCTCGTTTTCGTGATATAGGACATTGAAAAAAGATTTTTTGTGGTTTTTATTTAATTATTTATTTTTCTATTAATTTTTTTAACACCCTGTACCTCGATAAAAAGGTCTTGCAGAAAAAAGTGTACAACATTTGGTCGAGATCTATGGACTGTTTAATTTTCGGTATTAAAAGTGAATCACCCTGTATAGGGTGAAAGTTCACTTATTTCGTTCATATCTATGAAGTTGTGAAGTTGCCATGTGAGTTATAGGATTAACAACTGAAACATAGTCATATCATTGCATTTGATAGGAATTTTAAGACTGATTAAGTAGAATTGATGTAAAACTGACAAATTGAAAAATTTATAAATATGGTAAATATGAAAATCAATGTACACAAACCATAAATTTGAGGTTATTTGTATAACGTGATACATTTTTTACACGTATTAAAATTTTAACTTGTGTCAATAATGACAACTGAAGATGTTTAAGAAAACATATTATGTAGATAATTTTAAATAGCAAAGAAATACACCAAAATTACTGTGTATGGTTTTTGTGTGTTATATGCACTTTGGAGAATAGTTTCTGATGTACAATCAGGATGAACAAATGTATTGCGCAAACGAGAAATGAGGGATCTTCTGTAGTTGAACATTAATAATAATAATGCACATGAGCAATACAAAAAAATAGGTGATACCACCCACGTTGCTAGTTACAGGAGGTAGGACAATCTGCCATTACAGAATTAACCGTTGTGGCAACCTTATTCCAGCCTCAAAAAGGCGGTGGGTTCATCCTGCACAAATTTGTTGTAAAGTAATCATACTAAAGTACACATCATTTTGTCTAATATTTTCTTAGTGCAAACATAAACTTTCCTGATCTCTGCTTTGGGGCACCTTATGTCGTAAACAGCACGGGAGACCATTTTATTAAGAAAATAATCATATTTTTTATTTTTCTACCCTTAGGCTGTCTGATTTGTTTCTGGGCACCCCATATGTTCTAAATATATTCTCCATTGTGTATATTTTATACAAAAAAAGCTTTTTTAAAAAAACTCGAAATTAAAAGACATAGGTATTTTTCTTTTCAAAGCTTTATTATATATGAAAAAAAATTATGTCCATTTTTATACTTATTTTCATTCAATAGAATTAAAACATGAAATTTAAATATTTTGCACATTAAAAATTAAAATATATTTTTGGAATACCAGTGACAATGATTTGTTGTTTCTAAATAGGTCCCCATTGCATAATTTGAGCATGCAACAACTAAATATTGTAAACAAAAACTATTTTTAACAATTTGGATAATCTATTTCTATTTTGGCAGAAAACGTGCTCTGAATTATAAAATATTTTGTGATTTATAAATTGAAGTTTTAATAATTAAAAAATATTTGTTTTGCTCGTAGATTAACATTTCTTTAGATACAGATTTTAATTTTTTATTTATTTATTTATTTATTTTTTTCATGACACTTTTCCAAGGACCAAAACCCTGTTTGAATAATTAAAGCTGCTCTCTATATTAGCCAAACATTTTAATGCAAAAGTATTGTATTGTTATTTAATTTTTATATCTGGATGCATTAAAATCTTTGCGTGTTAATTAAACGGAAAATTCTTATACTTTTCTCATTTTGCAGGCAGCAACAATACCTATGGGCATCATGTTTTGGAAATAAAGATCTAAATTCCATTTTAATTACTACTCAGTGGTTTTGCTTCTTTTTAAACCTTACTTTCCACATTTCCAATTCCTAAATATATAGAGAAGTTTTTAATTTATTTCATTTATTTTAACTTTTAGAACTAATTATAAATAAACTTATTTTTTATTTATTTATTCTTTAATTTATTTCGGTACCTAAGTGACCTTTGCAATGGTCTTGAACAAAATTAGTTAGAAATACCAGATTGTGGGTACCTGTGAACCGGTATGACTAGATAAACCTATCAGCAAGTTGTACAAAAAATGCAGTTCATGGAGTAGGTACCCTCTGAAATTTTGTTTAAGAAATAGATGACCTATGTAAAATGTAAAAGTATCTGCTTTGATACCTTTCATGTTAATAGTGTAACTATTTTCAGTGCGACAAAAAAAATTATCAAATTTGCAAAACTAAGATATAAGTTGCAGTTAGATGATCTTTTAGAGAATTATATTAAAACCAAACTCTCTTACTCTATCATAAGCAAACAGTTTATAACCAATCACTGAATAGGAAATTCATATTCAACCAATCGGCATTAATTGTTAGTATATGTTGGAAGGCATTTGTAGTGCAAAAATATACACCTTATGAAAAATAATTTGTGTTTAAACAAAAATAAAAAAGATAGTCTAATAAATTGACTTTATTAGGTGGTCGACTAAACCTGCTCTAACACTATCACAGCATGTTGTTATATATGCTGTGCTATAATAGTAATAAAAATTAAAGTACCAGGTATGCCAACAGAAAGGAGGTTATAGTAATAGTACTATTCTGTCAGTGGTATGATTCTGAAGTCCTTGTTGACATTGCATGTACCTACTTTGTACTGATGAAGGCAATAACCAGAAACTAAGCTGCGAATGGTATTCGCAATTGCCCCGAGAAGGATTTCCATTTATTTGGTAATGGGTTATTTACGTTACAAGTCTGGTATGTGATGTGTTACAGTACGAGTTAGTTATTTATTATACAACAGAAAAATCGATTCCCACGAAATCTGCTGGAAGGTACGATGAGGGATAGTATTTTGTTTTAATTAAATTTGTCAGAAAAGTTATATTTTGACGTTTTATTCTGTTAATAAGAAAAGAGTAGTAAGTTGCCTAGCAACCTTTTACTGGCCCTGATACTGTAGTAACGTACTTTTTCTGAAATCGCTCACGAATGTCTACCTTCGGCGCAATTTCAGATTCCAAAATATGCTATTCTAGTATTTTAGTCCGTCGCTAAGCAACCATCATAAAACAGTACGAGAAAGTTACTTTTCCGACCTAAGCTGGGGAAAGTAACTTCCATACCGGTTTTTTATATACATATTTTAGATAGTAAATAAATACACACAGACAAACCAACTCGCATTAGAAATGCATTTTTTAGTAAAAAAGAATATTAAACTTAATCACATTTTTGCAGTTGTTACTAACTCTGGTGGTGTCCCAAACACCTCATCATCACTGTCCATTTTAAATATTTTTTTTAGCAATTACAAGTATTAAAGTGAAATAAGCACTGAATCTGACAACAATAAATAAACAGTGATTGTCAAGGAAATTTAGAAAATATTTCAACCTAAATAAATATTGGGAAACATTACAGCATAGAGAAACGAGACTACTCCAATTTTGATAATAAGAGACTGAAACATTGGGTTAAAGAGACATTTGGATTCTGGGAGCTTTACTGTATTATCTTTCCAGACAATGGTTCAATCGAAATTCAAAAAAATTCATAGCGTTTTCATTTATTGGATGGGAATGTTGGTTTGTGTTTGTTCTGTGCATTCCCAGTTTTGTGATATTTGGATTCTGCAAAAATGTTCCTACATTTTGATTTCAAATGCATATTCTGCATTGTAATTACAATGCAGAATAAACGTAAGTATTGTTTTTTAAAGATCTATGTTTTTTTTTTTTTTTTTTTTTGATTTTCTCTATTAAGTATAAATCAATGTTCATTATTAAAACAAAACCAGATTATTTTCTATAAATCGGTTTATTAGAATAAAACTTATGAAATTCCGAGATTTTATTACGTGTATAATGCATACAAGTTTTCACAATAATGGAGTTACTGACAAATTATTCGTAAAAATTATTTTTATTTACAGAATGTCCTGCTCAGCGTTAATAAATCAGATTATTGAAATTTGACATAATATAGATTGATGGGAATATTCCCAATTTATAAATATTTAGTAACAATTCTGCAAAATATTTTATTTATCAAAATAAAGCATTGTTCAAAGTTATTAAATTTAGTAATACAAAATAAAGTTCTAGGAACATTCCCCAGAAATCTGGGTATTTACTAGAAATTAGGGTAGTGCATAGGGCATTATTTTGACACAAGTACTTAAATTTAAAATTTTTGTACATGTTAAAAAGTATTAATAAATAAAAATATTTGAACTATATTTGCTTAATAATATTGTATTGGAATTAATTATTTTTTACATTATAAAATATCGTAAAAAACAATTCCTAAATACCATTTAAGCTAATCATTTTTTAACTTTAAGATGCCAGAAAGTTGTAAAGTTGCACGACGGAATGAGGTACATATCGATGGTGTGGCACACACGTTAAGCTCGTTTTTGGGCAAAAATGAGGTAAATAACAACAGTTGAAATTGTTTGCAATTGTTTAGAGTATTTAACTCATTTTTGCTCAAAAATACACTTACCATATGTGTGCGTTACACCATCAAAATTGTACCCGAAAAGATAAGATCTTAAAATGACTACTATCATTCTATATTCAAAATATAAGATTGCATCATTTTTAAATAATATACCTATGAGTAACCACTAACAGACACTTAAAATACCGTCCATAAAGAAAACTACAAAGTGTGCACTTGCGGAAAAGAGAAATGTCCCAAGCCTAGTTCATGATATAGCTGGTTAACTGGGAACGACATACAATGCTGTTGTAGTTTATTCCCCAGTTGTATTCTAGATATGTCTATAATTTGTCATGAAGAGGGTATTTTTTTTATTTCTATGCAAACTTGTACAATTCTACTCAACAATAACTCTCCGCTGAAAATTCAACTCGCAAAATTGACAACAATAATTTTCCAGAGAAACTAAAATTTTCAGCTCGTGATATTACACTGACAATTTTTTTGTAGCCTCCTATAGCCCTTTCTTTGGCTAATTGCGTGGTTAAGTCAAAAGTCACAAACAGCGAATATTTATTGAGTGTTGTGTTATAATTAATAATAATAGCCCATATGTCGGGTTTAATACAAATACTTGTACATTTATATCAATAAAGAAAAACAATTGCAGTGCATATAAAGTGATGTGAATTTTCCTGCAAGATTATGTATATTAAAAGGTATAAGAGGATAAGGATAGAACAAATTTCAAAATATTTGTTTTATTAATTTTATAAAAAAAAAAAGAAAGAAAATTGGTAACTGTTCTGCAGTAAACCTTATGCTCTCGATAAGTCTATATAAAAATTTAGTTCTAGTAATTACCACTCAATGTGGTATTTGTTTATTTAAATGTATTGGTTAATTATATAAAAAAATTCTCTCAATTTCCAATCAAGTTAAAATAATGTACAAGGAAACATTTGAATCTTCTGTTTATTAGACCTCATTATAACCAGGGTAATTATTGACTTTTGTTGTTATAACCAAGTTAGGTACCTAATGACCTAATGGTCGAAGTGGCAAGGACATTTGCTTTCATCCTGGAGTCCTAGGAACAATCTCATATCAAGGAGCTGGGATTATTTCTAAAAAAGTTATTAATCCTAACTTACTCGGATATTGGGTATGTGTCCGTTGTCTTTAAATGTGTTGTCCCCCGTACAAAGTACAGAGGGTCCGTGTTTAATTTTAATAATTTAATTAGTTCCACAGTTATCATTATAGAGCATACTTTCAATACGGTTAGTATGCATATTTCTTTAGCAAATAGATTAAAACACATTTTGTACAATTTTGTGTAGGCAGCAAATCCTAAAACGTACAAGAATATTAAAATACAAAACTGTGGGCGATGTTAATCAGTGACGACTTTTTTTTGGTCCAAAATTTATGTTGATATTCCTAATTAATATGTTACTGTTTTATTGCACTGAGTATAATGGATTCATGGATTTTGCCAAATCTCGATTTTGAAATATCCTTTGATTTTCGAGGAAATTAATAATGTTATTGAATGGGCTGAAGTCCCTTATAAAATTATTAGTAAAAAAAAATCGCATTTGTATCATTTTGAAGTGAAAATAAAG
Source organism: Rhamnusium bicolor (assembly GCA_029963845.1). NCBI lineage: Eukaryota > Metazoa > Arthropoda > Insecta > Coleoptera > Cerambycidae > Rhamnusium > Rhamnusium bicolor. The sequence continues at coordinate 205,276 of JANEYF010003625.1, forward strand.
ATATAAAATAAACGTTAATTTTTAAATGTTCTCTGGTGGCCATTTAATTAACTTACCAAACAACACTAAGAATATATAACCTTATATATTTTATATAATGAGGTCTCCCGCGCTTGAATTCGCCACGAGATGCGCTGGTTTTTAACGCGAGTTTTTAGTAATTTTTATAAAAATAACTGAAAAATATTTAACACAATGATGACAGAAGGGGAAAGTAGTAATTTACTTGCTCAGTAGGGAAATTATTGTACCTATCAGAGGTGTCTTATGTCATTAAAGTTAGGTTATATTAAGCGTGAGCATGATGAAAACAACGAATGTGCATGCATGATTATTACTTACGATTTTCTGTAGTAGACTCCTTTGGTGACGCATAAACGTCAGGATTAAAATGTTTCTACAATGTTTCGAAGAGTAAAGTTATCCCTGCAAATCGCTACCAACGACTGTTTTAGGCGAGTTTGCCTCTCGGATGTATATGCCCGCCTTTTGTTTCCATCTCCGAACAAAATGGAACTGCACAACACAGGCATAATTAAGTTTATTTATTTACTGGTGTACGAAATAATAATAAAGCCCTATAAACTTGTTCCCCGCCTAACAATAACTTTTGACAGGACCTTACTCGCCAGTGGCGCCAACTGGTGAGCCTAAAAACGATAGCCTTTTTTAGGTTTGTTGTTATATCCTCCTTGATATCAGTGTAATGTAGGGTCCTCAGTGCACATCTGACGACAAGAGTTGATGAAATTTCAGTTAACTATAGGTCTGTTCGCCGGTGGCCACATTTACTCTAAACAAGACATTTTCCCCTGATTTTTGTTCGCTAGTGGTCAACATCAAGGAGACGTCATCATTTATATTTTACTCAGAACTAAACATTTTTGCCCTTTCTTGCTCCAGACGAGGAGTATATGTAAAGGAGGAGAGCTGTTTGCTAGTTGTCAGTTCCCAAGAATAGTAAACTAAGATATTCTTGGTCATTTCCAGCGTGATCAAAGTTGAACTAACTTGCTTGATGATGTCCTATTTATAGTAAAAATCACAACTTATAGAAACAACGACGAACATACCTTATACATGTCATAACAAACGCCTGCACTAACAAAATATAAATTCGTTTAAATGGGAAAAAAGGTAATTCTTATCTCTCTTTACTCTTCTAGCATTGTTATTATAAATATGGAAAAATGCAACAAAGTTAATTTTCTTAAATTTTGTTTGAATGTGTAAAGAAATAAAAGAACTATTTTGTTCTGTTCAAGCATTTACTGTTAGTATATTTTTTTTGTGAATATCATAAATGAAAGACAAAAAAGACTTAAACGAGATAAATATATGAAATTTTAAAAATTGCCTCCTAATTTAATTTTCTTAGATTGGTACCTAATAATTTTCTGTGCGCGCACGCTCAGTTGTCAACTCGAGCTTCCGCTGCTAAAATCCTGCCCTGCCAGAGAAAAGTATTCGGCTTCAGTTCGTCGTGCGGCAACTGCTGTAATCGTTACAATTTTAGTGGGTAGCTCCGTGTGTGAGGTGATTTTTTTATTAAATTTTAATCAAAATGAGCTGGCAGGATTACGTTGACAAACAGCTCTTGGCTTCCCGCTGCGTGACAAAAGCTGCAATTGCTGGACACGATGGAAATGTATGGGCAAAATCAGAAAATTTTGATGTAAGTACCCTGCATTCTTGTACTCATGTATTTCCTTTTTCTTTAGTAAAGTTCATTACACAACTCATTTTTCCAGAAACGTTAATAGTTTCACAATATTTCTCTCGGAACTTGGCAGATTTTTGTGAACAAAAGAAACCAAGGGCTTGGCCACATTTTATCTTCTACTATGTTACTGAAGTTACAAATTAATTGAACTATTTAAGCGTACATATGTAAATATTTAGATCTTTTTATTATCGGTTAACTAATACTTTATTAGATTTACCAATTTTTAGCACCAGTTTGACAAAAGTAGCCGGTTAAATACAAGATGGCCGCCCGCTGAAAATGCGACGTGTGTAGAAATATGTTGCGGTCGCGATATTTGTCGCTACTGGCATTTTATAAGCTGTTCCAACTTGCTTTGCAGTAGTTCAATATCAGCATTTTATATCATACATTGTTAATTGCACAAAAATTCAATCAAATATATCCAATAAGATTTTTGTTGTACTTTACTACCCACCCACCTATTATAAAATTTGCACATTAATCTTAACAATATCGAAAATGAAAGGAGATAAAACAAAATCGTTCTTAAAAACAAGTGACTAATGTTTACTTAGATAAGGTTATAATATATTTTATAATATTAATATGCTCTCTTATTTTGTATTAAAGAAAAATAGACTTGTATGTAGGTTGGATTTGGTTTATTAACGGAATATCAGGAACCAGTTTTCAATTTTTGAATATGTTGCTAAATACAGTAATAAAACCGGCTGGCTGTAGCCGTATCAACTTCGTTTAATAGTGTACACAAATACATTTCCAATATTGCTAAATCCACCATTTAAATATGTTTTCTCCGTTGTTTATCATTTAATCAAAGTTAAAATGGGTAAAGTGTTGGAGAACCATATTCGTAAAGTTAACTTCGCGCTTAATGAAGACATTTTATTATTATATTTTGAAATTTATACATTTCAATTGATACACGTAACCTTTTATCATTAGCAGTTCTAAATTGAAAACGTAATCATTTTAGTATGATTTCAATTTGGAAAAACCATTCAAGCGAGCATATTAATATCCACCCCCTGAATGAACACAATGAACAAACGTCAGTAACACGAGGGGGTTAGTGAACGAACAGTCTGTTCACTAGTGGTATTGATCCGCAACTCTCTTGGTCAATGAGCTCTGGTGTAGCCTTAACCTTTGCTTATCAAAGTTGTTTTTGAAAAACTACAACAAAATGTTATCTACCTACATGTATACTAGTTTAGTCTATGATTAAACTAACATTTTCTTATTACTTGATCGTAAGGAAACTAGAAATATTTTGCTTTGGCTTAGTGATAAGTATTTCATAACTTTTTAAATGGAATCCGTCAATTTTCTGCTTTGTGAATGTTTTATTACCTAAGGTATCTAGTTTACTTAAGGCTCTGAGCTCTGTTCATAATTCCCATTTTTTATTTTTTGAGTCTTAAAAATAACTCGACAAATTAAATATTACTCATAATATTTATTATTGTAAAACGTATTTACAAGCCATTTAATATTATGTCTCTATATTCTTAAGAATGATATTTTCCAAAAGTCGACCTTCTAATAAGACATTCGAATCATACCACTAAATTTGCCCATAAACCTCGGCATAAACAGTAGATTTTAACTTGTACAGAAATAAACATTTAAATACTGAACGTATCTTTTAAATTATATAAAAGCGCATAAAGGCCCATAAAGAGAAAGAAAATAAATGTAATTTTCATAAAACCAATAAAATAGTATTTTGACAAGTATGACATATGCAAAACTTAACTCAGATACCTATTTACCATTAGTTGCTGTTGACAGTTTGAGAACAGGGCAGGTCCTAAATCTTTTAAGGTTCCATTATTTTAACTATATAGTTCTTAGAAACAAACGAATATCTGTACCAATTTCCAGTATTCTCTCGGGACAAGGAGATACATACGTTATACGTATTGCATAGATGTAACAAAATACACCACAAACAAAATACATCACTCATGGGCTGTAATAGTGGCAAGCAGTACTGCCTCATCTCTTAATTTAATATTGAACCGCTAGATGGCAGAATAAACATAGTGGCACAACAAAAAAAATGCGTTAAAATGTCGTATGAAGGGGAATAAAAAAAACTGATCCCTCAAGAAGTCATGTGGGTACACACCTAATCTTTATATCAATAATTTATAGCATGCTTTATTTATGTGTTCAAAGCAATGAAAACTTTAAACCCATTTATCTCAAAACATGATTTTTTTGAGTTGTGCCGCAATTGCAGCCCCTTAGCGACATCTTAATTTTATATCTTGTAGTGCCCTGAGAATGGTAATAAAATTTACCGAAACGTCGGCCAGTTGATAGGTAGTTTTCCCCAAAATAGGGACCCTTACTCAACAAAATTTGTTCCAGCTATAAATAATATCTGAAATATTGTAATAAATAAAGTACGATTTTTTCTTTCCTGAAGTAAGTCGAAAATAGTGCGAGACGATACTGAACAAAATGTGTCAGTCGGTTGCGGCGTGATTGCTGCTTTGCCGATCCCATGCATTTAGTTTATTGTTTGACCACTACCTTGACATAAGAGTGCAAAAGAAGCCTTAAACTTTGACTAGAATCTAGGGCGACCGTTTCCACCTGGCTCCGAGGCTTGCGCATGCGTAATCCAGTTTATATCATCTGCTAGCACAAGAGAAGAGTTGAGGTTATTATTATCTCTTTATTTGTATTATTTAAAACAAAAAGAGACAAAGAAAGAACGAAAGAAATCTGGTAATAATCAGTTTTCCGTATAAAATCCAGATAATGTTGAAGTGGTTAAAAAATCAATAAATTTGTTACATTCTAAAAAATAAAAAACATGTAAAAAAAATATATATTTTTAATATGATACATAACATGTAACTAAATAAAATTGAACTATTCAGTCAGTAAAATGTTGTGTTTCTTGTTCCTAAATAAAACTGAGACAGCAAAATGTAATTTTGATTATGTTGCAATCAATAGAGTGCAAGGTGCTAGATTTTTTTTCGGCGCCAAAACGGTAGATAGGTAAATCTTAAAAATTAAAATTTTGAATGAAATTAATAGGTATGTTGCTAGAAACAGTCCACAGCTAGCCTTAATAGCATATAAATACGTTCAGTAACTGAATAAAGAATATGCTAACATACATTAATAGTAATAAATATATCTAACACTAAACTAATAAATAATGTAGACATGATTATAGTCTTTATCGTATCATTGAAAATTAAGGTTCCTTTAAGTTAAATCTTTATTAGTTATTATTAATATAACATTACAACAACTTCACAATAACTTAGTAGCACATAATACGTTAGTTACAATATATAATACGTTAGTTACCATATCATAATACCCTAGATACGAATTTTATTTTATAACTATTATTTATGAACATTGGACGTGAATATTTTGACAGTTTTCAAATTTGATATATACACCTGATACACCATTATTGCCCAAAATGATGGGCATGTCCACTGAATCTTGCCTAGCAACATTCTTTTGCAGTTCGATGGTCTATAGTACATGATACAATGTTTACAGAAACGTCTCCAACTTGAATTTTTCGCGCAATGGAAACCTTCTTACTCAAGTTATCTTCTAAATACCCTCTTGTAACATTGCTCGATTCCCAACCACCAAGTTCTTGTAAATCTAATATGTCTCCACCAGCATTAACAAGAAAAGTTGCTGAAGATCTTCTAATGCAATGATCAGTATACATAGCTGGATTTTCAAGTTTGAGATATATAGCCATTTTCTCAGGTATTTTAGAAAAAGAAATGGATACCACAAGGCTGAACGGTGCATTTTCCGTTTCTATATGATACGAACAATCTTCGTAATGCTAATATTTTTTAAATAAAGCCACAGGATTAACGTCTCCCTCATATATCACCGCAAAAAAACTTTTTTCTTGTGGGTTTTTGAGTCAGGAATTGTGATTACTAGCTTGCTCTCTAGAATTTCAACATTTTCCATGGACATTTTTGTCAATTCATTGGTTCTACAAGCTCCGCCAATTCCAATTAAAAAAGCTACTTTCATCATTAAAAATGTCTCGTCTGGGGCAGTACAAACGAATTCACTAACCTGCTCTTTCCTGAATACTTTCGATTTTTTAGCTCTATATCCCACGTTTTTTTTCTTAATGAATTGTATCAAAGCGCCATACTTGTCGATTTCCACTTTTTCCTTCAACTCCAAACAAGCGTAACATAGAATATTAAGGCGACAAAGGTGACGGGGAGTATTGATTTGAGAGTTTCACAAAATAAGCAAGTATTACCGTTTCTCCAGCACCTTGAACCTGTTCCCTGTTCTCTATCTCGCCACTCACAAAACTGAAGATATTCTTTTTCGTAATGGATTTTTGATTTATCTGGAAGCAAATCTAATCTTACTGTGCTAGCAGCAGCAAGTATATTTTCAGGAATATCAATATCTTCCATGATTTCGCCAAAGTTTGTCGTAATTAAAACTATCTTAATTTTTATGGCACGCTAAAATGACAACCAAAGTTGTCGGCTATCGCCTCGTCGCCTGGCAACGTCCTCGATTATTATAAATCACATAATAATCTCGTTACATTAATAGCTATAATAATACATTTATAATTCCCCCTGTTCATTTTTGTTTAGATCTTTAGATTTCTCCACTTCCAAGTCCTTTTAAGGTCCATTTTCATAATAAAATTTAAATCTCACTCTAAATACATTGTATTTTAAATTTAAATGTCAAAATTTAAAAAAACTAAATTTAAAGTTGATTATGAAAACAGGTAAGTGTCAAAATATCTTGCTCTTAAATAATTTTTAAAATGAGGAAGTGAGCTGCTCTAATTCTAGCAACACAAATGAATAAACCTAATAATTTCTACTGTACTTCTGTACACGTGCGCAAGCCTCGGAGCCATAATGGAAACGGTCGCCCTAGACCCTTGTTAAACTTTGTATGAGTGAACATATTAAAATGTGAGTACGTCGCGGAAAATTTCAAGCTACCTTTTTTTCGAGTTTTTTCTGTAAAATATAATCCGATTTCATGTAGATAATCCTTGAACTAATTATAAAAGGGACTTTTACACGTTCAGTTCCCTTTCCGTTTCAGTTAAATGATCAGTTGATCGTTCAGTTCAACATTTACAGATCAGTTTTCCTTTAAAGGAGATGCAATAGGATTTTATATCAAAGTTGTTCTGAATATGTAACCATTATTGCCAAGTCGTCTAACATTTAACTATAAGGTAGGTACTTGCAAATAAATATCCCTCGAATTTTCCATTGTGTAAATATTTCCTTTTTATAAATAAATTAATTTTAATTAAATGAATAATTTGTTTTGTTAATAATGAAAACGATAATAAAAAAAGCATTTGTTGCAATTTACAAACAATCTGAAAAGCAGAAACTTGAATAAGCCTGGGAAGTCGGATTAAGCCTCGAAATAAACTATAAAAGACACCGAAAAAATATGTTCAATGAATGATAACAATTATGAGTAACAGATTTTTATATTATAAATCATTATCACATCTATATCCTAAGATTACATCGACATGGCTGAAAAACAGTTAATCAAATAACATTTTCCTCAATGCGTAACAAAAATATCGCAATATAATATAGTTAAAATTTTTTATGAAAATTGAGGGGTAAACCGCTGACCAATAAGGTGCACTACTTCCTTTTTGTATAGGTAGTTTTTCCTGGGCAATATAACATTACCCGGTATTACTTTTAGTCCAGTATTTCCCAGCTTTTCCTTTGTTATCCGAGCGTTAATCTACGATTACCTTTGGAATAATTACCTTAATAATTCCTAATGAGTTTTATTTAATATTCCCTACCCTCAACTTCTTAATTGTATACACCATTCCTCAGGGGTTAACACCTCGAGGAAACTTTGTCAACTCTAGAAGAAATAATAATAATGGTGACTATAACATCTATTTGAATCTGGACATTGTAAATGGGAAAATTAAATGTATACAACAAAGACAACCATTCATGTCTATTTTCTTTTCATGTATTTTACCAGGACAAAATTCAAAAACTACATTAAATACAACCAACCATTTTAAAAAGAGGAAAAGGAGGGATAGGAAAGGGGAACAAAAACACAATAATGTAAGAAACGAATTAAAATTACCAACAGACAATACCAATCTGGCCAAGCCTGCTTACATGCTACCAACCAAATCAAAACAATAGTCACATTTCCTTTGTAGTTTGACATTTTAACAATATATCATGTCGATTTCCCGATCCGATTTTTTGATAAAAAAGAATCAATTCGTTAAAAGAAGGAAAAATAATCGATTAAAAATCGATTTTTTTTCAGCTTCAAACATCGATTTTCCTAAAGATCGATTATTGCATGGGCGTCCCTATTTTATACTCTTGAAACCAACAGACATAATGGGGATTCGCCATTTTTACTTTCTTGTAGCTAATATAAGGAATAATAATCGTGATTTTTTTCGGCCTCGATATTTTGATTGATTTATACATTTTGAACCCTCCTGAATCCATTATGACTATTTTTTGAATGATGTCTGTCGGTGCGTGTGTGTGTGTGTATGTATGTGTGTATCCGCGATAACTCAAAAAATTGTCAACAACGTGCAAGGTGACACATTAAATTTGGTGAATGTGATACCACCAGAAGAGATACAATGAATGAAAGAAGAAAAAACGGTACAATTTCGGGGAAAAAAATTGCATTTCTGAACGAATCTCGACGAATTATAATGAAAAAACATAACTTTATGGAAAAAATCTGTCTGCATGTCTGTAGTATCGCGATAGCAGTCACAGTTTTTGAGATAAAGCTTTCAAATTTGGTACACATGTTCTAAAGGCCAAAGACAATGATAAATTTGATGATGAGTAAAAGTGGCCAGCTGAAAGGAGGTGCACGGGAACCAAACTTGTTTGTATTTGCCTTTACAAAAAAAAAATATCTCGCGAACAAGAGATACACTAATAAATACAGCCGTGGGTGTTTCACTGGATGCTCATATTTTAATACGATACTAGTCGGATGACTAAAATTCAGAACGTTATTTTATTTTACTCCTTTATGAAGCTCAAAAAAAATCAGGAAAAAAAATGAATACCCAGACTTATGCAGATTGCTATTTCGTTGAAGCCAATACCCTTAAATTGTACAACAAAATGTATACCTTTTCTACATAGGGTACATCCTGCTGTCACAAATGTGGCCCCTGGCACGCCTTCACCTCACTAACAGACAGTAGTAGATAGATAAGATAACCATTACCATTTGTCTGCAGATAGAGATAAGCCGTCATAGTTTGGTACCATACCACATGTTAAAATAGAAATTCGCTCAGCTGTTTGCCCTTATGTTCATTTACATCGTCATATTGGTTCTGTTTAAATACAAGCAAGGTAAATTAATTATATTATTGTATGTTTTATTTATTAAGACGGAAGGTATTTACGAGGGTATTTTTCTAAAAGTATTTTTCTTTATTTGAATTGATTGCTTGGTTTTCCAATGAGTTTTCGTTTATTATTTCTGGAATAAACGCTGTATAAACGTTTGACCTTAGTTTATTTCAGAGATATAAGAAATATAAAAAAAATCCATAAAATCACCGACAAAGGTGCCAGGTGGCACAAGAGAAAGTAATATTTTCGATAATTATTCCATGGTATTAGAAATATCGCAATTTTGCCAAAATTGGTAATAGATCTACAAATTATGGTTCTTGACTTCCCTCTCGGGCCCTCGGACCGGACAGTCGAAAAGTTATAGTGAATGAGCGGACCTTCATTCGAAAGGGATGTAAAGCTCTTGGTTCCGTGTATCTGCGATGTGAGCCCGTTAAAGATCCCTATCTATCCTCGTATCCATTGATAAAGTCGATGTTCGGCAAAATCTCTAGGTTCAAGGTTCTAAACATTTATGACGATGATTCTATCCTGGCAATAGTTTGATATTTAAATCCAATTTTTCTCAGTCAAGTTCTTAAAGTTCTTTAGTTTATTTTAGATGATGCTCCATTTCTTTTAGTTTTCTTTCTGCCACGTCAATAATTGGGATTCCATTTTTCCGATACGTGTCGTAAACTAAAGTTCTTAAAAGTTTTGCTAACGATGGGTCCAGAGTTTTCGATTGGCCGGTGTCGGATCGTTGTTTTCTTGAGAGGGCACCTTTCACCAGTTTCCGTATTGAGGGACGGGGAACGCTAGTCAGAAATGCTGTTTCACATATTAGGGTGACTAGCTCGTCGCTTAAAAAAGATTATTGTAAACATTAGAGCAAATTTGTTTCGCTTGCTCGTTCAAATGTAGCCGATTTTTTCTTACCGAAAACACTGATGAACTTTGATTTTCTTTATCACTGTAATCACTATCACTTTCATTTTTACAAACACGATAAGATATAGACATAGATGCCTCTCACGGTCGAAGCATTTTTACATTAAATACGATAACCGTCTTACATTATTTTCATAAACACACCAGCAAATAAACCGATATAAAATAATTATTACTTATAATATTACAATTACCATATATTACACAACTCACTGCAACACGATAACTTTCTTAAATTATTTTCGAAAACAGACCAACAAATAAACAAATATAAAATAATTATGTTAAACAAATCGGTAACAAAATTAAGTGCGGACCTGAACTATCACAGAATGTAAGTGAAACTCCGCCTCGGTCGCGTGCCAACAAAAACAATAATCATCTTTCTCACTTTAATGTAAGCGGTGTAAAAGACGGAAGATGTCATGTGTTAGACATTTCTCGCTCTCATGTAGCGTCTTTCCCCGGACGTCCCGTCACTATACCGATTTCTCGTACTATAATTTTAACAATAGTTGACGGCCGTTTCGTTTTACCAAACTCATCAGTCCTACACGGTAAGAGCCTTTTCACTCGGGCCACTTTTTGTGGTGCGTTTCTGGCTTTTTGTCATAGATATTTTTGTTTGTGGATTATATTTTGATTTGATTTTAAATTAATCAAAATTCATACACTCCGTTTCAGGGCGAGTCTTAGTCAAAGAGAAACTGGCATGCCTTTGCTTGCTGGATTTGAAAATGCAAAAGTTCTTGTTTTAACAATAAACCTGTACTCTAAACTTTATCATTGCTGTTTGTCAAAATTTTTAAGATTAAATCTATTCAGCCAGACAACCATAGAAGAATAATTGAGCCTTCACTCAAGGTTATTCTTTGTAAAACACAAAACTCACACATTTCCCGTTTTCTAATAAATAATTCCGACGAATTGAAATTGCTATTTGGCAACATTTTGTTACATCAAGAGGTTGTCTGCTTCTCTCCACTGGGCCGTATCGTTTTAGTTTGTTGTCTAAATAAATATGCTTAACCGACCGTGTAAATAAAAAATGAGTGAAACGGGTGCATTCCTCCTTCAGTCGAGACCATGTCGTAGAAAGTTTATTTAAGAGCAGTCGTGAATATCTTAAACATGTTCTAAACCAAAGTCACAACAACTAAAGTAAACATATCCTGCATTATGTTAAAACTAGAAAGTATTGCGTTTAAAAAAAGAAAAGAATTTAAGCGTCGTACTAAAGCAATATTATTTGTAAATATACAGGGTGATCCTAAGTTTACCTTTCAATGTTGAGGATTTTTAGAACCCATGAAAATAAAAAAGTTTGCGTTATAGACATATATCGAAAACCAAATTGCTTTTGAGTTATAGGATGTTAAAGTTGCATTATTATTTATTTTGTTTTGTCAAATATATCCGGTATTAATCGCAGGAGCGGTCGGTCCATGGAAGCAAGGGAAGCAGTGCTTCCCTTGGGATTATTAAATAAAAAACACATAATTAGAACCTAATTATTATTTATCACATATATTAATCATTAAAATTTACTTTTACCCAATTTCAATAGACACGGCCCTGCATTTCAACAGCTGAGATAATGTTGCACGCTAAAACCGTAACGATGACGGACTCGATTAATCGAGCCAACACGAACTCGCGCGACTTCGATATAAGCAACTTCTTGAAATGCATCCCATCCCCACTTCGTAATCTTGATATATGAGCCATATAGCATTGGTAATGCGTCTTGTTTTATAGATTTTAATCTCGATTTTAATATTATACTTAATATTAATCTTCCTAGTATTATTCTGTTTTTGTGCTATATTTGTAAAAACTTTTTTGGTGTTTCTAAACCTGTGGTGCGGCGACAAGTGATTTTTAAGACGTTGAACATTAGAGCGCGTATAAGCAGTTTTAGAATTACTTATTCAATATGGAAGCTGGTCCAAGCACTGTGGAAAATATTATTGGCGTTTGTGTGGTGTGCAATTTGTTGAAAAAGGGATTTTCAACATACCTATTCGTTTCAAGATAAACTGGATATTATTAGAAACGGGAGACTGATTTAAAACTTTTAAAAATGAAAGTTAAATCATGCTATACGTACTTTAATATTGAAATGTACAGTGCTAATCAGTGGTTAACGGGTTGTGAAAATCTGTGTAAATTGTTTTGTTGGCCATGTGTACTTTTCACAAATGAAAAAGGTGTTTGGAATAAAAATGGCTTTTCAGATTTAAACAACATTCACAAAGTGATAAAGAGGCATGGTAAGTGTAAACCTCATTTGGAGAGCGGTGTTAAAAGAAAAAACATTTGGAAAATCACGAATTGAGCATTCATTAGATCAGCAGTTGAAAGAAAGTGACCGTAAACATAATGAACTAAAAAAAATCGAGAAGTGTTAAAGACTTATTGACATTGTATGTTTTCTCGGCGAAAATAAACTTAGTTTTAGAGGTCATACTGAATCTCGGAGCGTTGTTAATAGGGGCAATTTCATCAATTTAGTTGATTTATTAGCAAAATACGATACAATTTTAAGTAATCATCTGGAACACTCCACGGTATTTCGCAGTACATCAAATCATATTTAAAATGATTTGATTCAGTCGATAAGCAATATTGTTTTAGAAAAGATAAAGCAAGAAATAAAAAAAAGCTCCATTTGTTGCAATTATGTTAGATGAAACAACCGATATTACGAATATTAGTCAGTTGTCAATCGTTACGCTACATAAATCCAAATGGGAAAGTCAAAGAGCGCTTTCTTTAGGATTTTTTAGAAATAACAACGCAGAGAACGGCCGCAGCTTTTTATGCTATAGTTTGTCAGATAGTCGATGATCTACAGTGTAGTGCTAAACTTATCGCCCAAATGTATGATGGGGCCGCTGTAATGGCTGGTGAATTGGGGGGCCCGCAGGCCAAAGTACAAGAGATTTTTCAGAATGCAATATTTGTACATTGTTTTGCGCATCGATTAAATTTAGTTCTTGCTCAATCTGCAGCGTGTCTTAAAGAGTGCAAAGTATTTTTTCAAGTATTAGTGGAATAGCTGCCTATTTTTCAAAATCATCAAAACGGACACGAGCTTTAGATTTGGAAGTACAGAAGAGGCTACCCAGAGTTGCTCCAACATGCTGGAATTACAATGGGAGGCTAGTACAAACTGTATCTGAATATCAACAGCCTCTAATTGATTTATTTGAAAATATTTTACAAAGCAAAGATGATTGGGACACTGAGACTTTGAATGGATCCAGAGGTTACTTAGATTCATTGAAAAGTGACTTTGATTTTTTGTTAAATATTTTCTCCGAAATATTCCCATTTACTGACAATTTATTCAATATTTTGCAAACTAAATCTAATGACGTTGGATTTTGTGTAAAGAAAATTGAAGAATTCAAGAATTTGATTTGTAACAAAAAGAAATGAATTTGAAAAGTTCTGGGAGAAAACTAGTAATTACAATTTAGAGCCGCAAAGAAAAAGTATACGAACTGAATTGATGGTGGATCGTAGAACTTCATATCGAAGACTTTTTATCGAAATTTTGGACGATATCACTGGGCAAGTAAATAATAGATTTAAAAATTTTAGTGATATACAATTTTTAGAATAATTGTGTATTTTTAATGAATTTAAAAATAAAGTTTCCACAAAACGCACTTCAGTCATTGAGTGATAACTACGGAAATTTTTTTGATATAGTTGGGTTACGATCGGAACTTTCAGTTATTTATGCTACAGAAGATATTAGTCAGAAATATAACGCCAACGAACTGATTATCTTTATAAAAGAAAATAGTTTGGATCAGGCCTACTCTGAAGTGTTGAAATTGTGTGAGTTAGTGTTGACGATACCTGCAACTAGTGCTTCGGTTGAACGCAGTTTTTCGACCTTAAAAAGAATAAAAACTTTTTCAAGAAATTCAACCAATGAAGAGCGGCTTTCAAAATTGTCCCTGTTGACAATAGAAAGTGACTTTGTGAAGGAGATGTCCCAAAATTCAAACTTTTACGACAAAGTTATTTCCGACTTCGCAAAAAAGGAGAGGCGGATTAAACTACATTATAAATAGGTAGGTATGTGCATGTTAACTACTTAACTAGCCGGCTCGATTTATAGTTGGCTAGAGAATACACGATGGCAAGTGTGACTGAACAAACTCTCTATTTCGCTGCGGGTTCGATCCCCGCCACCAGCATTGGCAATGTCGGTGGGTATGGTTGTGTGTGCGTTTTTTTCATAAGTGTAACCCTCGCCCGTGCAGCTTCGGCTTTGAAATCGGGAGTTGTCTAACTTTTTTGTGGTGTTTTTATGTTTTATGTTTATCGAGAAGTGGCGGTCCTACAAGTGTACTTTTTTTCTAGATATCATAACATTTGCTTTAAAATGAGTATACGGAAGCCACGCCCCTTTTGTTAAAAAAAAATTTGCCTCGCTTCGCTCGGGGCTTCGCACTACCCATCATCCTATATCACAGACTCCTTCCCTTGTATCAAAACTCACCGCACGCCCCTGATTAATCGAGATGTTTTAAAGGAACTTCTTGACGGTTTTTATTTTCCTATTTTAACCACAGACGTAGTGATGAGAATATTGAATATTGAGAAATCTTAAAAGAGAAAATGGTACGCCCCTGAATAAACTCAAAACTTCTTGCGCCTCTAAAATCTACTGCTATTGTTTTAGAAAAAGTATTCTTGTAATTTTCCCATTAAATGGAGCGTTTTTCTGTAAAATGGTTTTTATCAGAATGGAAGCATGCAACGCCATTGATTGCAGATCGATATCAAATATCAGCCGCTATTCATTAAATCGAAGGTATGAAAAATGCAACAATGTGAATGGTTTGTATTCTGAGCCACAGCCGACTTTAAACGTCGCGACGCATAGTGGTCGAAACACCAAAATTTGATGAACAGAAGTGATCATAGTTGACGTCACACAATGAGATAATTTATTATTTATCGGCTTCTATACTGATAAAAAAAAGTGTATTAGTAACACTTGCCCGCGCAAGTCCTTAATAACATGCACTAACTTGCATTGGCCTGATGCATTCCGTACTTTCAATAGTAAGTTATTAATGTTTAACAATAAGAACACTAGCAGACAAAAAATATATATTTTTTTGTAACATGTACCTAAATAGCATATCCCACTGAAATAGAGCCTTCAGATTACAGAAATGACAAGCAAAAAGTCGACACACATGACGTTGTCTTGTTACATTAATAAAACATTATGGGTAGGAATAATACTATTGTTAATTTTACTAATCTATTTATTGCAATATATCAATGATGTGTATGACATATTAGGCTTGCATAGATATACCTACAAAGAGAGAGAATAATTTTTGAAAAACATATGCTCAGTTCATATTTTTTCTTTTATGCCTTCACAACATTTTTCATTAGCCCAAGTTTAATACGACGAGGTGGCAAATAGTATATTATGTTACTAGGAGGAGAAGGCGAACATTACATGTTGAGCTCAGAAGTTTGCTCAGCCGAGGCGCAAACCGAGGTTGAGCAACTGGGCGAAACATATAATGTGCCTTCTACTCCGTGACATATACTATTTTTTCCTCAAGCGTCAAAATAAAAAAATTGCGACTTTAATTTCGAAAAATGACATGAAATATGGTCAATTTTGAAAAAAAAAATAAAATATTGGTAATACTAGGTAACCATTTTATTTATTAAGCATAACATAGTACTAACCGCTTTATTTATAAATTAAACATAGGTAACATTTTTTTTGTTTAATTGGAATTAAAATTAAGTATAACATTTTTAGTTTTTAAACATCAAAATCTATATTACTTATAGGTCTTTCCAAAAACCATCATTTATTAATATGAATATTAAATGTGTATAGTACAGTTGCTTACGTTTAAAGCACTGCTGGCTGTGTTTGTTTCTAGATTCATAGTTCTGTCGAATATATTACTTGTAATAAGATTGTCAGGTTGATTGTTCAAAATTCTTTCATTGTTGGCAGAAAATTCTTCAGTAAGAATATTTTCAGTTTGACTTGAAGTACTGGGCTCATTATACTCTAATGGGTTTAGTATTTTCATCGCTATCTGTTTTTTGTTGTTTACAGATTTTTCAATGTATCCTTCAGCAACGCTGGTGGATTTCCATCCACCATGTCGCTTTAGGGTTGTTGTATCTCCACCATTATCAACTCTAAGATAGTTGCCGAGGTTCTTCTAAGGCTATGGCCCGTATATTCATGTGAATTTGGCAATTTTAAAAACGACGCAACATCTTTTGTAACGTTTGAATTTTATGTATGCCCATCACAACACGATGACAATGATCATTTTGATATTTAATAAAAAATCTACCAAAAGTTATGTCTTTTGGCCGAAGAAGAGTAGCATATTTTCTGTATAAATTTAAATATAAATCTCCAATTATAGTAAATGAGCGATGGTTTTTTGTTTTTGTGCTGGGAATATTTACTAAGATTAAATCTCCCAAATCTTTTATATCATTAACTTTTATATGAACAAGTTCATCGCATCTACAAGCTCCTGTGACTCCAAATATTAGTACAACCTAAAAAATATACTATATTAATTTTATAGAAGTAAAATAAAGTTAGAAAGAGCAAAAAAAAGTTAAAAGTTTCGAACCCGGGCGTTCAAACACTCTGGCCACTGAGCTATATCCGGACTTAATCAAAGCATTCAATTCTTTTTATCTATTATTTTCATAGCGGATAGATATAAAATAACTGGAATTTCACAAATTATAACAAAATTTTCTATTAAAGATATGAAAGGGTTAAATATATAATTTTAAACGTACATACCTTTGTTGCTAAATATTTATCCTTAGGTGCATATTAAAGAAATCATCAAACTCTTCTTTAGACAAAACTTTTGACATTTTAGGTTTTTAATTTTCGCCTTGTCGCTTTAAAAAGGCAATTAATTTAGAATAGTTGTCAATTTTTACATTGTGTTCGATGTTTAATTTAGATTTTACCATTGAATATTGCGCCAATAGAGTTGAACTTTTCAGTTTTTTGGATAAATGTGTAAAATATGCTATCATCACATTTTCCCAATACATATGTACGTTGTTGTACTTGGCCCATTTTATAAATTTATCGTACGCATTATCGTAAACTTTTTTGGATTTCGCGGGAATTAATGTTGCCACTGATAAATTTGCAATTTCAAGTAATTCAGGTGGTGTGCACTGCATTTCTTCAGACATTTTTGCTTTTAAATTTGAAAACCGACCCGACGTGAATTTAAAACTGACAGTTATGACAAGTCATAGCTACTTGGATTTTTAATTTGTTGTATGATAGGTACACTGCTGTGCAAAACTAAGTAGGGCAGCACTTATTACTGTAGAGGTGTTTCAAAACCCTTTGAGCTTCGACCTTCATATGCACAGAGGCATAACTCCGGCCGTCAGCTCAGTTACACCACTTCCTAAAAACATCCCGAGCTTCCATTGTATACAGATGGTAGACAGCTGAGTAAATGTTTTCAAAATATACTTATAGCTCGGAATAAGCTCCGCCGTTTGCACATTTCACGGCTCAAGATTTTGAAATACCTCTACCTATTAAGAGTTAAAAAGCGAGATAACAAGAAAGGAGTATTAAAAGAAGGCCTTTGACTGGGAGACGGAGGAGAAATGATGGTTGAATACGATCAGCAATTAGTAAATTATCTGCGTGGAAAAGCAGATACATTTATATTACGTATATATTACACCACTACTGTCACTGTCCTACTTACTTTTGCACATCAGTGTACATTGTTTCATTTTTGTCCTAGGAAAAAATGAAAAAAATTTTGTATTAGTACAAAAATAAGCTCTTTCTCCAGGACGTGTATACAGTGAGCACGTAAAGGTTGGAATAAATTCCGTAAAATCGTTACAAAGCAAGTGACAAAAATTCGCTCAGACACGTCGATTTTTAAATTCATTTCTTAATTTGTTTATTTTAAAAAAAAATTTTTACATACTTTTTTAAAAAGTTATGACGTCATCGGCAATTTTTTTTAAATGGCAACCCCCATTTTTAAAAATCTCATTTGAAAGAGCACATTTTTCTGCATACGGTACGTTAAAGTCTAAGACATGTTGCATGATGAAATTATGGAGAAAAAAACAATTTAACATTAATAGCACACACGTGTGTTACTTATGGTCGAACCCTGGTAGAGGAACTGTTTTACGACTTACACTTTTTTCATGTTTACGCTTTTTTTCATCTACGTAGAAACGCGGACCTGGCTGTCACGTTAGTTCACATTTACTCACATTCAGTTGTCACATTATTTAAAGTTTTAATAATGGAACGTTTAAGTGAGAGACAGCGAATTGAAATTTTGGTGATGATTGGTTGTAGAGACATGTCCCGAACACAAACTCGGGTTACTGAATTATTTAACGATAAATACCCTGATTGATCGATTACACAATCAACTGTTAGCAAAATAGAAAATAAGTTCCGAGAGTGTGGTCATGTAAGAGATAATTATACGAGAGGTCGTCCTGCAATTTCAGAAAATAAACAGTTAGATGTTTTACTGACAATGGAGGATAATCCTTACAAAGCAAGTCGCGAAGTCGCAGCAGAGCAATCAATAGTCAGTCGACTCTTTTAAAATATTTGAAAAAGAATAAATGGCACCCATATAAAGTAACTTTAGTTCGCGAGCTTAACGAAGATGATTTCGACCGCAGAGTACAGTTTTGCGAAACCATGATGGAACGATGTAATACCAATCCACATTTCTTAAGTCGAGTACTTTTCTCTGATGAGGCCACCTTCTGCTTAAATGGCGCTGTAAATAGGCAAAATTGTCGATATTGGTCACATGAAAATCCACACTGGATGATGGAGGTACATACACAGTTTCCACAGAAAGTAAACGTGTGGACTGGAATTGTTGGGACTACAATTTTGGGTCCATTTTTTATTGACGGGTCATTAAATGGTGTAAAATATTTGGAGTTGCTCCAACAAAACCTAATACCGGGACTTGCCGCACTGTATCCAAATGGCGAAAACCCTAATGTACCGGAGAACTCCATATGGTTTCAACAAGACGGTGCACCACCGCATTATTCGGTAATAGTGCGTAATTATTTAAACGAAATGTTCCCAGACAGATGGATTGGTAGACGCGGTTCATTAGAATGGCCAGCTAGATCTCCGGACCTAACTCCATTGGATTATTTTTTATGGGGTTACCTTAAATCCAAAGTGTATTTTAATAGACCGAATAACATTGAGGACTTAAAAGACAGAATTAGGTACGAATGTGGAAGAATTGGACCCGAAACAATTACTAACGTTTTGCGAGAATTTGAATTTCGGCTTGGGCATTCTCAAGAAGTAAATGGTACGCAATTTGAACATTTAATTTAATTATTTTTTGCTGGATTTATTATTTCTTGTATTTCTGTTTTATTAAACTGTTAAAAGTAGTTAAGATTTTTTTTTTCGATAATTTCGTCGTGCAACATGCCTTAGAATTTAACGTACTGTATGCAGAAAAATGTGCTCTTTTAAATGAAATTTTTAAAAATGGGGGTTGCCATTTAAAAAAATTTCCGATGACGTCATAACTTTTTAAAAAAGTATGTAAAAAATTTCTATTTAAATAAACAAATTAAGAAATGAATTTAA
This sequence comes from Rhamnusium bicolor, assembly GCA_029963845.1. Lineage (NCBI taxonomy): Eukaryota > Metazoa > Arthropoda > Insecta > Coleoptera > Cerambycidae > Rhamnusium > Rhamnusium bicolor. The sequence goes on from JANEYF010003625.1 coordinate 225,050, forward strand.
AAATCGACGAGTCTGACGCTTTGTAACGATTTTACGGAATTTATTCCAACCTTTACGTGCTCACTGTATAATGTAAGTATTGTTATACGCTTGAAGAAAAAAGAATATCTTTAGGGTCTACAAGGAACACATATTTAACATTACTAGTTCCTGGTTCAAATTCTATCCGTTCCGTCCAAATCATTTTCACATAATGTTCTTTTACTGTACGACTGCCCCACAAACAAAGAAAACAGCAATATTTTGTAAAGCCTCCTTGAAGCCTTCCAAAATGGCTATTTTAAATCCCCACATATTTGCCATTTGTATAAGTTTCCATTATGTAGTAATACAGTTTTTAAACTGTATTTAGAGGAATCTATGAATAAGCACAACTCAGAAGGGGCTCGATATCCTGCATTAAACCATCAATATCAATACACGCGTATATTGAATTATCCATATTATAAAATGCGAAAAATGTTCCATTTCTTTTTCAAAAAGTCGTACCTACTCTTTGTTTCTTTAGACAGTAAGTTACACTCCTTAAGTCGAGAATCAAGAAGTTCTGCTTGTTGTTTTGACAGCCCCAAGTCACGTACCAAACCATTCAATTCATTTTGAGCAATTAAGTGAGGGTCACTAAAACTTTCTGGAATATACAAAAGGTCGTACATTGGTCTGGGCTGTTTGAAGAGTCGTTACCATTTCTCCCAAAACAATATTGTGTCAATCTAAAGGCGCAGTTGGCACTGGTAAGTCTGATGCATTGTGAGAAACAGATCTTAGTGCTGATGGCAAATTCGGATATTTGATTTTTTGTTTTTGTTTTTTGGAATATTCCTCAGTTCTTTTTTACACAAAAATAGCAATCATCGAAATGATTGGTGGGTTCTCGCCATACCATTGGAACCGCAAAAGGTATGCTTTTTTCTTTTCCATTTCATCCAGTGCACTAGTGACACGCTACAAGTTACACAACGAACGTGAGGAGTCCATTGCTTGTCTTGATCTCCGACTAAAACTCCAAAATATAGAAAATACTGGTTTTTTCACATTTTCACACAATGGCCTAGTTTGTGACTTCACAAGGAATTCCCCACAAATGTAATAAAACTTGTCAGGTGAGGTTTTGAATCTTCAGCGCATTTGACTGAACATTTTTGTCGTAACAGAGTTATGTAGACAAACGAAAACACTTTCTAACATACACAATTGGGAACTTGGAAGGTCAAAACAAGGCTGATACTGAAAATCTCCCATCTTACGTTAACTTGCCTTTCTAAAATTCCAACCCAAAATTTATTACCTGGCATTATAATAGAGTCTATTGTGTTCACACAAAAGTGATACATATCAGGACTTGTTGGATATTTTTTCAGTTAATAGGAAGGTATTAACAATATAAGAACAGTAGTGTGAACTATGTTAGAAAAATTATTAGTTTAGGTTTTACTTAGACTAATGTTCTTTGGAACAAAACGAAAACAAAATGAATTTGTGTAGTGTGAAAATGTCTATATTTTGGCTTCCTAAATATGTAAATTGTTGTCATAATGTGCCATTAAACGTGGTCATCTCTATATTAGAATCAAGGGTTGCTGTTTCCAAATTGGAATTGTTTGTTGAAGTGCGGTTCGAAGTTGTAGACAAAACTAAATGCATTCCTGTTATATATTCATATTTAGTAACAATATTAAACCTAGAAGACAGAGAAGAAACAGTGCTGGAAAATATTAAAAGAAAGGTTGGTTATGGTTCAAAACAATTCGCAAAAAGAAAGTGGAAAGAAAGCTGTTCAAGTTTAAGGAATTTCCTCTATAAAAATTTCATTTAGCTGATTTAGAGGAAGTCGTCAGTTTCAAGAAGCCCGAAGATGCTTTCCACTAGCTAGCACATAGGTCGGCCCAAAAAAATAGTTTGACGAAAGCTCTGCGAAATCGAGGAGAAAAGTACAATCTCTTTTGGAAAAAGTACAGAGGAGCTAGTATATGCGACCCAGATGAGTCTCCGGTCAAAAGGGTAGCCAGATTCAGATATCGATTATAATTTTGAGAATTACGATGAATAGTTATATTTTTTTTAGTTATTTATTTATTTGAGATTAGTTACTAATTTCGTTATCGATGATTACTTTGATTTATTGATATTATTTAGATTTTTAGATATAGAAACCCTTAATATTGTTGAGAGTAATACTGCAGGCACTCAATTCATGTGACTATTATTTGATTACATGTAAAAACTATGTATTTCGGAGATATAAAATTTTAAAAATGAATAATGTGACATCAACTACTTCTGTTCCTTCAGATTTGGTATTCCGACCACTGTGCGACGTTTCTGCCGTGTCTGAGCATCTGATTTAATAAATTGTAATCTTTGTTTGAATTTTATTTCATAACAAAACAGTTTGCAAGAAGATCTAAGTATTCAAATGTTATTTTTTTATTCAAATTAATACTAATATTTTTACGTTGAATTGTGGCCAAGGTTGTGTCGCATTAAATGAGGTGGACACTTCATTTTCTTGACCAATCGAGTTGGTTCTACTCGTAAATGGAATAGCAAAAAATGGTGACCAGGAATTTGTCTAGAAATTTTGTTTTTATTTTCGAATGAATTTTCTTTGTAAGTACTACTTGGCTCTACAATCCTCCATGACGTTTCAGTACTCCTATGTCTGCTCCTGAATCGGCCAATAATGACGCCGAGCATTCTTTTTTTCAAGTGTCATGATGTTCAATTTTGAAAATCACTGCAGAAAAACGAGGAATATTGTTTTGTGGAAAAATTACACGATTTTTTTTTTACAAAACATTTTTTTTTTAATACTCAATAACCCCACCGCTATGTCTCGTGTGTGGTTGAAGTAGGGAAATGAACATTTTCAAAAAACAGCAATTATTGAGGACCATTTACTTACTAAGTTTATTAAAATATCAGTTCCGAAGATACAGTAAAATCTTTATTTTATCATCTCTTATCAATCATCAAAATTGTAAAGGTAAACTTCGGACCACCCGTTCTCGAGCCCGTTCTGTAAGCAAAACATTTAAACTTGATTTAAAAAATATTGAGCTTTTTATTATACTTTAATAATTAATAACTTATTTATGAATGGATTAAAAAAATAAAAACTAAAATATAATTATAGCTTGTGGAATGTATGGGTCTTTCTCCACTAATGGGAAATTGGCGGTCCAAACGTATTTTACGCAGATAACATTATATTGATAAGTTATAACTATTTTAAATTGTAATAAATTTTTTTCTGAAATATAACTTACTATTAAAATGATAGATTCATCTATATTTCATCTAAAAAAATCATTTATGACAATGGAGTATCAATAAATAATTATGTAAAAAACTCGCCAGGGGACTGTTGTTCCGTTCGGGCGAAACACGTTCGTCAACGATGAAGAGTTAAATACTACTGTTAAAATTAGGCACTTCGTCACTTTTTTGTTTTACAAACAAATTTCACGCTGATCGCGCTCCATTCATCGCGAGATTTGTTTACCTTAAGCTGCAGAATGATTTTTGCGATTTTTTTAAACTTCACCAGGGGACTGTTTACAAAGTTAAAGGACAACTTTTTAGTGATTTTATCGAAACAAATATTTCAAATAGAAGTGTAATTTTGCATTAACCTTCATAGATCAACTACAAACCGCACCACTTATCAAACTCAAATAGCATTCTTAGATGTTTGTTCCAAGTTGTAATGTGTTAAGCAGGGACAAACCAGGGGACTGTCTCTTCAGTGGTTGAAACGCAAAAAAAAACAAAGAAATATAGATGAATCTATCATTTCAATAGTAAGTTATAATCATAAAAAAATGTATTATAATTTAAAATAGTTATAACGTATCAATATAATGTTATATGCGTAAAATACGCTTGTGACACCCAGTTTCCCATTAGTGGAGAAAGACACCCGTATGTTTATTTTACTTCAGATGCATAATTTTACTTTTTTTGAAAATATGACTTATTTTTTCTAAATTACTAGGAAATTCACGTTGAATGTAGAACATAATTCTGTTTGTACCATAGTTGACTGATAATTTAACAGCTAGAATTTATTAAAGAAAATAATATATGCAAAACACAAAATCTCCTTAAAAATTTACGCTCGCCGCTCTTTATAGGTTAACAGAAAGTTAATTAAACGAATTAACAAACATTTATTTGAAAATAACGCTTATAATTCCGTGTACGTTTCCGAAAATAGTGAATTTAGTAGTTATGAATCACTACCAAACATTAGTCGCGAGACACTACTGTAATTATAAATTATTATTAGTTGAATGGGGTATTAATTAACATGCTTGGATATAATTATAGTAATTTTTTAATAACCATTTAGAAAGCAAGAAACAAGGTTTAATATACTAAGTGAGAAAAAACAGTGGTAATTATTGCGCTTGTAATTGTAATTGTGAATTATAACTGTCGTAGAAAAAATAATGTACGAAACACGTGTTAAAAGTGGTTTTATTTTATTCGTGGGTTGCTTCTCGGCTTCGCCTCATTCACAAACTTTCCCACTCACAAAATAAAATGTTTCATAATATTATGATACGTGTTAAAAGTGTCAAAATAAAATCACTTGTAACATGTGTTTTATGAACTATTTTTTCAACGAGTGATAATAATTAGAAAATTTATAAAAATATGTTGTTGAATTAGACATTTTAAAAATCAAATCAAATAAATATGACAGTTCTCAATGTCACTTTAAGAACAATACTAGTTTTTACTTTGTTTTTTAATACCATTAAGGCGCAGTTACACTGCGCGTGGTTTGGCGAACCAAGGAACTGGGGCGCGATACGCGATGGCAACACGATATGTGATTCGTTTAATAATTTGCGACGCATAGGTTCGTCGAAACAATATGGAACCTTTGTCTTGTCATCAGTACTGAATTACGATTATGGATGCCTTTTAACAAATTATTTCGCCTGCTTCCTTGTGTGTTATTAATTGTGGTTTGTTGTTGCAAAATCAGTTGAAAGGACGTAAAAAAAGGTGGTGGATGGCATCGCATATGAAAAGCAGAGAAAATACCTCATGGCTTATCAATTAGTATGAGGTTATGGAGAATTGCTCGATTGTTTAATGTGAAGAAAATCAACAACAATGACACAGCACGACTGCACCTAAACTGCGACCTACATTGCAGGCGGTCCGCGATATGCCGTGCCTATGCGACCTACGCGAACCTGCACGAACTATGCACACCGACGTGTTCAGCTCCTTTGATCTGTGCAAGTTTACCGACATGCCGATGAATTTATCGAATCACGAACCACGAGCCATAGCGAGCCACCTATGTATATCAAACGACGTTGGTCCACCGAACTACGCGCCATATAGCTGCGCCGTTACATTATTATGATGGGAATTTTTTTTTTGTTTATGCTGCTCGTTTTGATGCGTTCATATCATTTTACTGTGTTTTGATGATTAATAATTACCTTGGGCTCATGAAAAATTTTAGAAATTAACTTAAAAGCAAGTATTAAGTGTTAAATTTTTTAAAAAAATTTGTGGATAATATTTATAGAAAGAAATTTATGCAATGTCGGGAATTTAGTTGCTAAATTCAACTCTAAATGTACTAATTTTATCTGTAAAAAGTTGCTGTATTATGTGATATACTCAGGAGATATTTATTAATATATAAAATATGAGAAACAGGTAAAAATATGTTGTGAATTTTCGTTTCTTAATATTACTTTTTAACAATCCTCCCGTATGTTGGAACCAGGTAAGATAAATATTTTAGAAACATCAACAAAAATAATTTATTGCGGGATTTATTGTAAACAGAAGCCTACATCTTGTAGACAAATATGAGAGCCGAATCTTTCAGATGATAAACAGGAAGTTGAAATATATGTCAAGAAGTTATTTAAAAAATTTTAAGAATTATTTGTTAATTTTTAAAAAGTTGCTTTATTGTGATATAATCAGGAGATCATTATTAAAATATAAAATGTGAGAAGCGGGTAAAAATATGTTGTGAATTTTCATTTCTTAATTATCACTTTTTGACAACCCTCCCTTATGTTGGAACCAGATAAGATAAACATTTTAGAAACATCAACAAAAATAATTTATTGCGGGATTTATTGTAAACAGAAGCCTACATCTTGTAGACAAATATGAGAGCCGAATCTTTTAGATGATAAACAAGAAATTGAAATAAATATGTCAAGACGTCATTTAAAAAATTTGAAGAATTATTTGTTACTCGAGTACTGTTAAGTTAGGACTGAGGTTATAGGAGCAAGATTTAGGATAATTTCTGCAATAAATTTCAGTTATAACTCAAAAATTGTTAGGATTGAACCTGTTATCAATTAAAAAAATGTGTTCTTTATCAAAAGTCTTCTCAAATGGTGTAAGTACAAGTTGGGTTCCTAAAAAAAAAAAAAAAAAATTAAGGCCAGTTGTACGAATATCGCGTCGTTCGGGCAAAGTTTAGCTGAATCTTGTTCAAAATCCAAAGATACCATTGTGATAATCATAACCTTGAATTTTATACCAAGTGCAACCTAATTTTGACTGGAATTCGTTCGTACAACTGGCTCTTAAGATATGTCTGCATCGTGGCATAGTGGGAGCGACATGTTTGCGTCACGCCTGCGTCGCGACAGAAACCATATAATACCATAGAAATGAATGAAGTAGCACAGGATTGGAGCGTTTTGATCCGCGTTGCATATAGTTCGTCAAGCATCGACGTTTGAAATAAATCGGTTTGTTTCTTCCCAGCGTTTAATAGCGTCGATCATGCGAAAAAAAATGACTAAAATGGCATCGAATGAACTTTCTAAAGTAAATATGGTGTTGTTTCTGTCAAATAAAATAAACTGGCTGCTCGAGTGTGAGGCATTTTCAGAACTGAAGCGGCTTTTCAGTAAAATATGCGCAAGTGTAATGGTAAAACGTTGCGCGATGTGACGTTAGGATTTTTTATTCATCTCGCGACGCATGTTGGGCAACAATAGACTTATCCTACCATATTTGAGATGAGCCATATGCTCCTTGAATCTAGTTTGAATTGTCTAGTTTGTCCAACACAGTTTTGATTATAGTCTGCAGCTAATTTCGTAAATCCCCTACTTTCGTTTGTTTCAATTTTGTCTTTAGAATTGCCTAAAAATTGTAGTCTTTTCCCCACTGTCCTACCTATATATATTTAAAAAAATTTACCTTTACCAAGGGTGAATTGGGGGTCGTATGAAATTGATACAAATTTCGAATATTCCCTTTCAGTTTGAAATATCGAGGAATTTCGAAGCCTCTTAAAATTTACGTTTTTTAATTATTTTTCAACTAAACACAGAATATGCATTAGTGACAGCTATAGCCTTAATCAATGTCTTTTTTTCGAACCTTTTTATTGAAGGGGAAGCGAACGGCTGTTTAATTTAGAATCAAAGTTGTCAATATCAGTGACTTCTGTATCAAATACTCAAAAATGTCATCCACATACCTAGACATACCGTGGGAAAATACTCGATTTCGTCTTTTGCTTCTGTTTCGAATCTGTTCATGAAAGGATTGGCAATGCATGGTGATAGAGTTGTTGTCCCTTATGTTCGAAGAAATGACCACTGGATCAAAATAAGTTAGAAATTGAGATGCAGAAAATATAAGAGTACTTTAAAATTTATCGCCAAGGACTCTCGCTGCTCAACACAAAATGACGAGTTTTAATTTTCTAGTTCATCCTATGAAGCTTCCCCCTCAATAAGGACAGGTTTGAAAAAGAAAACACATTGATGAAGGATATAGTTGTGAGTAGTGGATATTCTGTAAATTTTGTTGATAAAATAATTAGGAAACCTAAATTTAAATAGACACCTCGAACTTCCTCGACCTTTCAAAATGAAAGAGAAAATCCGAAATTTGCGTCGGTTCCATACGTCTCTTGATTCGCCCGTGGTATTAGTAAGATTTTTAAAGATACTGGTATGACAGTGGTCCATTGATCGGGAAATAAACTACCACAACTTTTAGGCAATCCAAAAGACAAAACCGAAACAGACGAAAAGTCAAAAATTTGTTGGACAACCTAGACGATCAGTTCATACTAGATTCAACGAGCATATAGCTCATTTCAAGTATGGTAGGACAGATAAGTCGCCCAACATGCGTTTCAGAACAACCATAAAAAATATAATAAATAGCAATTTGAGATTAATTAAGAATGTAACAAATACTAAACAACTGGATGCATTTGAAAGCTTGGAAATTACAAAGTGTAAAAATAGTATGAATAGTGACAGAGGGCCAATCTCATACAGTCCACTCTACTGGTCAATAGGAGTCAATAGTTTAAGGTATAAATAAGGTATTGTTAGCATAAGGTTAGTTGTAATCATCTCCAGATAATGCCAACTTGATTGGTGAATCGCGCGTCGAGTGGAGTTGTGGTGTTTTGTAGAAATCATGTCAGTGTTAGCTTTACGTGAAACGTTCCAATCCACTTCAGATTTGCAAATAAAAAAAAAATGATGGTGTATTCAAACTGAACTTGTTTTAAGAAACAGACCCCGGGAATTAATCTTTGTAGACTCTGTAGATATTGTAGTGGCAAACTTTATAGTAGGGGTACGAAGCGAGGTGAACCCGCAGTTATCCAGGACCCCGTTGCGTTGATCTAAGCCAGAGAAAAGTGTGAAATCGCTTTCGACACCACGGTCGTCATTTGCTGACACCATACTTGCTAAAATAGTAGAAGAAATTAATTTTAGCTCGGTACCACATTGGGATAGAGTGTTAAGTGTCAAACCTAGCTGGTTTACTGCCTGTCACCTCCCGGGTTCAAATCCTGGTGTCGACCCTGACAACGTCGAAGGGAGTGGTTATGTGTCTGCATTTTTTCATCAGTGACCTTGAAGCTCCGGCTTTAGATTTGGGGGGTTGTCTAATTTGTGGTGTTTATGGTGGTGTTTAATTGCAAAATGAAAAAATACTGTTTTAGGATGGTCGCTCACTCAGTTAAATACATCTCAGACGTGCACACACTATACAGCTATAATTGCTACAAGTAAATGTTCAAAAATTTGCTTGTATTGTCTGGCTGTTAGAAGAAACATGGGGCGGTGTATCACAAGACGCTCTTAAAGACCACGAACGTGCTGTATTATGCCCCATGACATTATCATTTCAGAGAGGATTGTAAACTGTTTTGTTTGTTGCGATACCGATTATTCTTGCGCTAAGGGTCGGTTTTTCCACCTCCCATTAAATCTATTTGACAAATAAGTCACTATTATAAATAATTATTGATATTGATACAAACTGTATCCAAGGAAACTTTACCAAATAAATCTAACATGAGATGGAAACAAGATGGCAGATAGTTTCCCTTGGATACAATTGTATCAATAATTGTTTTCACGGAACTTATTTATCAAATAGATTTAATGGGAAATGGAAAAACCGGCCCTAAGTGTTGTAATATTTGTCCATTTTATTGCTATCGAATTGCAGATGTCTAAGCTTTTTAACACGCTTTTATTAACACGCTTTTATTAGCTTCACCTGTATGTTTGTTTGTTTGTTTGTAACCGACTCTTTGGACTCGATTTTGACCCACTTTAAACGGACAGATTTAATTGACACTTTGTACACTTACGAAGAACCGGTAACAATACAATAATTTGATAAGTTTATATCATTATCCTGATCAGGATCGCCAGTCCTTTCCTCACGTATTCTCTGCGTGAGAGCAAGAGACTTAATTTGTAAGTATATTCCGTGATTCTCAGTTCGGTCGTTGGCCGAGCGGGCAAGTCTTAGTCGACACGAAACGACGGACTCCTTGGGCGTGAGTTCAAATCCCATGGCTAAAATAAAAAAATATTTTTTTTTCCGAAATATCTGTTGGATCGTAATATGTTATATCAGCATCAATAAGCAATATAAATATAGTTTAAAAAACTACAAAAACACGCTTTCATATAGCACATCAAACTAAAAAGTGAAAAATAATTATTAATATAAACTGAAAATAATAATGAACGAAAAATACTAGTATTATTGTGGAAAAAGCGTGAGGCGCTTGTGCCATATTTTTCGTATATCGAGCAACCCACGCTTTTTTCACAATAATACTAGTATTTTTCGTTCATTATTGTTTTCAGTTTATATTAATAATTATTTTTCACTTTTTAGTTTGATGTGCTTTAAAAGCGTGTTTTTTAGTTTTTTTTAAACTATATTTATTTATATTTGTTTACTGTCGCACTGAAAATAACTGGTTTATAAAGTTTAAAATATCGTTTCGACGACAGATATACGAGTATTAACCTTGCCCTGTTTTCTGTTTTTTACCGCTCCATAAAAATAGTAAAGTTCTTTTAATTATCATTGCTATCGCTTTTGTTTACAATAAAAGAAGTATATGTAGATATTATAACATAACGTACGTTATATATAAATTATTCCCTCATTGTTATTAAAAATAAATATAAAAAAATTTAAATGACGAATTCATGATAAATACAATGTTGTCAATTTATGCACGTACCTATAGATAGATTTAACAATCTTTTCAATGCTGTAGCTGAAGTGAATCATTGATTAAAATGAATATTTTAAATGTTTTCCGTTAAGAGTAAATGTAGACTAGATGAATCATAAAATTTCTTGAATTTTTGTAATGAGCTGGGTTAAGGAGAAATATCAACTCATTTGGTTACTCATAATCATAACAGTTTTTTAAAATTGATTGTCTACATACTTGATAGATTTCAACTGTGTGATATACAAATAAACCATATTCAAAAATTTTCCAATTCATAACTTTTCAGTATCACCTATTAATGCATAATGCATTTCTTTTCCTTTTAATTATCACATCATGCTTGTAATTTCTTAATAAAAATTGTTTGTATCATCGCAAACAAAAAAACAGGCACAAAATGTTCGCTTTGCCACTCATATTGTGAAATTTTTAATACAATTCAAAATGTTTGTGTTGTAAATTAAATTGAGCTTTCCTAATTTATGTGGTGTTTTATGTTTTTTTTTATTGCGGAGTGCGTTCAGCATGCTTGTGTAGGAGTATTGGATATATATGTTCTGCAGTCATTGCACTTAAGGCATGATGATGGCGTAAAATTTTCGAATGTCAATTACGGTAATTTATTTTTTAATCTCATAATTTACGGTAAAAAAAATTGTTTATCTATTAATTACGGTAAAAAAATGGTAAGTTACCAAATTAATTACCATTTTACATCCCTGTGTGCCTGACAGAACATGAAAAGCTTGAATCAGCTTGGGTTTTCTGTACCGATTGTTTTTGCTCTCGATAGTACATCTGAGTTTTTATTATATTTTTCTGGTTTATTGTTATTTTGCTTGTATTTAAAATTTGCCTTAATTTTGAAGGCGTAATCATTGAATTCTGAAACTGATTATGTGAAACGAGTAAAATAATATTCAAAACATAAGTCACAATTTGCTAAAAAGCAATCAAAGCTGCTCAATTTTTATTGTTTTGGCTGAACTTCGGTAAATTTAACAAGACATTTCGTACATAACGCAATGCTTCTCATTGGTAGCACGTGTAATTTTTATGGCTGATTTTGCAGTTATTGTTCAATAAATCGAAAATGGTTACAAACAGCCATAGGAATGTACGTACAAAAAATTTTCGTTTTTCAATTCTACATCACATCCTCCAAAAATATACAGGGTGTTCCATTTGGAAAAATTGAGGAAATTCAGTTCAAATAGTTAAAAATTATTTGTGGCCACCCTGTATACTTTTAGGAAGTGAAAATGGCTGAGTGTTATCACACAGATATCTCATAACTGGTACTAACATATTTTTTTCTTAAAATCTATAGTTGTGACTAGTGATTTTTTTAATATACAAGTGTAAATGGAATAATTTCAACAAAAAAAAAAATCACTACATCCAAGTGGTTGGGAGTGAGTCAATAATAATATAAGGGTGGAAGGAGGCCACAAAGAAGTTTCAAAAACTGTTCTGATATACATGGTAAAATGTTAGTTGACCCTGTGTAATCGTCTTGGCTCACCCTGTATATTCGAAAATAATTTCCGGTTATAGACTTTTTTTATCTTGTTTATTTATGTTTTTAAATCAAGTTTCTAACTATCATAGAACTCAACATTTCGAAGTCGGACGCACTATTGCCCCACCCTGTATATCGGACTTGGGGTTTTCGTTTTTTTGTATTGTAACTGCAAGAAATCATTTCTTTATTGTGAAAATTTTCCTTTTTTTTTTTTTAGTAGGAAAATTTTTTCAATCAGTATTTTTTTGGTTCTAATACTGAGAACACATTTTATTCAACGCAGTTCTTGCTCCTAGACTGAGTAGCTGTTTTAAGAGTATCTATGATAAAATGTATTGAGAGTGTTGTTTTTGATTCATTATATGCCTAAAACTTTTATACTGGCACATTCAGATATGAATGTCAGTATAAAATAAAAAAATATGTAGGTATTTATTATTATTATGATGTCAGGTTTGAAAAAATGCTTTTGTAATTCCCAATAATTATTTTATTATTTTTTCTAGAAATGCATAAATACGATGCAATAAATAATATCAGATTTTTTTTAAACTCTTACCTCACAAACATCCTAATATTCAATTTGAATTTTTGAATTTCGACCGGCTATAAAATTTGAAACAACTTTTTTATTTACGAGTCACGTTAAGAAACTTTATATTTCTTATACAGGGTGCTCAAAAGTGTGTACGATAGATAGATAGATTTATTTGGATTCAAAATAAAGAAGGTTTAGTACCATATCCCCATAGTGCCATATTATTTTAAACCACAATAAAACTATCTTGTTTGTACGTGCCAGGTGGAAATGAGCAGTACACATAGAGCTCTGTGTGATGACTAGAGCTGTCCGATGTGCCTGGAGTACAGCCACGGTCTTGCGCTGTCGTCACACGTGCCGATTTAGAAGTGATTTACGCTGCAGTCTTATTTGAAAGGTTAATGCGTGAGGTTGTACCTATAAATTATACATAATGTCAAACGCGCCAAAGGGTAAAAAACGACCGTACGCGGACACAGTGAATAAATTTATGCAAAATAATTTGTAAAGTTTGCAATCAAGACTTAATGTGCTGGCACAAAACAGATTGTCGTCGTCATATCAATACCGTGCAACATCAAAATAAAAAAATGGCATGCCTTTGACAACTCAGTTTATGTGTGATTTATTGTTAATGTTAATAGCCTGTAATATTCCGCTACACATACTGGATAAACAACCATTTCGGGAGTTTTGGAATAAATACAATCCTCAGGTGAACTTACCAAGTCGTACATCGTTATGTAGATATATTCCAGCTGTTCGTGAAGACATTGTAAATAGGATTAAATGTGGATTAAAAAATACACGGCTCTGGTTATGTATTGACGAGACGACAGATTGTAAAAAAAATTCTATTTTAAATATTATAGTACGTGTACTGGACCCTCTTAAACCAACATTTCCACGGCTTTTTATTATGCTGAATATTTTCAGCAAATAAAAGCTGTGATACTACAGTTCAACCCTAACGAGGCTGCAGCTATTAGGGAAAGCCAGACAAGCTTTCAAGGCGTTTCCCTTGAAACAGATTTAAAAAAGTATTAATAACAATTATAGGGGACTACACGACGCAATAGAAAAATTGCAAAATAGTTCGTTGTCATTAGTGGAATCGCTGCAAATAGTGGACGACGTAAAAACACAGCTACAGGCTATAAATGACGCAAAAAATAATCGCGTTAGTGAAAAATTCGAGAGTGTATTACAGAAAGATCCTGATTTTAGCAAATTAAGACAAATTTGTGATGGTGCATCTACAACTTCGTTAAGTGAGTTCACAGATTGTTTTACTTATGCCTGTATTACATCCGTAGATGTCGAACGGTCATTTTCAAAATACAAACATATTTTTTCACCAAAGCGAACATCGCTGACAGAGACAGCTGTAGAAACATACCTGATGCTATTATACTATAGATCTTCCCCACTTTGTGATGACGACAACCAAACTACTTCATAAATCTGTTTAAAAGGGTGAGTTTTATACAAATTTTTATAAAATATAACATTATTGTTAAAATTTATTTCCATTTAATATACTTATTCAAGTATTATGATATGATGTAAACATATGAGTCATATGACGGCTCTGGCGGCCAGGTGACCTCGGACAGCTCTAGTGATGACTGTGCTCATCGAGGCCCCATTTGTGGCACATGGGAACATGAAGGCACTAATTGAGTATTGTGTACTGTACTTCCAGCCTTATTTTAGTTCTTGTTCCTGATCTATCCCATCCTAGATCCAATTCCTTAACTACGCTACGCTGATGAGGGACAATAACTCCGAAACACGTGTCCGTTGCTGCATTTTTTTTTTTTTTTTGGGATATGGCACTAAACCTTCTATGATGATAATTGTGTTGACAAAAAACCAACGATATTTTGCCCCGTTTAACAGCCATTTTGCAAAATGCAATCAAAAAAACATAAAATTATTTAATAATCTGAAAATAATTAATTTTACCTCAGGCAGGCAGGTGCTTTGTTAATGGACCGCATTAGTGTGCCTTATGTATTATGTTTTTGAGTATGTAACTTTTGGTTTGGTGTTTAATTTTGTATTATACTTAGAAAATAAATAAGAAACTATGATACGTTTCAAAAAGTGATGGATAAATTCTCACAAATTATGATTTTGATGTTACTTAATAGTTTTTATTCAGTAAATATCTCATATTGTGAATTAAAATCATAATATGTTTAATTTGTCATTAACTCAGTTTTCAAAAAAATGTGACTTAACAGGCGCTGATATGTTTATGTGTGGAAAATATCTAAGAAAAATAAATAATGTGAATGTACCGACATCTTGAATATCACCATGGCCCATTTTATTTTATTGCAGGTAATAAACATCATAGTTAATAAATTGCGTACGTAAGATGTTTTATTACAAAAGTAAAGTTACTAAATAAGGTTACTACAGATTATTTCCCTCATCGTAAATCTAACCAATAAGAAACATGAAATTTGTACCTCGTGACTTGTTTAAATAAGTGATTATTTTGCAAAAATGATCGGTTATTGTTCACCTGGCTGTTCATTTATTTTGACATGTAAAGTAACCTTTGTCTGTCGTTGCTATGCGAGACTTAACAATTCTGATAGTTTGAATTGACAGTGTCATTTATACTTTACACCGTCAAATAGAAATAAATAAAGTACTCGTTTCGGAAATGTTTCACTTTCCGAAGTTGACAAAGAAATCCTAACAAGCGTTCCTATTAACACAACAAAAACGCACAAGTCGGTATGGGGCCAATTTACTGATTTTTGTAATGAAACAGGATACCAATTTGAAGCCACTACAACCATATATTTATAGTGCGTTGGTACTTAAAGACTGGGTTTTCAATATGAGACGGAGAGATGGTAAAGATTATAAGGGAGATGTGATAAAAACCATGTGGAACATAACTGCAAAAAATGCTTCAGGAAATGTATTTTTTAAAATACGTCATTTTCGATCCATTTAAGGATATTCAATTTAAGTGCGCTAGGGATGCTTGTAATACTAAAAGAAGATAATTACAGAAAAATATCACGAAAAGAAAAGCCTCTTTAGTTGCGTTACATTCAGAAGATCATAACAAAATGATAATGCTTTGGAATGAAAACTCGTAAATGACTGCAAAAAAAAACTTTTCCATATTATCGCAGTTGAGCTCGCTTGGAGAGGCTGAGAAGCCGCAAATTGCATAACAAATCACTTTAAAGAAGAAATTGATAACAGAGGACAGACAACAGGTTAAAAAACGGCTCACTTTTTATTTGCGACTGTTTAACTAAGGTTTTTTGCCATTTTAGGACGATTGGAATATAACCCTGTGATCAGTAAGACTACAGAAGAGGGTGACAATAAATGCGCCCATATTAAATGGTTAACGCCTAATGAAATAATGCCGATCTATGTCCTGTAAGGGTATATAAACAACTATTATCCAAGAGGGGTTCCAATATTACAACAAATCGTTTATTTCTGACATGCAATAGGTAATAATTACACCACATGAAATTACAATCTCCTTTTATCCCTGAAGGTCTGGAATGATCTTGTGTGGTAGAGGGCTACACATTTAGAGACAATGGACACACACCCAATATCCGAGTATACTACGATTAATCTCTCTCACAGAAAAATCCCAGTTCTTCGACCGGGAATCGAACCCTCGAGGCAAATACGTTACCTCTAGACCACGGAGCCACATGGAGGGTACTGGAATAAATACGAAAATTTCTATTGGTACAAAAATTCACCGATTGGAAGAAATGAGCTGTCCAAATGGACAAAGGAATCAGCCGCAAAAATCGGTTTAGATACAACTGTAAAAATAACTAATCATTCCAATCGAGCCACAGCTGTCAGTAACTTAATAAAGAATGGAACACAGGAGCAAGAACTTATCAAAATAACCAGCTATGGAAGTGCAAATTCCATAAAACCGTATTTGCAAATAGTCCTACATCATTTAAACGTGATAAATAAATAAAGATGTAATCCAAATGAAATACAAAATGTACCAAGCACTTCTAAGGCAACATCAAAACATACTACTATTCAAAATGAAGAAAAACAAGCTCAAATTGTATATCAAAAATGTATTTTTTTTATCAATTGTACTAACGCAACGAAAATTTGAATTGTCTCTTTATAAAAAAAAAAAAACGAATTGCCAATGTAATTTGTACTTTATAATTGTTATGAAATAAATAAAAACTGATAAAATAAAAACTGTGCATTTTATTGTCTATAACGATTTCTATTCTGGAAATAATCTTTACATGTGTCCCTCCTGCATCAATTTTAATCACTTAAACTGTGTACGTCACAATTTTTAAAATTTTGCTTTTGAGCAAATGCTTTCGTGTATAATAATTTAATTTTAGAACGGTCTCGGGATTTTATCAAATTATTATACACTCAAGTCATTTGCTAAGCAAAATTTTTAAAATTATGTGACGAATAAACTTGATACACGAGGGATAACCCTCGATTAATATCACATTTTCTGTTTTTTTTTTTACTTTTTTTATACCTAATATAAGGAAGTATAGTAATCGTCATTTTTTCGACATCGAGATTTTGATTGATATATACGTTTTGAACCCTTCTGAATCCATTCTGACTATTTTCCGAATGATGTCTGTCGGTGCGTGTGTGTAGATGTGTGTATGTGTATATCCGCGATAATTCAAAAAATACTAATGAAAGATTTTCCAAATTTGGCAGTTAAGATTATCAACAATATTTTAGGTGACACATTAAATTTAGTGCATGTGGTACCACCAGATGAGACATAATGAATGAATGAAGAAAAAAGGTACAATTTCGGGAAAAAAATTTCTTCCATTTCTGGACGAATCTCGACGAATTATAATGAAAAAACATAACTATAAAAAATATCGCGATAGCAGCCACAGTTTTTGAGATAAAGCTTTCAAATTTAGTACGCTTGTTCTAAAGGCCAGACGATGGAAAATTCGGTGTTGAGCAAAATTGGCCAGCTTCCACGGGACCCAAACTTTTTTGTATTTGACTACAAAAAAAATATATTCCTGATGAAAGATTATAAATCATGTCTACAAGCGAATAAAATATATTTTCCAAGTACTTAAAGCTGTTGTAAACTGAAATATTTTACACATTTGGCCTCATAAAATGGGCATAGGATAAATTTAACAGTTTGACTTTTGAAAGGTCTAATTTAGTTACAAAAATGTCAATGTCAAAACAACAAAAAATTATTAAAATATATGACATGAATTATTGACAGTATCGAGTGACGCTGATGATTAATTATTTAAAAATTTTAATGAAACATTTCAAGGTACGCTATTAAAATTTAATTGAAGTAAGTGAAGAATTAAATGGAATGATTTTTTTTAGATCAGGATGATATATACTGGTATAAGAAAGTTATGTGCTGGCCACATCAGATATTTCTTTTTTGTTGATGTGAGCTTTATTTTAAACTTATCGCCGGACGGCTTCTGTGATTTTATCCATAAGGAATAAGTTGCTTTGGCTGTTTAAAAAACGCCATATCAAGTAATAATAGTGTTAATTGAGGTGTTGTATTAAAAACGGTATCAAGTATACACGTCCATGGGTGTGGTTTTTTAACTACAAATGGCACTACATTCTCACAACTAAAATGCATCTATTTAACATAAACTGGATATTTATATTGTACTTAATCCCATTATAAATACGCCACACAAAGTGGCCAGACATTCAAAATGCTCTTTGTCCCTTAACATAATGTTTACAAACTGAAACAAAGTTCAGTTTAATTTTTGTTATTCATTATTACAATACTTTTAACAGTATAGTGAACTTTTCAGTACGTGTGATAGCAGGTGAATGCAATGATGTTGAAAAAACAAACTTGCTGAGAGTAACTTCTGTATTTTGTTACCATGAGTTAAATAAAGTTTGGATCAAGAAGGTGCTATAATTTCTGTTTTTATTTTGCTTTATTTTCACATCATCACATTTACAAAAGGTATTTACCATAATTTTTTAAAGAAAATTGTTGGACTAATACACTGCAATTTGTCCAGTTTGGACTTTCATACTGAACTGTCATAACTATGTCCAAATATTTTTTTGCTTCTAGTTAATAAAAAAAATTCAACTTCTTGTGCTAAAATCTCTCAGCTGTTTAATTTTTTTTTATAATTTAAGATGAAAGAAATATCAATGTAACGTATTTATTTTTTTGCCAACCGTTTTTGCTGTATACGGAAAATATGTAAAAATGGACAAAGAGCATTTTGTAGTTCTGCTCCACATATATGTTTATAGAAGTTTTTGTGTTTATTTTAATTTTAGTTGTTGAGGCTGCTATAAGTCTATCAATAGAATTCTGGATCACCCTGTACATGCAGTGTGCCTCACGTAAGATGGAACGACCTCAATAACTCCTTAATTATTAATTAGTCGAATCGAAGTGCTGTTTTTGCAGTACAAAACTTTTGAAGACTTATTTGTGGAATATCTCTAACTGGTTGTAGAACAAATACCCAGCCAACTCGGATAAAAGAAACAGAGCGAAAATGCAGAAAATGTGTGGCAATTTTTTAACGATAAAAGTTGTTTAGAATCTATTGAATGTTTTTCTAGCAAATGAAATAAAAGTAATAAATAACGTTGCTGCACTTATCCGTGTAGATTCACCTACGTTATAGTAAAATATAGGAATCATACATACAAACTAACGAACAATAAATGTCAGCATTTATAAAAAAAGAACTATTACAAAAGTAGTAAAGGTAAATACTAATACACAGTATTTTCTGTGAAACCGCCGTCAGCTCTCCTATTATTCTTTACAACTTTTCATAGTTCTCCTGGTATGACATCTCTAAATGCTTACCAAATCCCATTACAAAGTTATTCTCTGTTTCTGTGCCTAGTTTTATAGACAACTTTTTATATGCGCCTTCACAGATGAATATCGAGGGGCATTAAATCAGGCGATATTGGCGGAAATTCAAATAAAGGACTATTACGGCCTATCCACCTCTCTGGAAATGTTTCTTTTAACCATTTGCTTTAAATGCGAGCATTGTGTATGGAACGCTCATCCTGCTGAACGTAGATGTTATCCCGCAACTCTATAGTAATGCATTCCAAAAAGGCCCTTTTAAGAAATCCAAAAAAAAAATACTGTATTTAAATTTTGGTAAAAAAAGGATTCAACTATTGTTTCATTAATAATTATTAATGATACCACACCACACATTTATTTTCTAGAGTACTGATTTATTATAGTCATTTAGCAGTGGGGATTTTCTTTTACTCAATAACGGCAGTTTTGGAATACACCGTTAGTAGTAAACGTGGCCTGGATATTTGAAATGATTCTAAACAACTTTTCCAAATAACTTGCATCGGTAAAAATTTACCACATTTTTGTGTATTTTCGCCCTCTATTTTTGTTTACTAGGGTGGGTAAGTATTTGTGCTTCAACCAATTTGAGATATCCCACAAACACATCTTCAAAAGTTCTATATTAAAAAAAAACACGTTTCAATTAGACCAATGAAATTGAATTGAAATTGAAGAAATCTGTCCATAATACCATCGTCTTTGTCGAATGTCCAAACTTAACCATACCGAATTGCGGGTCGTTTTATTAAATAAGCTCCAGAGACTAATCTTTTATTATTAATCAACACCCTATTCATTTTGAGAAACTATATACCGCATAAATAAAATGTGTACAAACAATATTAAAGTTCTTACCTTATAGGATATTGTCGCCCATACCTATCCCGTTCTGGACCTACCTATATTAAATAAAAGAAAACCAATAAAATAATTTCAATAATTTAATAATTTAATCAAAGTTACCTTTGAAGCCCTTTCCCTAAAGCAGGTGACTCAATCTTGACGTAATCACCAATTACTTTAATCACCAGTTATCACTTAAGTTACTAACACATTACAGTCATACAATATACAAAATTATTTCACAAAAATGTAAAACTAGAACTGCATTAAAAATGTAAATACACACGACACAACCCTAGTAGACCTGCCGAATAACTAACGAAGTAAGTAATATTTACTAGCAGTGCAAAAAATAATCAAGACGTTTCTTGTTCCAATTGTAGTTTACGTAATAAATTGTTTTGCATAAAAAGTCGGGACAAACACAAAGAGAGTTTATTTACAATAAAACTAGAATTTTAATTTATAAACTGATAAAATAATTTAGAAATTATAATACAAGATTTATTATATTATTAAATTGATGGTGCAAAATATTGGTATTGCCTAATTTCTTTGTTACAAAATCACGAACATGAGACGAAAAATGTTGTTGGTATTTAAATGAAAAGAGGTGGCATTAAATTGCCATAATAAACATCGTAAAACCTAGGTTGAGGTCTGAACAAATTGTCACATCTAAAAAATCATATCCTCATACATACATCTTAAAAAATGTTTGATTTGTGTAAAATTCACAAAGTAGTCGACGAACGAATAGTTACCAGCTAGTTATCCTTGTCAAAATCTTTTACCTAGATTTATCATTTATCATCTAGATAGTTGTCAGGAAATACTGGCCCTTATAGTTATTGTTATGGAGGATACAAGTTTGATTATGGCATTTTTAACGAAACGAATATACAGACGTCGGACTTCGATATCTTGAATTCTATGGTAGCCAGAAATTAAAAAAAAAAAAAGTAAACTAGATAAAAAAGGCTATAACCGGAAATTATTTTCGGACATACAGGGCGAGCCAAGACGAAATTACAAGATCAAGCTCTTTTTTTTTTTAAATGGAATGCTATGATGTCAGTAAATTTTTTAGAAGTCTCTATTCATTCCTATATTATTTTTGACTATCTCCCAACCACTTGGATGTAATGAATTTTTTTGTTGAAATAATGCCATCTGCAGATGCATATTGAAAAAATCGCCAAAGTCACAATTATGGGTTGTAAGAAAAACTTACGTGATTACTAGTTACGAGATATCTAATTAATGTTTTTGAATCGTTTTTATTGCCTAAAAATGTACAGGGTGGCCAAAAATTTATTTTCTCAATTTTTTCAAATGGAACATCCTTTATATTTTTTGACGATGTGATGTAGAAATGAAAAACGAACATTTTTTTGTAAGTACTTCCCTATGGTTAATGGCAACCAACTCGAAATATCGAAGTCCGACGCACTATTGCCCCACCCTGTATATTTTTTTTAAACTTTCGATGGACATTAAATAACTAGGCTAATTAATTTAGTTTTCTAATTTTCAAACTAGAAATTGAAATAGAAAAGTGATTTCATTTGACCTTGTTAGTCACGCTAAGAGTATTGAAGGAACACAAAATTCTCTTTCAGAGCAAGTCTACCGTTTCTTAACCTAATTAGCCATGTTGTATATATATTATATTATAATCTGCGTTTTTCCAGCAGTAGACATGCGATTGAAAAGTTCAGTGAATTTCGTTCTCCATACATGGGCATGAATTGTAGCGTGTTAACGACTCGCTTTCATCATTTTAGGTAATTAATATCAAAATAATTGATATGCGGATATGTATAATTATTGCATTCTCGCCTGTGGCACTAATAGTGCTCTAGAAGACAATGCAATAATACTTTTTGTATTATAAAAAAATATTTTTTAAAAAGTTGTACAAGAATCCTTATTCATTGTCCACTTTTTTTTTAATTCAAGTCCTGATTGACCATCCAAAAAGTCTCTCTCGTAGAAACTTGATTTACAGTATCGTGTTGTAATGTTTTATATACTTTTCTTTTTTATGATTTTTTGAGCCACTGACCCTAATCGTTGGCTTATTTTGAATGAATTCAAATTCATACTTAGTTATAGTCATTGTCATTATTTTTGGTATTTATTTACAGTTTACACGTAAATTGGACAAAAATTATCATTTTTTATTAAAATAAAATTTATTAGGAAGATGATAGTAGAGTTCACCAGCAATCAAGATGTGATTTCTGCTTGCACTTTGAGGTTAAAAGTTAAAACCCATTTTAAATTATTTTTTACCCTTTCAGACAAAATTCATTGGTCGACAAAATGTCGTCCTGTATGGGGTGTCTGGGTGAATTGTAAAAATTACTCTTAAAATAATTTGCGTTATTTTAATCTACAGAATACCGTCTCCATTGTTAGTAATAATACAATTTTTGTCTACGTAAACATTAAAAAAAATAATTAAACAATTTTGAAAGCACTCAGTTAAATACAAAAGATCAACGTTTAAAGCGTGCTCCTGAAATTTGCCGTTTTGATCAAGCAAACTTTTTGTTCAACACGCATCTAACTACTTAACTGTTAATATTATCCAAAAATACTTATTAATAGCCTTGTAAAATGGAATTTCAGGGTATGGAATTTCAGGGTTCTAAACACTATTTTATTTTATTTTTTTAATTACGACGACCGTAATTTTTTTTATGAGCGCTTGCACGACACCTTATAAGGCCGAATTTTGTGTGCACGTTTGCATCACATTGCATTAGATGTAAAACTTATTTATTATTAAACATAAATCCTACACCGTTTTATTCAGAAAGGATAAAGTAAACTTTTCTTAAGAGTGTAACATTTTCATTTGGGCTTTCGTTTCGGAGATAATACGAGGGAAACGAAAACAATGTCTAAATTGAATGAATCATTTTAAATCGAAATATTGCCAAGTTTCGTTCTCGCATAAGCCCCAACATAATATTTGAAAATTATAAAAAAAAAAAATATATTTGCTCTACAAAACTTTTTTTTGAAAAATTGTCAAAAAATCGCAATTTGTCTCTTCTTTGCCACTATATTC
Source organism: Rhamnusium bicolor (assembly GCA_029963845.1). Classification (NCBI taxonomy): domain Eukaryota; kingdom Metazoa; phylum Arthropoda; class Insecta; order Coleoptera; family Cerambycidae; genus Rhamnusium; species Rhamnusium bicolor. The sequence continues at coordinate 248,479 of JANEYF010003625.1, forward strand.
TTAATCCGTCTTTATCTTAGTGGCCTTTTGTACAAGACGATTTTTGACGGCCTCGGGATTTTGAAACATGAGTGCATAAACATCCATTTTATATAAAATTCAGCTTGTAACAACAAGACCTCCACAGAACATACTTTTATGCGTATAATTTTTGTTACTAAAAAAAAAAAAATTTCAGCAAGCTTTTTACTTTTTTATACCTAATATAAGGAAGTATAGTAATCGTGATTTTTTTGACCACGAGATTTTGATTGCCATATACGTTTTGAACCCTTCTGAATCCATTCTGACTATTTTCCGAATGATGTGTGTCGGTGCGTGTGTGTGTGGATGTGTGTGTGTGTGTGTATATGTGTATCCGCGCGATAACTCAAAAAGTACTAATGGGAGACTTCCCAAATTTGGCAGTTAAGATTGTCAACAACGTTTTAGGTGAAAGATTAAATTTGGTGAATGTGGTACCACCAGAAGAAGAGATATAATGAATGAAAGAAGAAAAAAGGTACAATTTTGAGAAAAAAAATTAAAATTTTTTTTATTGGATTCTGGACGAATCTCGACGAATTATAATGAAAAAACATAACTATGAAAAAAAATCTGTCCGCGTGTCTGTAGTATCGCGATAGCAGCCACAGTTTTTGAGATAAACCTTTCAAATTTGGTACACTTGTTCTAAAAGCCAAAGACAATGAAAAATTCGGTGATCAGCAAAATTGGCCAGCTGAGGGGTCCACGGGAGGCAAACTTTTTTGTATTTGACATTACAAAAAACTTTTCCAAGTACTTAAATAAAGCTGATGTAAATTGAAATATTTTACACATTTGACCTCTTAAAATGGGGTTAGGATAAATTTAACAGTTTGGCGTCTAATTTAGTTACAAAAATGTCAATGTCAGCAACAAAAAATTATTAAAATATATGACAAGAATTATTATTGACAGTATCGAATGACGCTGATAATCAATTAATAAAAAATTTTAATGAAATATTCAAGGTACGCTATTAAAATTTAATTGAAGTAAGTGAAGAATCAAATAGAATGATTTTTTTAGATCAGGATGATATATACCGGTATAAGAAAGTTATGTGCTGGCCACATCAGATATTTTACCAAGTCTAAAACTGATTTGTAGTATCACATCCATGAAAAGCGTGAAATGCGGGTATATTTTTTAACAAGTGTGCGTCTATTTGTGTATTTCATGCACTGCTATGGTAATGTATTTATATTATCGTTTGCTCCATTTTTTACCCAACTTTGTTTAGTCAATTCCCCTTTCAAATACGCAAGCAATACTAGTACAGGGTTATTCATTATAAATTACCCACCCCTTATCATCGTTATTATTGCCTATAAAAAAAAGTTTTAAATAAAAGTTGTGTGGTTATGACTATTAAAATACTATCAAAAGTACAGTAGCGTGCAGATTTCAGGGGATACAAAAAAAATAATATATTTTTTAAATGGGATACCCTGTGTATTATTAAATTTTTTGAATGATCATTTGTTCCTGATTTCAAAAATATATTGTCGTATAGAAATGTTCGGATTTTCTATCACTGAACAATATCTCAAATTCAAGTTCTTCATTTATAACTGTATTACGTTTTGATTTTGTTACTTTAAATTGTCCACTATTTTTTAAATTATCACAAAGAGATTTGAGAGTTTTACAATAAAGTTTTTTTTTGTTCAGGTCCCTTAAATTAAACTGCCTACATGTTTTCCTGTACTTTTTATTACATTCGCCGAATAAAACTATTATTTCAAACATGTCTTCATTGCTATAGTTTTCCTGAATTTCTTCCATTCTTTCAACTAATAAACAATATTCCATTAGCAATACGAATAACTAAACACAAGATTAATCACCGTGGAACACTTTATCGACTTAAAGTTGTTACCGGCAGAAATAATCATTTGTTTCAAAGCGATCTGTGTTCTTAGACATTGTAAAATGAAATAAAATAAATGAAAAACAGTTCTTGCATAACTAAGTTATTTTTGATTTTAGAGATATGGTTCCATTTCCAAAAATGTTCTGAATTGATTGGTTGCATGGCTGCATAAAAAAATGCAGGGTGTCCCATTTAAATTTCGGAAGTTATTTCCAGTGAAACCAGAAGTGATGGAAAATATTTCCAGCCGTAATCAGATAGTTCACAAGCCATTATAAAAAAAGTTCCCAAGAACCAATAGTGTAAATACAATATTATTGGAGATAGAGGGGTGTTTCCCTTTAAAAAAAATTACCCGGTATACGTGTATGTAAGATTGTTTGCTTACTGTAATAGACATTTACGAAAATTCACTGAGGAATTTGCAAATATTCTCTTTCTCTAAAAGTATAAGAATAACAAAGACTACTCAGGGTAAATTTTCATAAAGCCCTGATACTCTTAACTATATTCGATTTTCCTGATATGCCAGGTAAACGCCAATGCGTTAACAGTACGATAACCGACTCTTATTCATTCCTCTCATTGCAAACTTACCAATTATATTCTTTTCACAGGTGTTTGTACTAGATACCTTGCTTGTAAGTTGACCAAGGCTGTGTAATTTTAGATCTAACTCTTATAAAAGCAGAGTATTATCGAAAACGTATATATTGGCAACCGTTCAAACCCTGTCTAAAATTACAAAATTAAGTTGGAAAATTTGTTTTTGCCTCACCACCAGTTTGCTACGTGAATATATCAGCATTTATTATTTTTAGATCGGTTGGGTTTCATTCAGGTTTTTTAAGTAGAAACACATATAGTTGTATTTCAACTTCACGTGAGCCGGGTAAAGTTTGTTTCGCAGAATATCTAATCGATATTTTTCCCAGATACCAATAAATATGTACTTAGTTTGCTTCCATACATGGCAAAAGAGGTAAAACACAGTTCAAAGCAAAGTGTTGTTCTATACAACTCTTGTTGTCAAGTCGTCCCCTAGTTTCCTATTTGAAATGTGTTAAATTTTTATATGTACAGGGTCGGCCAGATTTTAATCGGGAAACTTAAAAGAATCGATAGAACACGCCAAAATAATATGGATTTGTCACATAAACTTGCAGCTAAAAATGCTTAGTTTTCGAGGTAGAAGTTGAAGTTTTAATTTATTTTCAGTTTTTCCCACATTTCTCCGGAAATAATTGAGATGTTGTTATCAAATTCTGAAGGTGAACGTTGCATACATCAGTACACTTACCATAGTTTTTATCTCTCCATTCCAACCAGAAGAGGCGTGGGAGTGGAGGGTGTCAAAGATGATCTTCTCAAAGAAGCGGGACGCCACTGACAACTATTTTCTTTCTTTTTCGGCGTTTACTATCATTAATGCACAAAAAAGTGTTCTTATAATTTGTGGATAAGATTTGCTTAGAGTTAAACTTATTTTAAAATCATTCCCTACTTATCAGTTAGTTGTTAATTGAGATTCTTTAAAAAATATATATGATTTTGCATTTTTCCATTAATATAATTTCGAATAGAGAGACGAAAACTATGGTTCGAGATACGGAACTTGTATTTTCTGAATTTTATAACAATGTCTCAATTATTTCCAAAGAAATGCGCCCTCTCGAAAACTAAGCACTTTTAACTTAAGTTTATATAATAAATCCATATTATTTTGGTGTTTTCCGATTAAAATCTGGCCTAGCATTTAATTGAAACAGTTTTTCATTTTATCCATTTTAAAATAAATTTTAATTATGGTAATAATAATACACCTAAACTGTTACGTCCAAAAAAAAAAAAAAACATCAAAAACCCAGTGGGTCGTTTTTTTTCTAAAGAAGTTGGGGTTTTTCACAACTCTGTGCATGCTACTTGCCTGACAAAACTCATAGTAAAAAATTGCCAAAAATTTTCCAAAAATGTGAAGCAATGACCAAAGACAGCGCAACTCAAAACAGTGTTACTTTGAATAAATTGGTACCAAAACCTGCGCGCAATGAGAACATCTGTGATGAAATATTTAGGCGAGCTCAGTTTAGATGATGGGCGTGAAAAATAAAATGCCAAAAAATCCTAATTTGCATAATTTGCTTCAACATAAGCCTCATTTATACAAGTATTACATACCATTTTGATGAGAAAATTATGATACGTCCAATGGCACTTTTATTTTCATTTTTAAAAATGACCGGTTTGATTCATCGTGACTAGTCAACTACCCATCACTAGTTTGACTGAATTTTGTTTTAGATAATTGTGATTTTTAAAGTATATCAATCATTTAAATGTGTTTTTTTTATAAAAAACATGCTTTTTCCGAGTGAAAACTAGAGAGTATTTTATCTCGGATGTTATAAACACAAAAAGGAATATAATTTTTTTACGGACGGATATCGTATATTAGTAGGTAATAATTCCGATTATTCTTTAAAAATATTAGTTTTTTATTTGTATTAATTCCCGTCATTAATGATTAAATGAACGACCTCATTTTCTTGCTAGGACCGAGTTGTAATCAAAATATATGAACATTTTCCTACATTATATAATCCGGTGTCAGTTAAACTTTTCAGATTTTTAAACATAAATAAAAAACGGACTAATATTTCATTGGATATTCTTTTTAACTCGGCTTGTTTCGTGAAATGGACTGGCGTCAGTGAGCGGTATGGTGTAATTTATAAAGACTTACCTCTTACATCATGTCCATTAACAGTTGTTTATGATTGTCAGCGTACACTTGCATCATTAATAATCCTTCTATAGTATCCTCTGGTAAACTTCTACTCTGACATGTAAATAGTAGGGCGTGTTTTGAAAATGAACGTTCTACTTAAAAACAAACACACAAGATAAGTAAAAATACTAACAAATCTAAACAAATTAAAATAAACGGTAATATAACTAAAACTTATTTTTCAAATATTTTGATAAAAAAATTTTTATTCTTTTTAATATTTCGGATGGTGGCAGCTCGTGGCAATTTGTACCGTTAACAGTTTCTTTTGCTAGGAGCAAAGTATGACGTGTTTTTATCGTTATTAAATGAATATGCGTAATTAATATAAATAGCTTATTAAAGAAATGAGAAATCAGATTTTTGTACACTTATATGAAAATGTACTCAAGACTAAATTCGTGCAAAATGTACTTTTGTACTTTCATATTAAAAATGTACTAAATTTAGTACAAATGTACTAAAACGCCAACACTGCTGCATTGGTCTCATATGCTCCTCCCAGCAAGCACCCTGGCGCAATCGTTAACTTTCGTTCGAACTTTGTATTCAGACAGGCAATTGTAAATTGAGCATACCGTTAGTCGTGTATTTAGCTCGATCTATATGGATGATAGTTACAATAGTTTTGATGAAACGAGTAAACCTAAACTTGTTTAAAACGTAATGTTTCCAATAAATTAATATCAAACATCCCCCTATCCCTTAATGTACCTCTAGATACCTACCTTATGTCGGAGAGGCTACACGTTTAAAAACAACGCACATAGATCAAACATTTATTTGACTATGCTAGGATTCATTTCTGCTTTAGAATCCCCTCTCTTTGTTGGGAGGTCGAACCACGGACTTGTGTCCTTACCGATCGACCACAAGGCTACCGATAAATGAACTGGTAAACTATGAATTTAATGAACTGAACTACACTGTCTTATGTTAACCAGCCTGAATATTCTGGAAATCCTGGAAATTTCTTAAAATGTGCAATGAAATCGTAATTTTTAATTCCAAAAACCTTTTTATAGAATCATGATTTTAGGTTTATTAGGATTGTTTTTTTAAATAAATTTGTAATAAATCAACATACCTGTATATTGAAAGTTGTGCATTTTGATAAAATTTTAGATATGTAGTTTATATTTTTGTACTAAAATGTATTACAATATCTCAATATTTATTTTGTTTCGCTTCCAATAAATAATGTCTGCCTATCGTCTTATCTCGTTAAGGGTGTTTCCTTCCTGCACTAAAACCTCGTAGAAATTCTATCATTCTCCACAGAAAATATTCAGTATGTAAAATAATATATAGACAATAGGATAGCAAGATTGTTACACATACATATTTTTAAAATCTATTGTATTTTCTTTTAACAACATACGATTAGAAAATGAAAATAGATAAAGGATTTCTCAAATTTAAATTGTTGTTATTTTAGTTACTACTTTATAGACATTTTTGTACACGCCGCTTTTGCTGGTTAAATCACTTTTCACCGTTTACTTCTTCAACGGACAGCCTAGTCGCATTTTCGTTATCTGTACACCAGATGTTGATACCATAAAACGATTATTTTACAAATATGGTATACGATGGTAAAACAAGTCCGCGTAAACATGTGTAACTGAGCCAAGGGAACGATGACGTCCTTCAGGATGACTCATGTTCATTTGTGAAGGCAGGAAAATTCTGTAGATTAAATATACTTTTTTAATTTATTTCAATTCGGTTTAGCCTTAATAATATAAAGTAAATCATAGATTAACTTATGTTGTTAGTGAAACCCATTAAATTTTTATAAAAGGAACCGTTTTTCGTTGTTTTACTGTTTAAGGGCGCATTTACACCCGTCGTCGATTTGTGTACAAAAACTAAACTAACTCGATCATTATCATACCGGCAACGTAGCAACGCCAGCAACTACATATAGCAACTGAATAAGATTTGGTGTCCAGTACCGTACCGCGCTATTTCTGATTTACTACAACAGAGAAACAAATCAATCTTAAGATTATTTCATTATGATAAAGTAATTATAGACAGTATAGTCACTACTGCCAGAGAAAAAGATTACAAATACAAGAAAAGTGAAGCATTTAGCAAACCCTTATTTCCAGTCATAATAGTGTTTTTTACTAAAAGTATCCTTAAACACTGTCAAGTTTTAAAAATTAAGCATTCAGACTTAATACCCTTGTTCTCAAAATGAGGCGGGGCCTTAAGTATGTATTTAAATCTAAAATCCAGAAAAACTACACATCGCTTGTTCTATAGTGGACCATAGCGCAAGTAAATAGAAGTGCTAATTGTTTTAACAATTAACAGTTTTATCATTTTTGGAGCCAACTTCACACCAGCACCACAACCATCAGTACTAATTGTGAAACTTATACTATCATTTAATACCCTATTAGCTCTCTGTACGTATGCAATAGAAACTGCGATGATAATTATTAATTATTATTGTATTAAAATAGTTTTAAACAATCCATTATTTTAGTGTTGCCAGTTTTTCATTACCTAACTGTAGTAGGAGAAATCGCTTTAGGATGGGATGTGCGGGGTAAGACGCGACATGAGGGTGGGATATGTCTAACACATGACATCTTCCTTCTTTTACGCCGCTTACATTAAAGGGAGAATGATGATTGTTGTTTTTGTTGGCATGCGATCGAGGTGGAGTTTCACTTATATTCTTTGACACTTTAGGTCTGCACTTAGTTTTGTTACCGATTTGTTTAGCAGTGCGTTGTAGAATATAGTAAGTAATAATTGTTTTATATCTGTTTATTTGCTGGTGTATTTTTGAAAATAATTTAAGAAGGTTATCATATTTAATGTAAAAATGTTTCGACCGTGGGAGGCCTCAGCGTCTATATCTTTTTGTGTTTGTGAAAACGAAAGTGATAGTGATTACAGTGATAAAGGAAATCAAAGTTCATCGGTGTTTTCAGTAAGAAAAAATCGGCTATATTTGAACGAGCAAGCGAAACAAATTTGCTTTAATGTTTATAATAATGCTTTGAAGCGACGAGCTAATGACCCTAATTTGTATGATTTGGATGTACTAGGTGAAACAGCATCTCTGACTAACATTCCCCGTCCCACAATAAACAAATTGGTGATAGAAGGTGCCCTCCCAAGTAAACAACGATCCGACACCGGTTAATCGAAAACTGTGGTCCCATCGTTAGCAAAACTTTTAAGAACTTTAGTTTACATCGCGTATCAGAAAAATTAAATCCCAGCTATTGACGTGGTAGACAGAAAAATAAAAGAAATGGATTATCATCTAAAATATACCAAAAGAACTTTAGGAAAAAGAAAAAGAATTAGGTAAGTAATTACAATTGAGGATAATTATTTAAAAATTGCTGAATGTCAAATAAATGGGGGAAATAAATTTATTATAAATTTGAATGAGGATAGTAGTTCATCTGAAAATGAAGAGAAGTGAAGAGGGTGAGAAGGGGCGAAGATTCAGAGGAAGAAGCGATGTAAGGTTAGGTAAAGTGATGTTAAGTGAATATTGCGATATCAACTGTATTATTTATTTCCGTTTTTGCTCTTTCGTATTGCAGTGCTTCAGAAATATTCTTTTTCAGGAAGTTATTATTTATTAATATATTTTTTTTTCATTTTGACAAAAATGCATCTTTCTGTTTTTATTATATCTTTACTATTAGAATTTATTGAGAAAAGTATTTGGTTTTGTTACTATTTTGAGAGTATGTTTTTTGTTTTTATTTTGTTTTTAAAGGTGTCTTGTTACTTTTTTAAATAATTTCTTTATTCCATACTAATATTCCACCATACCCATACTTTCTTAGCAAGAAATGCTTATACTTCCTGTTCTTGCTGGGTAGTAACAATTTATATTAAGCGACCTTGAATACTGCAACTACTGTATGTGTAGTCAATAATTTAAATGCAATACTTTTATTTTATGTTTATACTTTTTTCTGCAATTGTTAAATTGTTGCTAGCTAACCTGAGCACACAAACCTGCATTGAAAAAGTAAACTAGCGAGCAATACAGATAAATCCGGCTCTGCGTTATGTAGCTACTTACCCCACATGTCCTGTCGCTAAAGCGATTTCGCCTACTATAACTGTGAGTATGCTAATTTTAAAATTTCTGGTATTATTTAACACCCTATTGTTGGAAGAGAAATCTCAAATTGAAAAAAACCATAAGGAAATAGAAACCATACCATTAGTGCGACAGGTAAATAGCTATTTTCTACGACCTCAAATATGAAAACCGGGGTAAATAGGAAATAACGTTGCTTAAATGTATATTGGCATTATAACGGTTTTAACAGTAATTTGAATAATAAGTAAGCCGTGGAATATTAAAATACCAGTTTTAAAGGTGGTTGTTATGGTGACAAAATATTGTAAATCATAACAAAAATTTAAACGATAATTACAGTTATATTTCAGAATTGAGCTGTATTGTTTAAAATTAATAAAACATTATAGTACCGTACAATGAAATTACTTGCCTTAATTTTGACATCTATTTTGACATTTTAGCAACCATTGAGATTTCAAGGTAACTGTGGTAATAGTCAAAAATGCGAGTAGAAAGTACTTTCTATAGAGGTCGTAGAAAAAAATGTTAGTACTTACAATAATTTAATATATTCCATAATTTCTTTATATAATAAAATACATCCAACAGTAAAATTAACAATATTTCTAATTCAATAAAGGAAGTGCAAACTTAAAATTACTCATCTTTAAAAAAATAAAATAGGTAAACAACTACTCCAGTCGATGGAGTCGATTACTCGTATATAAAAAATCCGGTTAAAATATAACCTAACTATTAAACTGTAATTTTCAAAAACAGTTCTTGATAAAATGTAAGTTTTTCCAAAAAGTTAGAAACTTGTGTTAACATGACGTGACATTGAAATAGTTCGATTGAATCAAACCAATAGAACTATTAAATTATTGTTCATTTCCTACATATAAGTAGAATTTCAAGAATAAATAATTACTTCCAGAATACCGGTGTGAAGTTGGCACTATAATAATAATATTGTTAATAACTTAGTTAACACCATTAGCACTTCTGTTTTTTTACATACTCATAGGGTGCTGAATGATGGTACAGGTTTCGCAATTAGCGCCAATGGTGGTAGTGCTGATGTGAAATTGGCACCAAAATTATAAAATTAATAATAACTTGGTTAAAACAATTAGCACCTGTTTTTTTTACATATTCAGAGGGTGCTAAATGATGGTATAGGTTTCGCAATTAGCTCCTAGTATTCATATTGATTCAACAGTGAAATTTAATTTTATTATCATTACCAGCGTATGTTGCAATATTGGTCTAGTTCACAAATTAAAAACGTTGTTAATTAGTGATAAAAGTCGTAAAAATATTGGCGATAGTTCATTGGATTCGGAATGACGTCTAGAAAAATGCATAAAAACTGTTTACCAGCAAATAAAAAATTGCAAAAGTTATTAACAAATTAAGATTAAAAAAAAAGGCATTTAGTTTTTCGCAAATAATTCAGAAACTATTAATAATTAAGAAATTTAAAAAAAAGGATTCTTAAAGAGAACGAAATTTCCGATAAAAAAGTCCTAACTCCGGAACTGTACCTCCATTATTAATTATTTTAATTTAATGGTGAAAATAGTGCTCCGCGCGGCGAGCGCGACGCTGCCGCAGACCTCAGAATCCGACCGTAGCAACAAAAAAAATATTAATTAAAAAATTTAAAAAAATTATCGGATCATCTACATCCCAAGGAACAATATCCACTTAAAAAAAATTTTTTCATCCATTTTTCATAAAATGCGTTTATTGTTAATTAACAAATTTTTTGGAGTTCACGTTTATGTTTATAATCAGATGATTGTTAAACTAAAGACGTGAAAATTATAACTGATGCTGGATACATTGTGATAAGTATACTTTATGAAATAATCACATCACGATATTTTTAATTGTTATAGTTCATTAGTTATTAATCTTTTACGTTAACAAAAAACTAATAAACGATAAAAAAAGTGAAAAATTTTTTTTATCAATATTTGTTATTAACATTGTTTTTGTATATCAAAACACTATTAGATTTTATAATTTTTACATTTTTAGTGGTATTTGTTTAAAAAAAATGTTATAAACAAGTGGATTTTTTTTCCCTTAAAATTTTTTTATTGTTAATCATTTTTTAACTTTTTCCATTATTTAAATAATAGATTAACAAAAGAATTTTTTTCGCTTAAAATTTATTTGTTTATTTAATAAACAATTTGTAATAAACAATGGTCGAATGTATTAATATTTTTTTTTATAGAAAAAAAAACTAAAAAACAACCAATACAAAAAAAAAATTCGATTTTTTATACAATTTTCAATTTTGCTACTCTACAGAAATTAAAGTGCCTCCTTCTTTTAAGTTATTAACCTCTATCTTTTAAACTACATATTAGACATACAACGATGGATATTCAAGTCGTTTTTTTTTTATTGGTTAAATATATGGTTGTTTTTAGTTTTTTTTTCTATGAAAAAAATAATACATTCGGCCATTGTTAATTACAAATTGTTTAAACAAATAAATTTATAGCGAAAAATTTTTTACTTTGTAGAAAATTGCAAATGATAAATTTAGAAAACAAAATCTTTTGTTAATCTATTAATTAAATAATGAAAAAAGTTAAAAAATGGTTATTAACAATAAAAAAAAAATTTTAAGAAAAAAATTTGCTTTAAGAATCTTTTTTTTTAATTTTTTGATTATTAATAGTTTCTGAATTATTTGCGAAAAACTAAATGCCTTTTTTTTAATCTTAATTTGTTAATAACTTTTGCAATTTTTTATGTGCTGGTAAACAATTTTTATACATTTTTCTAGACTTCATTTCGAATCCAATGAGCTACCGCCCATATTTTTACGACCTTTATCACTAATGATCACGGTTTTTAACTTGTGAACTAGACTATATTGTTTGTTTGGAAAGAGAACAAGCCTATTTAAGTACTCGAAAACGATGGTTTCTATTTGAATCTGTGGTTGAATAATCTGTTGAAATCGATTTCAAATTAATATAAGGTGTTTATAGTTCTTGAGTTGTGGGTTATACCCACCGCGTTCCAAATTTCACCATATATAAAAACTGCACCACTCATTTTTAATGGATTTTACCTGACTGCCTATTTGCTTCTGTCGAAAATTGAAATTAATCGATTAAGTATACAAAAGATAAAAAACAGTTCATTATTAGCAATCTGATTTGCTGACAGAGAATGGATTAAATTTGTTATTGCCAGCAGTAAGTATCGTGTGAAGAAATTCAAGTAATTAAATAACTTAGCAATTAAACATGTTCGTGCATACAGTGTGTCCCAAATTCGATCCTCACCATTGGGATCTCGGAAACGGAAAGAGCTACAAGGTCTGTTAAATGGGATAAGTTTTAGCAAATTTTATGCTAATTCCAAATCCGTTAAGAAATCATGGCTAACTGAAACTGGTTTTAAGATTTTACAAAAAACCGAAAATTTTGTGATTTCTCTTTTTGGTTGTAGCCAAGTAATCCTTTGTCAGACAGGTTTTAGACTTTTACTTTATTAGGACACTTTTTTGACACTAATATTTTGGTCTAGAAAAGAATGCTCGATAGTCTTTTGTTTTCGAGATATCCGAGGTAACTTTTGCGTTTATGGCAGCTATATTGGATTTTTCGTTTTTCAGATTGCTCTTAAAAAAGAGCTTTCAGATGATGTATCATATGCCGAGGAAAATTTGTTTTTCCAAGGGACTAATTTAAGGAAAATTAGCCATTACGTAACATAACAAAATAGTAGGCCATGGAAAATCAAAAAGGTTTTGTAAAGCCAGACACAAGGAAGCTGCTTATTTAGACGGCGACTAATTTATTATCTATATACTTAAAATCTACTGTTAATTGCTTTATTTATATAATTTTCTAAAAATATTAATTTTTAGACGGTCATTAAGGTTTTATTTTTCGTAAAATTGTCAATAAAGTGATCAAAATTTGAACGAAGAAATCCTCGTCATCAAGGGCATTCTTGCTGCAAAGTAGTTAGTAATCAGTAAAATAAAAAATGCTTTTCTAAAAACGACCAAATTCATACATAACTGTCAGTAAAATTTAGTAGGCTGTGGTTTAAAACAAATGATAAGCATTTCTGTTAGTTGACAGTTGTTCATTAAATAGTAGTGGCATTATTATAAATTATTCAAGAATACTTATAACTGTTCAAGAGTGTGATTATTGCAAAATGGCGCACAAATTCTCAAATGAAGAAAAATTTTATATGTTAGAATGGTATTTAAAAGTAAATAGACTTCCCATCTAGAGACATTTCCGGAGAGAATGCAACCACAGAAGAGTTTTTGGAAGAATTGTAAGCAATTTGTTAAATTACGGGAGTTTTGATAATAAAAGAGACCGGTGTGATATTGATAATGTTGACCGCACAAATAATATTCTCGAAGGTGTTAACAATAATCCCCGCATATCAGTGCGACAAATTGCAGGCGAAACAAATATTCCTAAGGCAACTGTACACAAGGCATTAAAACAAAGGAAATATCATACGTACAAACCTACGATTGTCCAAGCTTTAAACAATAATGATTCTGGTAGAAGACTTGATTTTGTCGTTGCGTTGGTTTAATCAGAAATCCGAAGAACAATCTGATTTCCAGTCGAGAGTTATATGGACTGATGAAAGTCGTTTTACAAATTATGGAGTCTTTAACGAGCACAATTATCACCACTGGGCCGCAGAAAATCCGCATGTAACTACGCAAAGAAGATTCCAAACTAGGTTTGGAATCAATATTTGGTACGGCATGAAACAAGAAATAAACTAATTGAGGTTCCAACAAGATGGCTGTCCTGCACATAATACTAATAATTAGACGGATATTGCAGGAAAGTTTTGGTAACCGCATGATTTCAAATAGAGGACCAGTATTGTGGCCTCCTCGCTCGCTTGATGTAACCCCTCCTGATTTTTATTTTGGAAGACAGAGTTAGGGATGTTTTTGGCACAGATGCCAATACTCAGAAGAGTTATCAGCTCAGTTAGGCGTAGATGCCAAAAATGTATTCATCTAAATGGAGGTCATATTGAACAGTATTATTAAATCTTCTTAATTCTTTACTATCATTTCTTCTATTAAGTATGTTAATTTTCTCCATATCGATTATGTTCAGCATTTTAACAGAAAATTAAAATTATTTAAATATGTCAAACTGGTAATCTTAATTATTATTATTTTTAATAATGATATTAGGTATTTCCATCAAACAAAATAACTTTTTTGATTTTCCATGGCCAACTATTTTATTCTGTTAAGCAATGGATAACTTTTCTTAAATTAGTTCCTTGAAAAACTATTTTTCCTCGGTATGTGATATATCATCTGAAAGCTCTTTTTAAGCGCAATCTGAAAAATAAAAAATCCAGTATGGCTGCCATAAGAAAAACAAAAGTTACCTAGGATATCTCGAAAACAAAAGAATGTCCAACATTCGTTTCTACACCAAAATATTAGTCTCCAAAAAGTGTCCTAATAATGTAAAAGTCTAAAACCTGTCTGACTAAGAATTACTTGGCCACAGACAAAAAGAGAGATCACAATTTTTTTTTTAATCCCAAAAACGGTTTCAGTTAGCCGTGATCTCTTAACGGATTTGGAATCAGCACAAAATTTGCCAAAACTTATCCCATTCAACCGACCTTGTAGCTGTTATGGTTTCCGAGATTGCAATTGTGAGCATCGAATTTGGGACACATGGTATAAAAGCCATGTTGTTCAATGAATTATTCGAAAGAGTTGATTTTATCACGTTTTATTATTTATTGCAGCAGATATACTGGCTAAGGCGCCCATGGCCTATATACTGCTTATTTTTTACATTTACAAGTAGTGAATATGTATAAATAACATAGTATGTATATTGAGAGAGCATTTATTGCAAGTTTTTTGTATTCACTTTTCTGCAACTGATGAAATGATTCTGTTTTCAACTATAATTATATGATTATTCTTGTATGATGTAATAAATAAATAATCCGAGTTTGTGAATATTTTAAAATATGTATCAACACAGTCGAAGACAATAAAATGGTAGCTATTTCTTAAACCAATTGAATAAACGACCTCCAAGTATAGTTTTGTTCGTTCTTTTACGATTTAATTAGCATTTATAACAGCTGTTTGTTTATCTTCTTCGGCTGACCGGTCGGCCCATTCTAGGCGAATGAATAACGAAAGTCCGCCTGGTCTAGGTTGAATCTCAAATTACTGGTATCGTTTATCCTTTGATTAAATTAGTCAAAGGTCAACCGAGTCACATGACCTTTCCCGCCACTCCCTAGCTACTATCCCCTGGGTCTGAAAAGCAATCCTCTTGTTTATTCAGGAGAACTTGTAAAATCCAGGGGTGGTCGGTATGTAGCTAAGATGTAAAGGTAAATAATATTTAAGAACATTCAATATCGTAGATAGAATATCAAAAAATATATAATTCTGTTCTATGTAAAGACAGGTGCTGGCCTTGTGAAACATAGAGGTAAAAGTAAAAGATATTGCATTATACAATAATTGTATTTCTATAAATAATTAATAAATTGGGATATTGTGTGATTAATAGGAGGAAAATTAATGAAAAGGAACATTAAAACACGAGTCAACTAATTTTTTTGACAGGTCCTGAAAATTTCATTTACAAATTTGCAGTAGACTGACTATGGCACATTAATACGTTTTTTTTTTTTGAAGTTATTAGTATGAATAATACTGTTTTGGAAATTATTCTTTGAAAAAACCTCACTTATAGTTTATTTCACATTTATTTGCAACATAAAAAACGTCGGCTCCTTTGCTGGCGGTAAAATAAGTTAGAAATAAACTGTATTTTATTAGTTCCCTATCTATACGGGGGGGGGGGTGCTATATAATATAAAGCCGACGTTTTTTATGTTGCAAATAAGTTAGAAATAAACTGTATTTTATTAGTTCCCTATCTATACCGGGGGGGGGTGCTATATAATGTAAAGAATTACGTCCGATAATGACATGATAAGAAACAAACCCAATGAATAACAAGATTTGTCTCGTTTATGTAAAAGTAGTGTATAAACAAATCATAGACATAGATCATGGTCTATTTCTTCACATCTAATTAGTTCCTGATAGAAGTTGTCTAATGATTAACATGTTAAGGTTATGTCAGTTTTTATTTTCTTCACTGTCAGTATCCATTGGTTAAACTAAGTCAAATTTGTCTGCTACTTCAAGTAGAAAAAAGATAGACGTTTATCCTAAAGGTAATTCTAATCTTACATTAAATAAGTATTTGTGAACGTGCTCTTTGTTGAAAATAGAGTACAATGGTTTAATGTAAATATTTTTTTCTGATAAAGGAGAAATGTCTTAAGAAATAGACCAAATCACTTTGAGGTTTGTGATGATTATGAATCATTCGTAGAATTAAAATATTGGAAAACAAATGTAAGAATTAAAATCCAATTTTATAGATTATATAAGAAGATTTAGTGCCATATCCCTAAAAAAAAACAACTATGCAGCTACGGACACGTGTTTCGCAGTTATTGCCCCTCATCAGCGTAGCGTAGCTAAAGAATTGGATCTAGGATGAGATAGATCAGGAACAAGAACTAAAATAAAGCTGGAAAATACAGTACACAGTACTCAATTAGTGTCTTCATGTTCCCATGTGCCACAATTGGGGCCTCAATGATCACAGTCAACACACAGAGCTCTATGTGTACTGCCCGTTTCCACCTGGCAAAATGATATAGATTTATTGGGGTCAAAATAAAATAAGAAGATTTAGTGCCATATCCCCAAAAATAACTCCGAAACACGTGTCCGTAGCTGCATAGTTGTTTTTTTTTTTGGGGGATATGGCACTAAATCTTCTTATTTTATTTTGACCCCAATAAATCTATATCATTTTATAGATTATGTTCGTATTTTAGATTTAGGATATGATCATATGAGTATTATTGCAAATGGGCTTCTACTAAATAGAGTTGAAGTCTGTGAAATCCGCCTCCATTTGCGTGTCTAAATATGTTTGCTCTATGGTGACATTATGATGGATGGCGACATTTAAGAGAGCATTTGAAAGCGTATTATTTCTATTTTGAGACGTGCATCCGTTACTATAAAAAATAACATGTTGGCTATCATCTAACCCTTTTAGCACACATACTCTGGAAGAAAAAATCAGATTATGAAAGAATAGCTGCTTCGTGCCATATAAACCAGTATTCTTCATTTGATTTCATGACGTGTATTGTGAAGTTATTATGGACTACTTTCATTTTAAAGTAAAGTGCGTTTTTGGACTTAACAATGTCTCTTCGACTTTTCTACTTCCGTGTCTTAGTTTCTTGGTTTTTTTTTTACCAGAAGGTTTATATAATTTTTTTTGCTTTTAAACTCGCTTTTAAAAACTTGCTTTTATTTCATCCCTCATTCGATAAATGTTTTATATTGTATAGTTTTGTTTTTGGATGCAATTTTACAGTTGCAAACATCTTTAATGCGTCCACTTTCCTTGGTATTACATGCGCCATTGCATTATTTCCCGTAATATTTTTCACCTTTTTTCGTTTTTTGTCATATTTAAATTCGTTTACATTTTGCCTTTTATTTCTGCTAACTTTCTTCTCTTCTAGATCTTCTGTCACTCAAATTTTCTTTTGTTTCAATACTTATATTCTCTTCTACATAGTGGGGATCATTTGAATCTTCTGGGAGAATTTGTCTTTATTGACATCCGATAGTAAAATACAACCAGTATTCCGGGTACATTCAATGTATTTTCTATTTCTATAATATTTTTATTTAAATCACACACCAATACAGGAACACCTAAGTCCTCAAAATCATTCAAGTCTAGTAACTTGACTTCTATCATTGACGGGAATATCTAAAGTTGGCAAGTTTGAACTTTCATGACTGCAGTTCTTTAAAGGAATTTAGTTTTCAGTTATCACAGGTAGCCAGGATCTATTTATACTAAAAAGTGTACTTAACGACTATTGCGAATTAGGGTAACGATATACTCGTAGGTAAAATTACATTTTCTTTTGTATCGATTAGAAGGAAGCATACAATTACAATTTATTTTATCTATCAAGCATTTTTCGGAATGTCGTTGTGTTTAAAATCCACTTCTGAGATGTCATCAAAATTCCCTATGTGTGAATTCATTATCACCATATTACCTCTAGATGATCCCAATAGTTGGTGAAACATGCAGTGGAAAATATTTAAGTATTAATCTTACCCAGAGCTGTCACAATTACCCATTAAAAGTAATTGAAGTACCAATTATCAATCAAAGTAGTAAATATTTCCATTACCAATTACTCCTCATTTTACACAGTACTTCAAGTATCAATTACTCGTCGAAAATAATATTTTTTTCAAGTAAAGGAATTCAATTACTTTACCTTATACTTCAATTACTCTATTTAATTGAATTACTTTGAATGTAATTGAATTACCAAAAATAATTGAAATATCGACTGAAAATAAAAGAAATTGAAATACCTACCAAAAAAGAGGCACAATGTACATGTATTTTTAAATAACTATTAGGTCATTCAAACACGTATGTAGGTAATATTCTACCAAGCTATTTTACATGTATAGGTACTATATTTAAAATAAAATTTTCAAGTCTAAAAGAAATTGTGTTGACAAGAAATGGTCTACACACAGACATACATACAGACAGACATTTTTTTATTCAATATTTGAGTTCAACGTGAAACGCATTTCTGTGCAAAAATTTTGTTTCTACAATCATTATTAAAAAATTTTATCAGTGTAACTAATATTAATAGGTATTTGATTAAATCAAATAGGTAAAATAATAGATATTGCCAATATCGGAGATATATGTATAACATATATTAATATTTAAAAAAATAGTAAAGAACAAATTTATTATTTAACCCTGCCAGGCAACTTTTAAGAATTAAAAACACAAGGACACAGATAATTAAAAACATGGTTTTCTTGCAATCACAGCTACTGTATACTGTGTAGTACACTGGATAACTGAAAGAAAACGAAAATACTGTCAAACGACAAGCTCAGATACAAGTTAATAAAGCCGAGCGCGTTGCGATTTTTCTCGGAATATTTTCGATGCAATTTCAATTATTTTAAAGTAATTAAAGTATCTGAAAGGAATTGAATTACCCAAAAGGAATTGAATTATTTGTTCAGTACTTCAATTACCAAAAACAATAAAACAATTACCAACTACAATTACTTTTACAAAAGTAATTCAAATACCAATTATTTTAAGGCGTACAAAAAAGTAATTGAATTAAAGTAATTTAATTACTTAAAAATAATTAAATTACTATTTCAATTCTTTTAATTGAAGTACCTGACAGCTCTGATCTTACCTCAAAATTTCATTTCTTAAAAAAAAAACGTCTTAAAAAATAGTTTAGCTGAAAGGAAAAATGTTTTGCCTAGGCAATGCAGGTCGTCCTGCTTAGGCAGTGGCTACCAGCTTGCCGTCCTTAGGACATAGGCACACACCTTACAAATAACATGATTTTACACTTATAGATGTTTCATACATACAACGCACAGAGCTACTTTGCATCCCCACTGTAAAATATTTGTTCATACATGAGCCACCCGTTTTCCAAAAAATAAAATGTTCGAACATGATTAAGTTGCGGAGAATTTTCGACAATTTTGATTTTGCTGAATGTATGTCGGATTCAATAATACATATTCGGCATCCACTCAAACCGATTTCAGCCAACTCGGTTTTTTTCAAAACTATTTTGCCTAATAGTTTTCTTTTAGCTTAATTTTATCCAATGTTGCTCAACATTTTGAACTATGATTATGAAAGTCCATTGTGATTGGAGAATTTATTGCTAATTTTCACTAAACAAACAATACAACCAGTGCAATAAACAAACTGGACATACTACAATCGTGGCACCGTAGTCCGTAAAAACTGATCCATCCAATAGCGTCAGATACAAAAGTTTGTTCTATTCAACCATACTCCTCAAGCTCAATGATCATTTGCTTTTATTACTGCAAATTATAAACATTATTACCAAACTTAGGCGTGCTATTTAAAAATGAAAATGGCATTTATTGTGTTTTCTAAAGTGTCATCATGAATACTGATATTTCAGAATTGAACAATTATTTACCATAAGCAGCTCCTAGTTGCTTGCCATTGGCTCCAAAATATTAAGTATTTTTTTCTTGTTCCAGGTATCAAAAGAAGAGCTAGCTAAATTAGTTCAAGGTTTTGAAAAACAGGATATCCTCACATCGTCCGGGGTCACCTTAGCCGGCAACAGATACATATACCTCTCCGGCACGGATCGTGTCATTAGGGCCAAATTGGGAAAAGTCGGTGTACACTGCATGAAAACGACACAAGGTAACTTTTTCCAAATTTCGTTTTAGTTAGCAGAATTCCAACTTAGATAAAACGGTATGAACCATTGAACTTGGTATTGACCTATGATTGACTTAAGAAGTTTCTATCACTGTTGTTATATACCATGATCGTTCTGTATATATTGTTTTAAATTTAACGGATCAGAAGATGCTCAACAACAAAATGATAAAGCGCACACTCATTTTCAAGTCAAATGATTATATCGAGAGTGTTGTTTGTTTCCGTTGATATCATTTGATTTATTTAAAAAAAATTCAATAATACTTCCAAGTTGCAGTTTTATCATGATTTTTCCAGAAATTCTGATGTGGCGTATCTTTTGGGCATTATATCGTTACTTGTTTCGGTTGAAATCCCGTGGTAACATGACCTCGGAACAGGTTAAAAGTCCACGTGAGAAGTCCCTTTGGATATAAAATAACATTTTCACTAAATGTCACTAAACTTTGTATTGTGCATCCTCAAATATCATTTGTCAGCTTTAGCTCCAATTCTCAGTCTGGATAAACTTCCAACGCAATTGTGTGATGACGTTTAGGCTAGACTCACAGTGGAATCGTATATGTGCGAACAGTGGTTCTCATGAATACGTACGTCCACGTGCGATCAATCCCAACTACCAGCTTTAGATATATCCTCGCACAGTAGCTGTAAACTGAGAATCAGTCTGCAGCTAGTCTAGCCTTTCGTAACGTGGTTTGTTGCAAGTTTACATTCGCAACCTCATCGCATACTTACAGTCAAGCCTAGATTAGTAAGATGGTTGTTACGCGCTAATCTAAGACGATATGCCACGTTACATTTAAATCGTTAAATACATCGCAATACGCGACATAAGTTAAATTTATCGTGAAAAGTCTAAATTATCTATTGCCTAGAAGTCATATGTGCCGTTAGTCTTGGGATACGAACGGTGTATCAACGTGCGTTGCAACAAATGTTTTAAAAAAGGTCGATGTTATAACAGACGTCATAATGTGCGTTGCAACTCATGTTGATTTGAACGCTTGTGTGGCCCGAGATTTAGACGGGCGCTGGGTGGGTCTTGATATTCTGTTTTAAGTGAGGATATCAATGTATATAAAACATAAATCGGCATATAAGTGCTTTCTTGTCGCATATTTTAATTACATTAAGTATTATTTTTCTTGTTTAACTAATATTTTATTCACTTTATACAGGAAATTGAGTCCTTTGTCCACTGCCTATAATGATATTACAACTTCCTCCGGACTAGCTAAATTATATTTTTGTTGTTCACAATCAGTAATAAATTAAGCAAACGAAAACTGATACAACACGTTAAGTTGAAGTAAATACAACATAAAACACATACATGGTCTTTACATTCTTAACGATATACAGTAAAGGGGTAAAATGGGTATAATAAAGTTTTGCATTTTAGGCCTATGACATCCGACTGGGTTCTCCCTGAAACACGAGCAGCCAGTGAAACCGAAGAGATTACGATCGTGTTGCTAGATTTACCTATTAGCGTGTCTCTAGTTATATCGTATTTATTTCATTATTAAACTTTAACGTTTTGCATTAAAAAATCATGTGGTATTTTTTTATTACAATATTTAAAATGGAAACCACATATAGCCCGCTTGCACAGACTTTTCATAAATCATAAGCTTTGTTAAGCGCCATCTATCTTTAAGCCGTCCTTATTAATAATTCTCATTGCACCAAGCAAAGTTAAGTTTGAAGATCACTGGAAC
This sequence comes from Rhamnusium bicolor, assembly GCA_029963845.1. Lineage (NCBI taxonomy): Eukaryota > Metazoa > Arthropoda > Insecta > Coleoptera > Cerambycidae > Rhamnusium > Rhamnusium bicolor. Next base: position 270,398 of record JANEYF010003625.1, read on the forward strand.
TGTCCCATGACTAATTTTTCGTCGCTGATTTTGACAGAAGTATGGTTATGTATCAATAAATTTGACAGTTGACATTTGAAATGTCTAGTTACAAAAATGTCAACCGCAATTAACTAGGGTTATGACATGTGAACTGTAATGTCATATTAAACAAATATTATTCAGATAAATTATAAGTAGTATAAAAATATTAAAAGAATATCTAATATCTATTATTATTTCTTATTTCGCACAAAGAGTAAGAGCTTTTCTTATTTTCTGTAGTATACAGAGAAATGGTAACATGGAATTCAATTTCAAATGTCCTAGAGCTGGGGAGATTACCGCCAAAAAGTAATCGATTACTGATTACCGATTACTCACGTAAATAGTAATCAAGATTCCTAGGTAATTGATTACCCTAATGAAAAAGTAATCACATTACTCATTACTCGGTAATTAATAATCATTTTTAAGATTACTTTTTGATTACTGCTATAGTCTCACCTCAGACCTATAGTTAAGCCTCTTTTACAGTTTATTAACGTACTGGAGGATTATTTCGGCTAGTAGACAAAAAAAAAAACAATATGTTTCATGAAAACAAAAAAATGTAATTAATTATGCAGGTACAAGGTATTTAGGCAACAAAACATAGTAAAAATAAAAATGTTGCTTACAGCTTACACAGCCAAAATAAAATTAGACCTTTTGTTGTCATTAGTACAAAATAAACTATTTAATAAAGGTATAAATAAAAATTATTATAATACCAAAATATTCCAACAGAGAGAGTAAAAGTTAATTTACAAATAGTAACAAGTACTAACATAATACCTAAGGTACCAAAGTGGAAATCCTCTCAGTTTATATAATTGAAGATTAAAAAAATTTGCCATCACACTTCCTAATGATTTATAAATTTGTATCACACTACGAGAAGTGATTCAACTTCATTGGTAGATGGAGTTACCATCTACTCATTCGTTCTTGGTGTTCAAGAAGAGACACGATTTGAAATCCCGTTTGATGACGTTGTGTACACCTACTTCGCACTGACGAAGGCAATAACCAGAAACCGATCTGCGAATGGTGTGCACGACGACCTCGAGAGGAATTTCTATTTATTTGGTAAAAATGTTGTACTAGTGGGCAATCGCAATTAAGCTGATTAAGCTGAATCACTGCTCGTAGTATGATACAAATTTATAAATCATTAAGAAGTGTGGTGACAAATTTATTTATTCTTCAATTAAATAAATTGAAAGGATTTCGACTTTGGTATTATGTCAATACGTGTTACTATTTGTAAATTAACAAAATAAACTTTAGACACAATACACAACGTGGTCCAAAAAGTTTGAAATAAACGAAAAAATTTTTTCATTAAGGATATCAGAGCCAGTGAAAACTCTAATGAAACAAAAACGATGCCCATTTTCTTCAAAAAATTTATTTGGGCAAATAATTACCCCTAATATTGTAGCAAAGTAAACTGTTACAGGTTTTTTTGGTAGATGTTGTTGAATTGAAAATATTCCTCTCAAGAGAATGATAGACATCAATTTAGTTCAGGAGCAAAAAGCAAAAAAGACGAAATTTGAATTTTTTCGAATTGGTCAACCAAATTTTGTATTTAGACTAAAACTGGAAATAGAAATAATTTTTTAAAATAACGTTTTTGGGTATTGTAAATAATAAGAGTCTTGAGTCAATTTCAAATAATTTGATTTTCTGACATAAGTCCCGGACTAATAGAAATTTGTGTACCTAATATTTAATTTAAGACCATGCACCAACTTTTTTTAAAGAATAAAATTTTCTGAGAAATTATTAAAGAAAGTTTTCCATTTGTTTGAAACTTTTTGGACCACGTTGTATATAGGATGTTCCAAAATTATGTAGCCAAACTCTTACAGTAGATTAGTCGTGGGAAAACAAGCACAACAGGAAAAGATTGGTAAAACAAATAAAAAAGTCAGGAAGAAAAACTATTAGCGTTTGGTGTGGACTTTTCAGAAACGATATTGTTGGGCCTATATTTTATAATTATACTTTAACTGGAGTTACCTATCTGGAGATAATTATCCCATAAGCAGAAAATATTCTGTTGCAGAATTTTCCGGAAGCCGAACTTGATAATATGATTTGGATGCAGGATGGGGCAACTCCGCATAGTGTCCTACCCGTTCGAGATCATTTGAATAATGTATTTCCAATGTGAATAGGGACTAATGGGCCTATTAAATGGCCACCTAACAATCCGGATTTGGCCCCTATGGATTAATTTTTTGGGGATTTCTAAAAGACATTGTCAATAATAATAATAATAATAATAATAATAGTATTCAAGTCATTAAAGACAGGATTCAACTTGAAATAAACAATCTGAATGTAAATAATGAAGCCATTTCCGATGCAATTATAAATATAAGAAGAAGGTTATCAATTATGCATTGACAATAATGGTGGACACATCGAACATCTTTTACGAGTTATCATTTAAATTTACTAACTAAATTTTTATCTATTTTGTATAAATATTTGGTTTTTTCTTCCTCACTGTAAACCATTTTAATTATTTCATTAAAGAAATGTCACTTATCAAACATAATAGTTGTCATTTTCATAGCTCACTTTAATAATGTTAACTTTTCCATATTTACAGTAACTATTTTAACTAAGATATTCGACGTTTAATAACTCAAAAACGGTATATGGAAGGGTAACATATAACATATGGTATATTTTTGAAATCAGCAACAAAGGATCATTCTAAAAATTTAATAATATACAGGGTGTCCCATTTAAAAAAATATATATTTTTTGTATTCCCTGAAATCTGCACGCTACTGTACTTTTGATGGCATTTTAACAAAATTCAGTCATAACCACACAAGTTTTATTTAAAACTTTTTTTTCTATAGGCAATAATAACGATGATAAGGGGTGGGTAATTTATAATGAATAACCCTGTACATTTATAGTATAAGTGCCATGATAATAGTTAAAATTTTTATATTCTCTCATCCCATAACATAGAAAAACATGGACATGGAGAAATTTCACACCTCTATTTTATGTTTTCTTAAAATTTAACGATTTCATTCTGTTTTTTAGCACATACTTAAATTAAAAATACGAAATTTTTTTTTATTATATACATAAATTGATGCTGTCTGTATTATTTAGTTGAATGAAGCTATTATAAGGAAATAGCTCTTTATAAATTATAATTTAACTGGAATACGGTTTATTATTTTAGCATAAATTACTCCTGTCTGATCTGGCATTTGTAATAATGAAAAATGCCTTAATTGGTTACCACTATATGTTTGACGTCGACGCTAGATTTGCCAGAAATTGATATACAATTTTTGTTGGACCAGCCATGCCAAATGACGTCAGACGCGTGGATTCGATTAAATATTACTATAAGCATGTTATTCGTTTTGTTCTATTCAACATTTTTTTGTGATTACGAAATATTGTATATACATGTTTTTTATGTGTATACTATAAAGTTTTACTATGTTATTATGCAAGTCATAATATAAATGTGTTGAATTCGTATAAATATCCGTAGTCAAAAATATCAGATATATTTTTTTTGTACTTTTTCCATTCATTCAATCGGCATACACCATGGTTGCTTATAGTTCAGTAATCGGTGTAAAGTTTGCCTCGCTTGCTGAGTTTGTGTAAATTTTGATTTAAAAGCAAGTGATAATAAAGAAAAATGTGTAGAAACCGATGACACTTATTGGACTTCTAGCAAATTAATTTGAACCCCTTAAAGTTAACCCTATCTGGGCATTACTAGTTGAAGTATAGTTTTCCCCCGAAACAATTCTTAATGTAAAAAAGCCCAGAAAGCTTTTTCAGAACAATGTAGCTGCCTATTAATTACATAGTATTTTTTCTTAAAATCGATAGTAGTGATTGTCATGATATTTTTAATATACACGTATAAATGGTATAATTTCATCAAAAAAATCATTACATCCAAGTGGTTGGGAGGAAGTCAATAATAATACAGGAGTGGAAGGAGGTCACAAAGAGGTTTCAAAAAATGTTCTGATACACATGGCATTTCAATTAAAAAAAATGTTACTTGGCCCTGTAAAATCGTCTTGGCTCACTCTGTATATTCGAAAACAATTTCCGGTTATAGACTTCTTTGTTTAGTTTACTTCGGGTTTTAGATCAAGTTTCTAGCTATCATAGAACTCGAAATATCGAAGTCGGACGCACTATTTCCCCACCCTGTATATGCGTCTTCGCGTTAATGTGTGTCGCACACCACGGATGCATAAGAAAACACCAGGACGCCAGGGTGGACAAAATATTACACATATAGAAATTCGCAAATAAATTGTTTTGGATGACAAAATTGAATGAAATTGGGAATTCACGGGGCAGGTAATCATTGCTAACTGTCTATAAGCTAGAATTGTTAAAATCAAGCTACTTTTGTCAAATTGTGTTATACAAGCGTTTACTCGATATTGAATAATGATTATTTGAATTTAGATTGTAGTAGCATAATATGCTATATACTATATTATATGATAGTATGTATATAAAAAAAATCCTACCGGCAGCCTGTTTTAAATATGTAACTGTTTATAATCCGTAGGGAACGGCTTTACTAATTCCAAGAAAGTGGCCATTTATATTAAGATTCTGAACCATAGCTAAAATTAGACCAGGTAATATTATTTGACTATTTGTTTGTGTAACTATCAGTGGCGCTTCTTGACATTTTTCGTGACTTATTTTATCCTGTGGCATGCACATTTTCAGCACTTGTCTCTATTTTTAGTCGGTTACCTCTGTCACTGTGTTCTGGGACTTGTAATGCGGGATCCCCGGATTAATACTGATACTTTTTAATTACGTTTTTAGCAACAAACCAAAAATATTCTTTTGACTTGGCACGAAAGTTTCAAGATTTTATCAGTATTTTTATCACTCCTGGTCGTGAGGCCGCTACCCCACAACATAATCGGCAAACATTTTTCCCTGTTGTCTAGGCATGTGTTGAAAATTACACTAGCGGACCAAAAAAATTTATACATGTAACATGTAGCATATCCCACTGGAATAAAGCCTTCTGATTACAGAAATGATAAGCAAAAAGTCATTATATGTAACGTTTTCTTGTTACATTAATAAAATTATGGGCAGGAATAACATTATTGTTAATTTTACTAATCTATTTATTGCTATATATCAATGATGTATATGACATATATTAGGCTTACATAAATATATCTACATAGAGAATAATTTTTTGAAAAACATATGCTCAGTTCATTTTTTCATTTATAGAGGAAACAGTTAACACACATCAACGCTAGATCCCATCGTTCTTGAAAACGAATTTCCATTGTCCTGATAGCTTCATCATATCTTTCTCCTTACTCGTCGCTTACCGCACCCAAATTACAGAAAATGAATTCTTAAAGACATACGGCAACTACGCGTTTGGTGCGAATTTCGCTTATTAGTTGCCTGTAGTTCTCATCCATCTTGTTCCCTAAATATCCCCTAACTACACTTACAAATGAGTTCCAAGCTCTGAGTTTCTGTCTGTTAAGTGTTCCTTTAAAATCTGCATCGTCCGTCAAGCAATTTTCTAATTTGAGAACCAATAAATATACCGTCACTTAACTGGGGAAAAAGTTCTCTTAAGAGGGCTAATCGAACCAGTGTTTGTAAGGTAATTTTTCAAAATTTATTTCTTCCATACGGTTTGGTCAAATTACACCAAATTTGGAAGATCAGTAGTTGAAAGTGTACTAGAGGGTACATGTATATCTTTTTTAATTAATTTTCACTTTATGTAGGGAAAATTTATGCTGTAAATATAAGTGAAATTTGGACGTGATTAGCTCCTGAATTATGATATCAATCGGTAAAATTCGAGGTAAAACTCATACATGTCGTCTAAAATGAATCTTCATAATTATGCTCAGCAAGTTTCAAACTTTTATTCCGTACTATTTGGTTAAAAAGAATTTTCTAAATAAGTAACTTTGGAGCAAGGAAGTGTTACCTCTATCGGGAATCGCACCTCAATGAAGTCGGTGAATAAAACGTCCAGTGAAGGTATAGTCAAGAGCAAAATTATTCAGCGGCGCATGTATAAAAACTTTCTAGAGAGTGACATAGCTATCCGAAGCTTTTTCCCGACTAGGCCCCTTAAGTATCTGAATCCTTCACCCTCTTTATTCATAACCTTCACAAAATTTTTCATTAGTCCAAGTTTAATATGAAGAAGTGGTTAATATGAAGAAGTTTAATGGAAGAAGGGTCTACAAGGGGCACCTATTTAACATTACTAGTTCCCGGTTCAAATTCTTTCCGGCCAAATTCTTTTCACACAATTTTCGTATAATGCACGACTGTCCCACAAACAAAGAAAACAGCAATATTTTGTAAAGTCTCCTTGAAGCCCTGCTAAAATGGCTATTACTTTTAAATCCCCACATATTTACCGTTTCTATTTGTTGTAATTAATTTTATTTAAAATGGTGCCCATACTGTCATAATCCTCTTTCATTGTTACTGAATGGGCAATCGGTGTAAATAGTTTTAAATTTTCTAGTAATACATGCCGCAGCGGAGGGTCCACAGGGGCCCACTCACAAGAAACCTTACCTAAAACAGCTTTTAAACTATATTTGGAGGAATCTATGAATAAGCGCCACTCGGAAGGAAAATGTTCGATGTTCCTACATTAAATCATCAATATCAATACATGCCCATATTATAAAATGCGGAAAATGTTGCATTTCTGTTTCTAAAAGTCGTAATCTTTGTTTCTTTAGCAAGTAAGTTCTACTCCTTCAGTCGTAAACCAAGAAGTTCTGCTTATCACGTGTCAAATCATTCAATTCATTTTAAGTAATTAAATGAGAGCCACTAAAACTTTCTGGAATATACAAAGGGTCGGCCCACAGGTCTGGGCTGTCTAAAGACTCGTTACTATTTCCGTTGCGTTCCAAAACAATATTTTGCCAATCTGAAGGCGCAGCTGGCACTGGTAAGTCTGATGCATTCGGATATTTGATTTTTTGTTTTTCTTTTTTGGAATATCCCTCAGTTCGTGTTACACAAAAATAACAATCATCGAAATGATTGGCGTGTTCTCGTCATACCATTTTAACCGCAAAAGGCATACTTTTCTTTTCCCTTTAACCCACTGCACTGGTGACACGCTACAACTTACACAACAAACGTGGGAGCCCATTGCTTGTCTTACCGGCGTGAAGTTAGCAGCCAAAATTACGGAAACGCCCGAGCGTCCATAGGCGTAGGAGATCCGCGTAGGATATATTAAAGTTGATATAAGATTTAAAAGAAGCATACTTCTAACACCATTCGTTCTAGTTGTAAAAAATGGAAATAGAAAATAATTATCTAAGTGGGTCCCTTCAACATTTGTTGATGAGGGTGGAAAATATTAACAAAAAAATTTAAAAATATAATAAATCACATAAAATAAAAATTGTTCTCAACGATTTAAACCACTAATCCATTATAAAAATGATGCGTAATAATAGAAAACTTGCATAGTAATTTTCCTACCTACTGAAAGCAAAACCTTATAAAAGAGAGCGAAACTTAACGTAAACTAAAAAATAAACCTTGTACTAAAAGAACAGAGTGTCGTTTTCAAAGTAACTAAAATTTATATCTAATATGTATATATTACAAATACTAGGTATAAGGAAATTCTCCTAGCGCCCGTCGAAAGGGGTGAGAACTGCCCTTAAGTTAAACTTAAATAATAATAAGAATAAAGGAAATCGAGTGTCAACTTCAAAACCCATGGAAAAAATGTTAAATATATCGTCTTTACACGTATTACAAAGATAACCTCTTAGCAGCCGTCGAAGGAGTGAGAATTACCCTTACGTAAAATTAAAAATAAAAATTGGACAAAGAAAAAGTGGTTTCAATTTCTAAATTAACTGGAAATTATATCCAACATGTACAAATGATAGATACTATAAGAAAAATCTCTTAGCGCCCGTCGAAGGGGGGTGATATCTGCCCTTATATTAAACTTAAATAATAATAAGAACTAAGGAAATCGCGTATCAACTTCAAAACCGATGGAAAAAATGTTAAATGTATCGCCTTTATACTTATAAAGAATAAAGATAATCTCTTAACGGCTGTCGAAGAGGGTGAAAACTACCCTTATGTAAAATTAAAAATGAAAATTGGATCAAGGAAAAGTGGTATCAATTTCTAAATTAACTGGAAATTATGTTAAACCATGTTCAAATGATAAATACTATAAAAAAAATCTGTTAGCGCTCGTCGAAAGGGGTGAGAACTGCGCTTAAATTTAATTTAAATAATAAGAGCAAAGGACATCGAGTATCAACTTCAAAACCCATGGAAAAAATGTTAAATATATCGTCTTTATACATATTATAAAGATAACCTCTTAGCGGCCGACTAAGAGGGTCAGAATTACCCTTACGTGAAATTAAAAAAAAATTGGACCGAAGTAAAGTGGTATCAATTTCTAAATTAACTGGAAATTATATTCAACATGTACAAATGATAGATACTATAAGAAAAATCTCTTAGCGCCCGTCGAAAAGGGTGAGAACTGCCCTTAAATTAAATTTAAATAAGAGCAATGCAAGTCGAGTTTAACTTCAAGACCCATTGAAAGAATGTTAAATATATCGTCTTTATACATATTATAAAGGTAATCTCCTAGCGCCCGTCGAAGAGGGTGAGAACCACCCAAATAAAAAGTAAAAATTAAATCAAGAAAAAGTGGTAATTTGAATATATCCTACGCGGATCTCCTACACCTATGGACGCTCGGGCGTTTCCGTAATTTTGGTTGCTAACTTTTAGCTGCTAACTTCACGCCGGTGCTTGTCTTGATTTCCGACTAAAAGTACAAAATATAGAAAATACGCTTTTTTCACATTTTCAGACAATGGCCTCACTTGTGACTTCACAAGAAATTCTCCACGAATGTAACAAAACTTGTCAGGTGAGGTTTTGCAACTTCGGCACGTTTGACTGGACATTTTTGTCGCAACAGAATTATGTAGACAAACGAAAACACTTTTTAACAGACACAATTGACCAGTTGGAAAGTCAAAACAAGACTGACACTGAAAATGACCCACCTTACTTTAGCTTGCTCTTCCAAAATTGCCGACCCATCATAAAATTTATTACCTAGCAATATTGTGTATTGTGTTCACACAAAAATGGTACGTATTCGGACTTGTTGGATATTTTTTCGGTGTTAACAATATAAAAACAGTAGTGCGAACTACTACCTAAATACAAAATTTTCTAAAACTTTTTTGATTACTTGGTAAAAAAAATGTTTTGTAAATGAAATTTGTATTGTCTTGTCATAGTGTGGTTATTCGACAATAAATTTCATTAAGACGACTTTCTCACCAGGTATCCAACTGAATCTGTAGATGATGATAATAAAACAAAAAAAGAAAATGAAAAGAATTTAAAAAATTTAAACAAAATGTAGAATTAGTAGATAAAATAATTATGAACAAATGTGATGTCTATTTAATTTGTACAAAAGAGTTTGGTGTGGTTTTACAAAAGCTACTTTCCCTGCTAATAAAGTAAACCAGACATTTATAGTTTTGTGTTGGATACCTGGTAAAAACGCTGCCATAAACTAAAACAATTATGTTAAAATATGATGATAATAGCAAATTGTAGGAGTAAATTCCTTGTTTTATAAGTGTCTGTTTCGACTATTAACACATTTCCTTGAAGCATACGTTGGTGAGTCATTTAAACGTATTTTTTTCGGTGTTAATGATAAACTTTATAGAATATTTTAAATTGTGTGTACTCAACAATCATAATTATACATACCGATCTGGTTCCGTCACATTTTTAAAATTTTAAAAATTTTCAGATATATTGAATTTCTTTACAGACGGCTCGTTTTAAGAAACTGACTGGCGTTGGTGAGGAGTACGGTGTAACTTGCAGACTTACCTCTTATATCATGTCCATTAACAGTTGTCATGGTTGTCAGCGTACACTTGCAACATTAGTAAACCTTCTATGATATCATCTGCTAAACTTCAAAATAATAATACACTTTATTCAGAAACTGAATTTGTACATAACATACAAAAAATACAATGCGAAGTTCAGCTATGCACACGTGTTGCACATCTGTTCTCCCACTTAACCGAGAAAAGAATAGATGTTTATATTATAGTAACAGTATGGAATTTAATAATAATTATTCATAATCGAGGTCAAAATATAAACCATATTTATAATTTTAGGGTTTCAGTATTTAAATTGTCTTTAACAAAGCATAAGTCGTCACGTCATTGTATGGTCCGAGCTTTTATTAAGAAACCAAGAGTTCATGTTTGAGTTTCCTTTTAAAGCTATTAAGATGGATATTTGAGGAGTGCTGTAAGAGATTTATAGAACTTTGCAATATTATAACTTTAAGATCTTTCAAATAAAGCAGTTTTGTGGATAGGTGGGGTCATATTACCCTTTAATCCTAATATTTAAATTAAGAATATCAGTTCGACACCTAATTTTCCGGTAGAGAACAGTTCAAAATAATTTTCATATAAAGGGTATAGTACGAGAGCTAGCAACATCGCCAAAACAAGAATTTCAGCTAGGCTAGTTTTTTTATATCCCCTCTCACTATCTCGGTAGGCATGCGGACTGTCTGGCTGGCGGGAGAGATTGCGTTTACCTAATACAGGTAAAAATATTAATTTCAAAAATTTTTACTGGAAGTTCTGAACGCAGGAATCTCGCGAAATAGAGCTTTCAGGATCGGTTTCTGCGTACAGATCGAAGTATTAAGGTTGGGAACGAGCTTTGCGTGGCCGTATCTACCCGGACCTCGAAGATTAAGGGCGGCAGGAGCAAACGGAAAGTGGCATTTTTGACGTTTCAAATTTGGAGAAATCGGGGACTTTTTCCGCGCTATCTTCTGCGGGCGTGCATTTGCAAAAGCGGAAAATATAAGTAATTCTTCATTGCGTAGCGATATTTTCGTTCTTTATTTTCCCACAACGAAAAAGATATGAATTTTTTAAGATGCGTAAGAAAATTCCTTCACGCGTCGGCAGCTTACGTGTAACGAAAATTTTTATATATTTTCTGTGGAAAAAAAGGCGGCCATATTGAATTGTCTACGATTTTTTAGTGTAAACGTCAAAAAGGCCACTTTTCGTTCGCTCCTGCCACCCTTTATCTTCGAGATCCGAGTCTGTGCGGGCACGCGAAGCTCCTTCCCAACCTTAATACTTCGATCTCTAGGCAGAAACCGATCCCGAAAGTTCCATTTCGCGTTCAAAATTTCCCGTAACAATTTTTGAAATTAATTTTTTTACATGTATTAGTGTTATGCGCATAGGTAAACGCAACCTCTCCCACCAGCCAGACAGTCCACATGCCTACTGAGATAGTGAAAGAGAGGGGATATCAAAAAATTAGCCTACCTGAAATTCTCTGTCGAAAATGTTGCCAGCTCTTATAACTAGTACCGCGTTGCAGAAGGCGTGCATTTTTCATATTTAACCGAAGCGTTTCTTTCAGTTTGTTACTAATAAGATTTCGTTTCCTGATACCATAAATGAATCTAAGGCAAGAATTCTGGATTTTTTGTATGCGTTCATTTGTGACACCTGTTAAACATGGACCGTAAACTGTGCCACTATAGTTAAATATAGATAAAAGTAAAGTTTGATTTAATGTTTAAAAGATGTCTAGAATTTAAAATTGTTAACCTAGCTATAGCTTTTTTATGCGCTTTGAAATATTACGCCGTATTTTGAAAATAAACGTTCTACATCCAAAGACGTAATATTTGCATTCGAATAATATCGTCACTTACACGTCCTACACTTAGGCACTTGTTAACATTCCGCAGTTTGTCAATATCAGGATTTTTACTTAATTTTAAATCGCCATAAAAAAATTTATTGATGAGAACCAAAAAACAAATAATTCATCATAAATGCCATATGAATTTAATATATAAAATTACAGGCAATACTGATGTGTATTTTTTTTATTAATAAGAAATAAGTATACCTTATTTGGTGTCATTTTATGAAACTAAATTATCGTATCTTCTATTAATAAAAAGAATACACATCATTATTGCCTGTAATTTTATATACCTATTGGATCTATATGGCATTTATGATGATACATTTGTTTTCATTTTTTAATTTTCATTTTTTAATATTACTAACAAACATTTTAACAACCATTTATGGATTTAGGATGGATACTTGGTGAATACTCAGTCTTAAAACGTCTTTAAACTTCTCGGCAACACGAACACCAATGTAATCTGTTAACGTCTGTAATGTCATATTTAAATTATCTATTTCAATAGAATCGAATGAAGATAATCAGTAAAGAACGTCTCACTTTTGACATTGTATACGCTTGCGAAAATATGTTATAATTTCCATTCTCATATACATACGTATCTCAACAGCGTCTTTGTTTGACTGATCGCTGGAGTGGAAACCTGTTGATATGCGAAGTTCTTGGCGCATGCCCCTCTATCTGCGTGCGGTAGGCTGCATTACAACGGGCTACTTATAAGTATATTTGTAGATGCTGCAAAGAAAAAATATTCTGTTTAGACGTGAAATCTGAGTTGCTAAACTCCTTGTTCTTCTAAACTTTTTAAAACAAGAAACCTATAACTAAAGCATTCAGATTACATTTACAAAATCCCCACACATATCTTCCATAGCCAATCGGGATTTTACAAGTAAAATTTGTTCCCCATGTTACCTGAAACTAACTTGATTTGAATAATATTTCTATATTATTTTAAAAAGATTGTATGAAAAAGAGAACAGATGTATTTCATTTCATTTAGGAAAGTCCACTAAATTAACTTCAGTAACACTTACAGAAATATTGTGAAATACAGTTAGCAAATTAGTGTTAACCATTCAAAGTTGGTCTTTCTTATGGGGTTTGGCAAGGAAGTTTCGTTTTAACACGCTTCATGACGCGGCGCAATTAAGTTAAAAAAATCCAAATTGATTTTTCCTTTATTGCATTCATTCATACAGAAAATATTGTCAGCGTTATGCCGCCGCACTGATGCCGCTTACATTTCGGCCCAACAATGGGCGCGTTTAGCGAACACAACCGTTGGGAGGTTCCGGCAACAGTTCGCTGAACGAGACGGTTGACTAAGCACTAACTCGAAGCTGCTGCTCAACGTAGTCAGCGAAAATTTTTACGATGTTTCTAGCTAGCACAGGTAGTGAAATGCTATGCCTTCGAACATTGGTCGAAGTGCTATGCTATAACCTCAAAAGTAATATAAATAACATGAATGGAATCGCCGACGATAATACTATTTGTTTTTATAATAAATAAATTTAACCAAAATGTTTCAACTACTTCCAAATGTAAGTTTGAAATTTTATTTAAAATTTGAAATATTTATGTTGAAAGGTCGTTTTCAGCTTCCTTCCAGACCGTTCGGCGAAATTACAACTGTTAACAGTAATAGTAACTGGACGGGTTGAACGATAATCCTCAGCAGTTGCATTGGCCAAACGCACCCAATGTTTTCTGTGAGAATAGATGCAACGTTAGTTTGGATGTTTGCGCCGCGTCATGAAGCGCGTTAAATCGCGGCTACCTTACGGGCCTTTAATATAAATATTAGTTTATGCTAATTTGGTCTTCATAATTTATGAAATCAAAGCACAGTATGGAACCAATCCGGCCTCCCCTTTTGGGAAAGTTTTTTGCTAAAATTTTCCCCCCAAAATTTTTGTTGGGGGGGGGTTTCCCCTCGCCCCCCCCCCCCCAATTCTTTTTTTTTTTCCCCTTTCGTCTTTTTTTTTCCGTTCCCCCCCCCCCCCCGCCCCCCCCCCCCCCCCCTTTTTTTTTCCCTTTTTCCCCCCCCCCCCCCCCTTCCCCCCCCTTTTTTTCCCCACTTTTTTGTTAAAAACGGGGGGGGGCCGCCCCCCCCCCCCCCCCCCTTTTTTCCTCTTTTTTTTTTTTTTTTTTTTTTTCCTTTTTTTTTTTTTTTTTTTTTTTTTTTCCCCCGCATATTTTGGACGCAGCCACATTTTGCAGCTAGTCGCCAAATTTTTTATCGCATTTTTCAACGAAAATTCCCCACATTGGCGATAAACTGTCACACCAGGCAACACTGTTTATGTATGAAGACTCTCCACCGTATATATGGGGTTATCATAAAGTAAGGGGTCTATTTTAAATTCTTATATAGTTTTAAGAAATTATGCTAGTGGCAGAAAGTAAACAGAATCTAGTTGCCCCAATAATTGGATTTTAGTGTATCTAATGGAAAACAAAAGAATTGTGACAACTATTGATACAAGTGTCAAACGAAATAATCGTAATTTAGAGAATTGTTCTCAAAATAAAACTCGCGTAACGTAAATTGTAACAATTTCAATATGGATCTGCAAACAAGAATTGGTTTAGTGCAATGTTATTATGAAGGCGGTAAAAATTACACTACTGGATTACGAAGATTTCGTACGAAAATGGGTTTGAGAGCAGGACCGTGCAAAATGAAGGCGTATTGTAATTTGATTATCAAATTTGAAAGAACAGGGTCTGTAAAATACCTTCCGAGGTCAGAAAGGCCTAGGATTAGTGCTGTCCAAGTTGCAGAAGTTCTTCAGGAAAATCAAAACGTAGCCAATACTAATCCGCTAACAATCAGTAGAGTGAATGCGATATCAAAACGATTACAAATGCCATACACCACGGTTTGGAAAATTTTTCGTAAAATCCTAAAAATGTATTCCTATAAACTGCAACTGCTGTTTGAATTAAAGGACGCAGATTTTGCTCTCAGGTACGATTTTTCATTACACATATTGGCTCAGATGAAAATTGAACCTGAATGGTTATCCCGTATTTTATGGACAGATGAGGCCCATTTCTCTCTTAATGGTGGAATTAATACTCAAAACTGTCGAATATGGTCAACAGAAAATCCACATGAAATCGTTCAGCAAGGCCTTCATGACAAAAAAGTCACCGTTTGGTGCGGTTTCCCAGCTAATTTCATGATTGGTCCATACTTTTTCGAGGAAATACAGAATGGGGAGGCCGTATCTGTAACTGTTACTGGTGAACGATACCT
Source organism: Rhamnusium bicolor (assembly GCA_029963845.1). Lineage (NCBI taxonomy): Eukaryota > Metazoa > Arthropoda > Insecta > Coleoptera > Cerambycidae > Rhamnusium > Rhamnusium bicolor. The sequence continues at coordinate 285,558 of JANEYF010003625.1, forward strand.
GCAAATGTTAAGGGATTATGCAATTCCACAGTTGCAAAACGAGCACGAAGGAATTGAAAACATGATTTTTATGCAGGATGGAGCACCTCCGCACCTTTACCGATCAGTTAAAGAATTGTTAACTGCGGTTTTTCAAATTCGTGTTATAAGCAGACCTTTTGCAAATTCATGGCCACTAAGATCGCCTGATACTAACCCAGCGGATTACTGGCTGTGGGGTTATTTAAAAAATTTGGTGTTTAGAACACGGCCAACAACGCTGGAGGAATTAAAGGACAGTATTAGAGAGCAAATTCGTGCAATTCAACCAGAAATGTTAATAATGCTGTATACAATTTGGAGGAACGGTTGGTAATTTTACAACAACAAAATGGAGGTCATATCGAGCATTTGCTGTAACTAGTGTTTGACATCAGAAATCCCATTATATAAGCAACTAGATTCCATTTACTTTTTGTTATTAATTTGATTTGTTAAGAATATATAATAAGTTGAAATATATCCCTTACTTTATAATCACCCATATACTTTATTATTTGGATCTTTGCGCGTCCATCACAAGCACAAGCTGTATGAAGTAAATAAATTGAAGGTCATCTTTACTTTTGATCAGTGATCTGTACTGGAGAACAATATTTTTTATATAATCCATCACTGAGATAGAGCATACCCTAAATTTGACCGGCCGCCACTCGGTACAATAGTCACAGATAATTTTCAAGTTATGTGATTCATACACCTACTAATATAATGTCAAAAATATAATTACAAAAATGTTATGACGCCGCTGAATCAAGTGATAAACAAGCTGGTCAATGAAACTGAGACAAGTTCATAATCGTGTCTTTATTCCACCAATTATTAATTTATCGGTCATATGTCTTAACCTGCCTAGAGATACGTATTTCTAGGTTTGCTTATCCTATAAATGCATTACTGCAGACGCAGGTTGTAACAATTTTGATACGTAAAGATAAAAACACCAAAGTATATGTACAATTCACAATTCTATTTTACATCTTTGGTTATAATAATAACCCTCTTAACCCTTTTCCTAAAAAAAAAAATGTAAAAAAGAGGAGGGAACTGATGATATGATTGAATTAAAATTGTTCTCTTCCATACAATGTGGGTGTGAGAGAACAAGAGAAAATCGAAATACGTGGAATATTATTTAAAGAAAAAGATTTTAGGCAGACAAAGATGTTAAAATGTGGTGATGCCAAAACATGCACAGAGAAAAGTCTGTGTGACAATTTATCCCAACTGTAAAACATTACTCTCCCAATTGGTCTTAGAAAAGTGACAGGAACAGTTAGTACAAATTAGTATATTTTTGGAGTAATTATCTTAAAATTTTACAATTGTTTAAAAAATGCAACAGAAACTTTTACAAAACGATTTTTCTCTATGCGGTGATTAATTCTGGTCTGTCTTATTCTGTATTAAAACCAGTCCGTTTTCAGACTAAAAAATGACTATATCTATATTGCTTAAGTATAAGAGATAAAGATTCTTAAAAACAATAAATTAGCCAGCATTGAGCCATATATGTAAAAAACAAAAGGACATTTCATTTATATTTTGTATGTAAATAAAACATTGTGTATTTTTCTCGCCATCGTTAAGTGCGACACTTCATTTAGTGAATCTATAATACTGTTGTCCATAAATGGTGCGTCCTACCATTTTTCATCGTTTACGAAAAAGCGGGCGCGCGTACAGGAATGCGGTGTATTTTTAATGCATGTGGGTCAACACTCCGTGTGTCTAGAAATATTTGATGCAGTTGCCAATTTCCAATTCCATTTTCGTGGTGGTTTGCTGCATTTTGCTTTACTTTGTCAGATTCGTTTTCATATTAAAGAATTCTTTTTGCATATTGTTTTTTGTAATAACGACAGAATCAATTATAAAAATCTTTCTATTATTTATTAGGCGTTCCTCAAAGTTGTCGGCGCACCATTTCTACTACTTTATTGTTGGAGTTACGAGTTCTTTCAAATACTAAGAACCGGTTAATCAGTTTTTTGTTTACTCTAAGTAGAGGTCAAATCAAACGTGAATTTATTTACTAGAGTTGGCAAAAATGCGCCGCAGGACATAGGCGTACGCATCATAATACTTAAGTGTAATAAAAGAAATTAACTAGTAATAAAAGCAATAAGCTGTTACAATTTATAATGATGTATGCACAACTTGCCCTCTAGCTTGGTTATCACAAACTGACATCTATTGATGTAATACAAGTATACTTAAAATAGTCTTTGAACTCACTTCGGATCTGCAGATGCATCATCAGTACCGTCATAAATTTGTCTTAATCTGGTAAAACCAGTGTCTTGCTTTAACACACGTGCCAGAGACAACCCCGAGACGCGTAAGTACGTGCTAAAATTTAATCCGCAGTATTAAATTGGTCAATTGTAATGGAAGGTGAAAGTAGATGGCGCAAGAAGCAAACGCGAAAATTCAAAACCCCCCTTTTTATTATTTTATTGATATTATTTAAAGCTTTATTTCTGTAGCAGTTGGTGATCGTTTGTGGACCAGAAGTAGTCGATTAGTTGTTTTTAAATACTTCTATTCGCTGGAAGTTAAAAACTAACTGAGTGACTATCTATGATCCACAAACGATCACCAACTGCTGCAGAAACAAAGCTATTTTAAAGTTAGAATACAAAACTAGAGGTCAATTAATTTTTATGTTAAACTAATCAAAAGGTTAATTGTAACCTTGTTGAACAGCTTAACATAAGATTTAAAAGAAATATGTTTTTGTATTGGATAATTAACATAACACTCAAAACATAAGTAGGTAGGTAATAATATTTTGTACAAAATTTATTAAAATCAGAAAAATACAAAAAAGCAAATTTAGGACATTTTGTCAATATATTACAGAAAATATCAAGGAAGCATGATAGTTATTTATGCAACAAGACCGGAAAATGATTCTTAACAGGGCGAGCTGGCAATTTCCATTGCAAAAGCCCTGGCGAGTCCAGTAAAGTCACTTTCTGGGTGTGTTATGTACAATGTGTTTTCTGCAATGGTTCCTGCTAGTCTCAAAAAACTTTTTAACTTTAATAAAATATAAAATCAACTGACAGACATCAGACACTTACTTTCAAGGAAGACTGGAATAATCATTTTTAATTGTTATCGGATACTTTTTGTCAACATAAAATGACATAAGGAATCGGTAAAGACTTTACAAATCCTTATGTCACTTTGCTGGGCTAGACCTGTAAATATGTATTTTCCGCTCAAAAAATTGATTACGGTTAAATTTCTAGAAGGTTGCAGAAAAAGAATATTTAATGATTATAATTAAATTTAAAATATTTATTAGGCTTGACTTGCAGAGACTACTTTAAAATGTTATTAAGTGCTAGATAAAAAAATCATGTATTGTGTAGCACGCAACGTGGCTCTATAAAAATTAAGGTTCTAATTATGCGAAAGAATCTTCAGTTTTCTCTTTGTCTCACGAGCACCATTTTTTTTATGATTCTTTTATTCATTTTGCCTCACAAGCATCTTTTTTATTTTGCTTCTGTGCCTCATTGTGCCTCTTACACCACCAAGGAATCCCAATTCTAATAATTCCCCGGTCGTTTTCGAACGGTGACATTCTGATCTGATACAGAAGTGCTGGGAATCTCCTCCAAAAATTCACTAGCTGCCTTCACTATGCTAGGAAATTCCTCCGCCAACTCATAAGGTATATTCTTTGAAATTGAGGCCTCGCTTGAGGCTAGATCTGAAGTAAAATGAGATAGATATTAGCAACCATGTTTATTGGTTCAAATCTATATTTCTTTATTTTGAATAAATTAAATAATAGCAAAAAGTCTGCGATAATTCTACCAAGCTAATTAGTAACAACTATGGATTGATATCTAAGGACCCCTCACCACCAACATTTTGTAAAACACATATTACCTGCTTGCACTTGGTATGTTGCCAACTGACGACATGGAAAAAGTGTGGGGACTGCATTGCGGGTCAACCTATGACTACTTAGGTCGACATAACTCAACAGTAAAATGACGGGAGCATATCCTATAATTTTGAAGAGTTTCTTCAGTGTAATGTATACCCATATTCTCTTGCCAAATTTTTGACCTGTAAAACATAAAAAATTGTGCTGTTAGAAGTGTTGTTAATTTAGTGCAGGCCTTAATTTACCTTTCCAACCTTGAAGGAAAATGATGAAGTTTTGCCACATCGTCCTCCGAAGAACCACACACATAACACAATCTAATTCGTGACTCTGTGGCCATCTCAAACAAAAAATAACCGACAACCAATTTCAAAGTTTATTATGAGGAATGAAATAAGTAAAGGATATAGTTAGCACATTTTCTAATACTGTTTATCCTTTCTGATTAATTATAGGTTAGATATAGCGGATAAAATTATTTATAATTTTATAACTTACCAGTTATATGAAATTGGTAGGTAGTCTTTAAGAAGATAAATAATCTTTAACACACAAATATCACAAAATACAACGAGAAATAATCAAAATCACGACAAAATAACAAACACTTCTTTCGTCAGTTCAAGTTGACAGATAAATACCACAGAAAAAGCGCGGGATAGAACAGAAATGACAGCAGTGCAAGTGCTACCCTCTGCTTTCACCTTCCATTTTATCGGACTAGGACAGCGATATTTGACTATTCTTATATTAAATAGAGATAGCGAATAAATGTTAAAATCGGACAAAATTTTCTATCCACTTGCACGTCTCGGGTTGTCTCTGCACGTGCAAACTTTTCTCCAACGGGCTCATTTTTTGCGTCACATATAAAGTGTAGCAGTTGATTTACTTCGTCCACTATTGCAGTGACTTCTCTAACGACAACACACCATCTTGCAAGTTTTGTATGGCGTCATGTAATCCTTTATAGTTCTTGTGAATAGTTTTTAAAGTCATTTCAACAGAAATATTTTCGAATTTTGTCTGGCTTTCCTTAATAGCTGCACCCTCTTCTGGATTGAATTGTAGTATCACAGCTTTTATTTGGTGTAAATATTCAAGATAATAAAAAGCTGCCTTCAACCATGTTCCCCAACGTCTAAGACTCAGCTGTGGTGGTTTGGGAATACCGGGACACTTGCAATGAAATGCGTGAAGACGTTTAGGAGATTTAAGAAACACTTTTTTGTATTTGCTATTAAGGCATCTACCTCTGAAAAACCTTGTCGAATAGTTTCTGCCACAAGATGTAAAGCATGCACTTTATACGTAACAAGTATAATAATGCTCATATTAATTACTCGGGAACTTATATTAACCCTTTTAAAGGACGATTTTTGTATCAATAAATTATCAGACGATTTTAGTTATTTATGATTGATTTAGATGGAGAAATGTTTTTCGTGAAAAAAATATACGTGGCCAAAAAAGCCATGACCGAATGGTAACACCAGTCTATAACTTTTATCTACTATATTCATTGCAGAAATTCATTTGTACATTTACTTAAAAGAAGCTTTGCCTCTATTATGTATATCATCTTCCTAGTAACTCATTGTAACCAATCAGTACAAGGATTTCCATAAATACCGATCTATAAAAGTATTCCAAAAGACTTGTTACCTTATGGCAATATATTTTCGTCCAAACACTCGCATGTCGTGACACTGTATGCAGATTATAGATTTTATATAATTATTATTAAGTTAAGAGACCCTAAACTTGAAAAACTGTAAGTCTAGAAAGGTAATAATATATTATACAAACTCCAATTTAACTGTCGCATTGGAGTTGGTCTACTATACTGTCCTCGTTAGTTATTGTCGTTTATTCTTACAATTTTAGAATATTTTGTTTACAATAGTCGTGAGGAGACAAAGCGTCGAATAAAAAAAATTTGTTGTCTTCTTTTTCATTAATGAAATTACGTGTGCGTATTTACGTTATTTTTACCAGTTACAATTAAAATTATAATTGTTAATTTTATCGTGAAATTTGGAGAATCGTCTAAAACTGTATTACAATTTACATAGAAAAGTTTTACTTTACAAGTTTCACACTTTCAATATAGATGTATCAGTCAAAATACTCTAAATATCTTAGTTGGGGGGGGGTCCATGGCTCAATGTCAAAATATCGACCTTCAACAATATTCAAATCTATGTAGAGTGCACGGAATTGTAGATATTCTCCTTACTCTATAGTCTATAATGTCTCTGATTTTGAACAGAGAGTTCAAATCGTTAGCTAGAAATTCCCCATCACAGTCGTAGTAACGGGCACTACAACTACAACACCTAATCTTAAAATTATTGCCTTGTATCGCATATTCTCAGCGTTACTTTTAGGAAGATCCATTAGTAGAAAAGAATATAAAAAAAGCTGTAACCAAGTCTGTAACAATAAATTAATGTATTTTTTTTCTTTTCAGCCGTTGTAGTATCCCTTTACGAAGACCCAATTCAACCCCAACAAGCAGCGTCAGTCGTAGAAAAGCTAGGTGATTACTTAATTACCTGCGGTTACTAGAGGTGAGCATAGCTTTTTATCTTTTTTTTTAAACGCATTTAAATATTTGTATAAATTTTTAAAATCCAATAAATCGATTAGAATAGATTTGAATGATTTTTATAAAATTAGTAGGAGCTGCAATTTATCTTTTTGTTTTAAATCGTTGGATTCAAACTATCTAATTTTTTCTACAATATGTTACATTCAATTTCGTCGCTCATTCATCAAATGTGGTTTATGAAAAAATCGTTATATAAGTACACCAGAGCTGGGCAAGACATTACTAAAGTACTCCCAAAAGTACACTTTAAAGTGCTTCGAGCCCTGCTAAAAAAATTAAAATCTCTATCAAAGGTTTTTCAATTCCTTTTAGCAGGGCTTGAAGCATTTTAAAATGTACTTTCGAAAGCACTTTAACATTGTTTTGCTCAGCTCTGCAATACATTATACCAGTCGGCCACAATTTTAAGGAAAATAATGAAAATAAAAATAGAATAACGTAGTGATATGCGTACCTTATCTTAATTAGTAAAAGTTGTAGTGGTTTCAAAAATTTGGATCAGTTAGTAGACCTTTAAGTACAATGTGCACAGAAAGTTAAGGATATTGGAAAAATCACACTTAAGTACGTCCCTGCAAATTTTTTTCCGTGTGTTTGCTTCTGCATGGTTTTTAGATGTCCAGAATAAAAAAGAGGTATCATTTTCATCGCATTCTTGATTTTCTAATTTTCGAATATATAACAATTAATTCGTATTCTGTAGTTAATTCTGTTGAAGTGTATGAAACGTATTTTGTGAAGTTTTTGGACAAATTTGTAGGTTTTTGGAAACTGAATCTGTATAAGAACAGCCCAGAAGTGGTACAACGTTCAATAAGAGACTTCGTACCACCACTACTTTGAAGTCTGTTACATCATCTGCAAGCTAGAGATAGAAAGCTGAAAGTTCAAAATTAAAATAAGAATAGCAAGATATACAGGACGGGATATCGGACTTCGATATCTCTAGTTCTACGATAACTAGAAATTAAAAAAAAAACAAGTAAACTAGATAAAAATGTCTATAACTGGAAATTATTTTCGAAAATACACGGCGAACCAAGACGAAATTACAGGATCAAGTGCCTTTTTTTTTTTAATGGAATGCTATGTATATTTTTGAAGCCTCTTTCTAGACTATTCATTCCTATATAATTATTGACTATTTTCCAACTACTTGGATGTAATGAATTTTTTTGTTGAAATAATGCCATCTGCAGATGCATGTTGAAAATATCACCAAAGTCAGAATTATGGGTTTTAAGAAAAACTTACGTGAATGCTAGTTACGCGATATCTAATTAATGTTTTTGAATCATTTTTACTTACGAAAAATGTACAGGGTGGCCAAAAATTATTTTTTTAATTAAGAACTTTTTAAATTGGAACTGAATTTTCTCAATTTTCAGCGATGTGATGTAGAAATGAAAAACGAACATTTTTTGCAAGTACTTCCCCATGGCTAATTGCAACCATTTCCGTTTTATAGAGCAATAAATACAATATTCAAGAATAAACGAGGTTTATTCAAATAATTCATTAGGGAAAATAATGAGTGCTCCACATGTTGCCCATTTTGATTGACACACATTTCTATGCGCTTTTGAAATAAGGCCATTTAGTGGAACCATTTCTTCCAATCCATTGAAGTAGGTAAATAGTATTTAAATGGTCCCGTACTGTAATATTTTTTTTTTATAAATTTTTTTTGCTGTTTTCGACAAGCAATAAAACCTCAGTTTAGTATAAATTGTCTTGTACATACGAACATTTATCGCACTTATCGGTCGTCAGTTAACATTTGTATTAAATTTAAAATATTTCGAGTTTTACAAAATGAATTTTAATAAAACGGAACTTGTAGACATGACTTTTGTTTTGGACGAGTCAGACAGAAATTGTTTGCTTGCCAATAGAATTTATAAGCAAGTATCCTGAAATAAAACGTGCTGTGAACGAAGAAAATGAGTTTTCTGTGGTGCTGGCAACGGTTGAGAATCCCTATATTAATCAGAGAGAAGTGAGCTCATTAGTAGGAATAAGTAGACGGTCTCTTGGTCGACTCTTAAAAACAAATAAGTTTCATGCATATCATATTCAAATGCACCAGGAACTATCTGATGACGATTTTCAAAGGTGTCTACAGTTTTGTAATTGGGCCAGAGATAAAATGTAAGATGTCACCTTCTTCAATAATGTTTTATTCACTGATGAGGCAACTTTTCATAAAAATGGATTTGTTAATAGGTGCAATTTCCATTATTATGCTTCGAAAAATCCTCACTTTTTTAAGCAAGTTGATAACCAGCACAGATGGTCTATAAACGTTTGGGGAGGAATTATTGGAGAACATGTACATTTCTTTGATGGTACATTGACTGGAGCTATTTATCTTCATTTTCTGGGAAAACTATCTGCTACAATTATTGGTGAATCTTCCTGAAAGGATTCGAAATAGAATATGGTTTCAGCAAGATGGTGCTCCACCACATTATTTAAGTGCACTTAGAGACCACTTAAATAATACCTACCAACTTCAATGGATTGGAAGAAATGGATACACTTAATGTCCTGCTAAATCCCCAGATATTACAAAAATGGATTTCTCTTTATGGGGATACGTGAAGGAAATTGTTTATAAAGACACACCAACAACTACAAAATATGAAGAAAAGGACAATAACTGCGTTTAGATCTATCACACCGGCAATTTTAGGAACAGTAGAAACGTTATTTCAAAAGCGCATAGATACGTGTGTCAGTCAAAATGGGCAACATGTGGGGAACTTATTACACTTTTTTGTAATGAATTATTTGAGGAAACCTCTATTTTTAAGTTTATTCTTGAATTTTGTACTTATTACTCAATAAAACGGAAATGGTTGCATTTAGCCATAGGGAAGTATTTACAAAAAATTGAGAAAATTAATTTTTGACCACCCTGTAAATTTTTAGGAAGTAAAAATGATTCAAAAACATTAATTAGATGTCTCGTAACTAGCATTCACATAAGTTTTTCTTAAGACCCATAATTGTGACTGGTGATTTTTACAATATGCATCTGCAGATGGTATTATTTCAACAAAATAATTCATTACATCCAAATGGTTGGGAGAGAGAGTCAATAATAATATAGGAATGAATAGAGTCTAGAAATAGGCTTCAAAAAATGTACTGATATACATAGCATTAAAAAAACAAGGCACTTGATCCTGTAATTTCGTTTTGGCTCGCCCTGTATATTCGAAAATAATTTCTGGTTACAGACTTTTTTTATCTAGTTTACTTGTAGGTGTAGTTAGATCTCTCAAGCTTCATATGTTCACATCTACGTTCCCAGGTATTCCGGTAACTCATTTTCTGATCAGCGATTTACTTTATAGTGGTGTCCACCAGTTTTCCGCTCTAGTTGCTTTGCCATTATTATATGTTCACATCTACGTTTCCAGGCATTCCGGTAGGTAACTTATTTTCAGTTCAGCGATTTAGTTCGTAGTAGTTTCCACCGTTTCTCCGCTCAAGTTGCTTTCCAATTATTATTATTTCATTGGTAGTGTTTTTTTTTGCTCAGTTTTGGTACGTGCCCCGTAAGGTATCCGATGTATACTTCCTTTGTTGTTTTGAATGTTTTGTTCTACGATGAAGGTCCTCTTCCTTTGTGATGATTTGATTCTGGTGGATTTCCTGTTATTGCTGTGTCGGGTGTCGATGATTGCGATGATGTTGATATCAGTTCCTCTAAGAATGTTGCACGTTTTGATTGTTTTTTGATGATGGTAATGTCTTTGACATATTACGACGATTGGTAATTTGATATGCTCGTCTTTTTCGTTCAGTTTTATTATTATTTCCATTTCGTAGAACATTATTTGGATGGTTGTGGACTTATTTCGCTTTTAAATTCTTTGCCCTTACTGGTGTTGAGTGTTCATACCACTAGATTACCCACTTACTTGGAAGCATGCTGTAGCTTCTGTTGGTTGAGTACTTTGAAAATTTGCTCTATTTTACTATTGGCATTATCACGGTGTGGTCCACTGTGTGACTGCCCAGAAATGTGATGTAGGTTTTTTTTCTTGTTATATTGCTTCTTTTATTAATCGCCTCACAGTAAATCTGTGAGCGTAAATTGGTTGATCTGTTCTTCAAGAATACTGCTTGATAGGACAGAGTTTCAGCTCAGAACTGTCTAGTTGTTACAAAACTGTTTATTCCTTATTATAGTGATACGTGCATTTAGTTGGCGCTTTCTTGGTATCGATAAATTAATTGTACTGTGGTTTGCCCAGTTTCCGGTGTTTCGTTATTATTATTAACCTAGATTTTCCAAGACTTCCTCTAGATATTCTCTTAGCTTGGGTCTACCCACAGTAAATCGAAATTTTATATTAAATTAACAGAGTGCGAAGAGATTTCTTTAATTATTGTTTTTAAATCAAAATTGTTACATGTAACGGGATTAGTTATCAGTCATCGCATTTCAAAATAATTTGATCTTTATTGCTATGGAATTACTTTTATTTTACTTTATGTTTAGACTGACTCATGCCGTTTATCATTTACTCGGCGTTTTCTAATAGTGAATCCTTAATACAGAGTTCTACAAGGATTTGTTAATAATTCCTCAATAATTCTGAATAATAAAAAAAAAATTTCTAGTCTTCTGGAAGCTGGATCTATATTAAAATGTGAGTCAACTGGATTACCTATAGTATTTCTCTTTACACGGGCAAAATTAGAGTAGCAGTATTGCGTAGCAATCTTCATAAACATTCTTCTGATGGTCGGTCATTCATCTACACTGAAATTATTAAGTTTATGCCCCACACTGTTAAAATAACCTTAATTACATCAGCGCATGAGTCGGTCTTAATTTTTTTTAGAATGAAAACCATGGGTGTAACTAACATGCAACTTTCCCTGTATGAAGTATATTACAGTTTTCAAAATATTGCTGTAAAATTTCCATCTGGGGAATTCGGTCCATACATTACGTTGTATTCCTTTCTTTAAAATTGAATTTCTAGACCAATAATTTAAGCTCTATTTTATAAATAAATGGCAATATGTATATATACAGGGCGACCCGAAAAAGTATACAATACTTCACCAGTGGCTTCTGCGACCATAAATAGGTAAAAGAGTTCCTATAAACAAACTGGTCGAAAAATGCTTGCTAAGGGAGCCCCAGGCCCCCAAAGGTTGATGTCTAACTAAGTAAGGTTTTTACTGAATATCTCCAAAATCTTTTTTTCAGTCATTGACAATAAAGTATGAAATTCACAAATTTTATTACATGGTATGATGTATAATGTATTAGAAATTAAACTTAATTTTTGATTAATAGTAAGCCGTGGATAACAAAAATATGTTTGACGTTGATATGATTTAATTTGACGTTAGTGCTGTCAACAAAGTTGATAAATTTGAACAAAGACATGTGTATAGAAACCTAAAAGCGCGTATCGGGGAAATATTTGTGTTCTTTCGTTCAGGATTTTTAGTAAGTACCTACCTGATTTAAAGTGCCAACATTCCCAGATAAAGAAATGCCTGATATGAATTTTGTGCACGGTTTTTGCAATAGCAGTTCATTAACCGCAGTAAGGGAATACCGGAGGAGATTTTCCAATCGCAGAGTATCTGGGCGTCGATTATTTGCAGTTCTACATCGAAATTTGGCAAACCGTGGGAATTTAAAAAGGTGTCGAAGCTTAGGAAGGCCACAAGGAATCTATGTTGTTAGAAGTGTTTCAAAACCTTAAGCCGGGTACTCATATGCGCTCCGTATCTGTATTTGTATCGTGTATTGTAACGGATACTGTAACAAAATTTTGAATGTGTACGTCTTGCGTTCCATGTTCGCGAACTTACTAAGAACATGAAGAGCGATCCGAGCGCCTGTCGGTAAACGCCGCGAACACAAAGAGGAACGGTCCAGTGTTGTGGACGGTTCGTAGCTGGAACGCAAGTCAGTACGTGTCAGTGTTCCGATCATGTATCGAAACACTGCATGAGACGGGATACTTCTGGAGACGACATGTTGCTGTGAACTCGCTTCGAACACTGCGGGTCAAGATGATCGCAGGTCGTTACGTCGACTATTCGCCTAGGCGTACATACAGCGAACTGATACTGTAACTGTTACAATACATGATACAGATACAGATACGGAGCGCATATGAGTACCCGGCTTTATGAGCTTCGACCTTCATATGCACAGAGGCATAACTCTGGCCGTCAGCTCAGTTACACCACTTCCTAAAAACATCCCGAGCTTCCATTGTATACAGATGGTAGATAGCTGAGTAAATGTTTTCAAAATATACTTATAGCTCGGAATAAGCTCCGCCGTTTGCACATTTCACGGCTCATAAGGTTTTGAAATACCTCTAACATCGCTCTGAATCACATTAAGAATGATCCACAATAAGCATACGAACACTTTCACAAATTATCAACATACCTCGCCCAGTAGTAATTAAAAGTAAGTACCTATGTTTTACTATGTGCCGTATATCGATGGTACGAATCCATCCAGGAGCAAGTTAGAAATTGTATTTGTAATTTGTTTCGGATTAAGATGGGAGAGGAAACTGTCGATGTCCTAAATGTGGTTAGGACTCCACAATAAATGTAGGGCCTCTTCACTTTACTCGACACATAATCCTAGTATTTTATAGGAGTTACTTCGGTGACTTGAGAGGCGGTTAAGAAAACACTTAAACATTTAAGCTAATACGATTGCCTTAAAATAATAATTTAAAATAGGAAGAATGACGAGAATTCAAAGATTATACCCACACCATTTTAGACGAGTGCAACATTTAACGGAAGCAGATTATTTAACTGTGTATATTAGCTAACGGAAATATTCTTCCACACACATTATGGACAGATGAGGCAATGTTCACTAAGGATGGAGCTTTCAATAGGCGCAATGTCCATCATTGTTCAGATGAAAATCCAAGAATTGTACAGCGCACAAATTTTCAACGGAAATTTTCGGTGAATATGTGGGCAGGAATCATTGGGGATCAAGTAATTGGTTCTATAGTTTTTCCCAATCATCTTAATGCAGAAAGGTATTTAAAATCCCATCAAAACGACCTTGTGGATTTATTACACAAAATAATATGCATTTTCAACATGATGGCGCACCTGTTTATTTCGGGCGCCAATGTTCGAATTTGGTTGGAACAAAATTTTCCAGGCAGGTGGATAGGGCGAGATGGTTCCATAGATTGGCCACCTCGTTCACCGAATCTGAATCCACTGGATTTTTACTTTTTGGATTATATGAAAAGTTTAGTTTGCGCCACTGAAGTCAATTCAAGACAAGAACTACTTCAAAGGATAAATCATGCCGGAAATGAATTAAGAGGAAATAGATTCCAAACTTTAAGGGCTTATCGAACTGTAAGACGTCGAGCGAGACAATGTATCCAACAAAATGGAAATCTGTTTTAACAGTTACTGTAATAAAAATGTATACATTGATTTTCATTTGCTTTATCTTGTTAAGCATAAAATGATTGGTGTATCTACCAAATGTATTAACTTTATTATGATAGAATTTTCAAATTATTTCCATTTCGACTTGTTACAAATAAAAATAAACGCGGTTGTAAAAATTCATTATTTCACCTGGAACGGTTTTCAAGATATTCAATAAAAACCTTACTTAGAGAGTTACCTTTGGAGCTCCCTTAGGAAGCATTTTTCGCCAAATGTTTATAGGAATTTTTTTACTTATTTCTGGTCGTAGAAGCCGCTGGCGAAGAATTGTACACTTTTTTAGAGACATCCTGTATAATTAAAAAATACATCCCGAACCAAATGTACGATATAAATTGGTCCGTTGTCAGCATGTAAAAGCTCAGGGTAAGGGGTAGTTTTTTCTTGTAGCGTCAATTGACTGAATATATTTTATTAAAATACATATATGATATGGTTATACTTAATAAATTGATTAAACATGCTATTTACGGGCATATTTAAGTTGATAACATACGAGATTATTAATCATAGTAATACGGCCAATATCGATTTGTTTTTAAATCATGTATTGCTGAATAGATAACAAGAAATTCTATTCGGTAATATAAACAATAGGCTCGTTCAGAATTTTTTTTATTTCATATATTTAAAATATACACCGCATGATTACTCGATTTGTAAAAAATCGGAATTTTCTATCAACATCAACAACTTCTAGTTCAAAATGATTTTTGAAAACTCAATACGCTAAAAAGGAGATAAACCCAAGTAATAGTCTAGTGGTCAGACCGCAGGGAGTTCCGAAAGTACCTATTCTAACTCCCGTTAGAATAGAATCGTTTATGTTATTGCTTGCAATCTTTTCTTGCGATGTTTAAAAATAAATATCTTCATAGCCTACGCAGACTACCAAATTAGTAATTAAAGGGCTTTTCAATAAGAGTGATATGTTTTTTTTTTTTAATGAAACACCAAAGAATTGTTGCAGAGTAAACATTTTTATTTTATTTTGAAGTATAATCGATGCAATTATGTTCTAAAAATAACATCATTGAAATGTGCTCCTCTTACAGGATCGAGTCCGATGAACCCAATTTTCAAACACTTTATACAATAAATGTCACGAATACAGCATTCAATATTCAATTTTAATGCATGAATTGTGTCTGGTTTATTGGCATAAACCAACGACTTCAAATAATCCCACAAAAAGGAGTCCAAAGGAGTTAAATCACAACTCCTTGGAGACTAACTGACATTAGCATTTTTCGAAATAATCGCCTCACCGAACTTTTCACGCAATAAATTGATTGTGTCCTGGGCTGTGTGGCACATAGCACCGTCTTGTTGAAACCAGATGTTGGTTAAATCAATATCATTCAATTCAGGCCATAAAAAGTTTTATATCATCGACCTGTACCGCTCACCATTGACAGTAATGACATTTCCGTTCTCATTGTCAAAGAAATAAGGACCGATGCATGCCAAAAACCATACCAATCGGTTACTTTTAAGGAATGTAAAGGTCTCTTGTGTATAATTTGTGGATTTGCTTCACACCAGTAACGACAATTTTGTTCATTTACCGATTCACTGAGAAGAAAATGAGCTTCTGTGAAAATGATTTTCTTAAAAAAAATCAGCATCATTTTCAAGTGTTCCAAGGCAAAATCAACGAATTCACGGCGTTTGCGATGATCCAATGGCTGCAATTCCTGTGTGAGACCAATTTTATAAGGAGGTAAAAATGTTGTGGATATTGCAGATAGTCCTAACTCTTGAAAACACCTTGGAATCGATAAATTTTGGTCTTCAACAACACTTGCCTGAACGGCAGCAATATTCTCATTACTTCGAGCTGTTCTTTGTCTTGCTGGCACGCGAACATTGTGTAAAGAAAAAGTAACCTTAACATTTTCAACAGTTCGATGAATTGTGAGCACACTGGGCCGATTATGACGACCATAAATTGGTAAAAGTGCACGAAAAGTTGCAATAAAAGAACGATTATTTTGATAAAAAAATTGGACAATTTCCAAACGTTGTTGAGGCGTGTATCTTTTCATTATTAAATTGCAAACCTTACTGACGATACGGTAAAAACAGCACTGGATTCCAAAAAGTGCGCATGTGCCGCTCACAGTGTCATGGCCGCCGTTTCCGCACTTTCCGTAAAAATAACCAAACTATAATAAAGGGCAAGGAAAATAAAGAAACTATAATAAAGGGCAAGGAAAATCTTACTAACGAACTAAAAAATACTTATTTAAAAAAAAATAATAATAAATTTGTGATTCGAACCCAGGACCTAGCGCGTGCTAGGCGAGTATCTTCTCTATCGTCTAATGAGCTCTTTGCAGACTAACGATTCCAAAAGGATTTAATACACTTTGACATGTCATGTAACTGCGCATGCCCTGCCCTGGAATCCAGTGCTGTTTTTACCGTATCGTACCTTACTGCATATAACTGACAGTGACAGACGATTTTGACATTTCAAATATGGCCACAATGTCAAATTGAAAACATATCACCCCTATTGAGAAACCTTTTATTTTAGTAATTAAACACCACCGTTACGTCTATTTCAACTGTACGTTTCGGTTCGGAACAACTCCCTGCAGTCTGATTTATGTACTTATTACAGATCAATTGCCTCAAACAATTTTGAATTTCTCTGCGGTCTGACCACTAGACTCTTGTAGATAAACCATAAACCCTGTTGAGGCGTCTTTCCACACTAGGAGCGGCCAGGCTCAATGCCTTTATTTGCCTGTGGTTTCGTGTGGGTTACGGGTGTTTTTACGTTAAAATGAACGAAAAGGGGAACTGTATAAATATTGCATAGTTTCAAACCGTAAAAGCTCTTCAATCTCGACTCCTAATAAAATATTTATTTCATTGCCAAGTGACGAAAATACTATACAGCGGGCTATGCGTTGGATGAAATTTGTTTCTAATAAAGGGATAAGACATTGTTGTGAGTATCATTTCGATGCAATTTAAGTAATTTACTGAATGTAGGGAATATACAATAAAAAAACACTTTCATTTCAGCAAAATATGGAAAATTATAGGGCGGAAAAAAACTAATACCTAGAATAATTCCACACATGCATATTTGATTGCCAACAAAACAGCATAACATCTCATAGTTCTAAACTGCAATCGTTGTTTTTGAAAAGTCAACAAAGAATTACTGTTGAAGATTCAGTTTGTTATAGATAAGAAAGACGAAAACTCTGAAGAAAAGGTATCTGATTTAGACGAACAACAACTTCCTTGGTGAATTACCGAATAACAGGAATAAACAAAAAATAGAGAAATACTTAAATACTCAACAAGACTTACAGGAAACAACTACTCAGCTGACAAAGGCCCCGACCTGCGTTGAATTAAACCTGCAAGTCTTGTTTGGTAGCTAAGATCATTATCAATTCCACACTAGACATAGACCGGTTTCGAACTTATGTTCTCGCCAGTATGTCATAAGTAATGGAAAATACAAATAATAATGGCAAACCAAGCTACCAGACCACCAGAGGGATTCACTTATCACTCATTATGATATTTCTGACATGGTCCAGTTCATTAATTATGATTTCCGATAAAACGGAGATTTTCACATGTTATAGCTAATATACACAGGGTGATCCTTAAGTACATGCATCGAGAAAATTCAAGAAATGATTCCCAAACTTATATTAAGATGAAAAGCTCAAATATTATTTTGTCAATAAATTTATTTCGGAGATATAGTCAGTTTATTAAAAAAATGCTCCAAATGTTTACAACAAAGAAGTCTCTAAAAGTACTCATTATGCACAGCAAGTTTGATAAAAAATCTTCAAACATTTAAGAGATCTTCAAGAGTTTTTTTTTTAATCAGCACACTATCTCCGAAACGAAGCAGTTATGGGCCAAACTTCATTTAGCTTTTCATCTCAAAATATGACAGTGGCTTAATAGTCATAGAAGGTAAGAAAAAACATTATAGGATGTCACAAATAAATAACTATAGATAATATCTCAAAATATACAGGTTCAGGAATCATTTCCTGAATTTTCGCGATGTACTTATAAGGATCACCTTGTCCTGTAACCAAGCACTGATTTCAGTTTTGTAAATAACCCATAGTCCTTTATAAATATTATGTAAAAGAAGGAAAGGGGAAAAATAAATTGACCTATCCTATTTCACCAATTAAATATTTAGGAAATATTACCAAAATAACTTGTATACCAATATATAAAATATCTAAATAGTTTAGAAATCAATCTAATTTAATTATTATCTATAACAATTTACACATTCTTCTTCTAATTGATTAGTAACAAATTTTAATAAGTAGTTTATTCAGCAGTTAAATAAATGATTTTAATTATATCCAAGTAAACAACAAACGCTGGTTGTTTACCGGGCCTTTACTGGAGATGCTAGCTGAATAAAAGCCCATAAAAGGCCCATACTTTGGTGGTTATTGAAATTATTATATTATTTATTATTTCTTTCTTTTTATGCCCAAATGATTATTGAAACTTCATGTTTAAAATATTTTAGTAACAGTAAGGTATTTTACATTAAGACAAATAAAAAACAAATATTTAAAGAATTCAATCTCTTTAATACATTGACTGCCATATCCTCGGTCTATCAGATCGAGTCACGTATTCGAGATCCTGACGGCAGCAATGCGGTCTGGCATACTTTTACCTACATTTCGTTTACTCTTAAATTTGATTGTCCTCCATATTGGTCAACAAGTTTTTGCAACTCGAATTTTACTTTATTTACAAAAGCAAGCTGTTTTTCGTTTTTGATTTTTTTTCTTAAATTGTTCATTCTTTAGCAAGGGGACATATAATGATGTAGTAATTCTTCATATGCTTGAGAATTTCTTTTACTTGTGGATGGAATGTTTTCCACATTTCTATAGACAATAATGGACTTAAAATTTGTTTAACGATCTTTTTTGCGTTCTCTAGTTTTAACACGTTCACCTCTTGCAGTTGGACTGGACATTTGTGTTAAAGTTTCAGGCAACAAATTAAGTGATGAAATAGCTAAAACATAATAAAATTAGCCACAAATTATTTTTTAGTAGAACAATTTTATATTGCCTACCAGTTTTTTTTTTTTTTTTTTACATTTATCAATTTTGATTTCATTCCATCTTCAAAATCATCAATTGTAACATTTTTATTGCAGTCTTTTATTATCAGGGTTAAATTTTCCTTAACATTTTTTAATCCACTCTTTCCTAATTAAAATGTCAGTAGAAAACGAGAAAAAATGATATTTTTTTTCTATTCTTCTTTGCCCTCAGCATTACGCTTACAAATAGCAACACTGCAACAATTATTTAATATGGATATTTATGGAAATATCCATAATAATAAATAATTGTTTTAAGTTGACTGGAACTATATGCAGTTTTTAATAAACTTACTGTATCTCCGAAATAAATTTATTGACAAAACATCATTTGAGCTTTTCGTCTTAATATAAGTTTGGGCTTCATTTTCTGAATTTTCTCGATGCATGTACTTAAGTTCACCCTGTGTATGTTAGTTATAATATGTGAAAATCTGCATTTTATCGGAAATCATTTAATAAACTAGAACATGCCAGAAATATTATAAATTATAACATTTTCGAACTGTTTGGTCGGCATTCTTAAACCACCTTGTATAAACGTAATTTTGTATTTTCGTCTTTGCCCAAAACTATACGCAAAATTTCATTAAAATCACTTTGGCCTTTCCAGAGATCAAGTGTGGGAGTAAATAATCTTCAAATAACAAGCATATGTACGTATTTTAAAAACAATGCCAAAACATTATACAGTTAATGTAATTTAACAACTGTTATTTCTGTGCTTATTTTTGTGTTTGATGATATTGTTAGATTTTTTTCTGGTTAAGCAATTTAGTTTCTTTTTATACTAATGTTTGCCTCACGAAGTTATCGTTATTACTAACTTTGAATTGAGCAGATAATAAATTTCTAGTTCGATTTTTCAACTATTTGTATAATTTCAAAATAAAAACGAACGTGCCGTCGATAACTTTCCGTCAAACTTAGGCAACTAGATAAATTTACCCAATTTAATGAATTTTTATTATTTGAACTTTAAGACTGTTTTTCTCGATTTTTTCAAGAGTGTAACATATTGAAAATTTTATACGGTCGGAACCAGAATAAAATCTACTACCAAAATCAGTAATAAAAAATATAGGTTGTCATTTAAAAAAAAGTCGATGACGTCATAACTTAAAAAATAAATGACATAAAAAACTAAAATTAGACTAAAAATATTTGCCGAAGTTAAAATCGCTATACCCCTTCGAGATTTTTTCCAAAAAAATTAATATCAACGGAATTACTGAATTTATGCGTTACTTAATTTCCACACTATATGTTATAACTTGTGAAGATTTGTTAAAGAAAATGGTTAAATTTGGTGATAATATATAATCGACAACATAAAGTTTATGAGAATAGTAGTTTTATTTTAATCATACACAAAAGATGTAACGCCAAGAAAATAAAGTTTATTCAATAAGTAGTATTACTATTCCTCAGTTATTTTTATTATGAGTCATTTATAGTGTTCTTTTATATATTAAAACACATGTTAAATTAAATAATAAACATAAGTACATAAAATTAACATAATTCATAAACGAAAACGAAAGCATACCAATGTACGTATTTCAAATTTGGCATACAGATGACGTATTTCCGCCATTAATTCTATTTGTCAAAAGTTAAGAGGTAACCTACTCCTCTACGGACTTCGAAGCAGACATATGTATATTAAAATTTCTTTTGCACAATGTAAGGCAGAAAAAGGAGAATATTATATAATAATCATGGGCGTACTTAATTTAACACGCTGGGAAACAAATTCCGAGAATATAAAATAAATGTATATTAGCACTCACCAGTCCACTAACCTCGACACTCACAAATCCACTACCCACTTCTTCCTGAATATATATAAAAAAGAACAACTGTAAGTGTCTTAATCCGATGGTCTAATTTAAATACTAAATCTTTCTTATTTGTTAAATACATCTAGATCCCTTTTCCTCAATGATTTCGCTCAGCCATTATTAAACTTCACATATATCAAACATTTTTCGTAATCACATTCAAGGTCATTCCTCGCCGTAAGTAACCACTCAGCTAAGGTCATTCCTCGTCAAAGCCTACATAAGCACTCAGCTAATGCCATTCCTCGCCAAAGCCTACATATACGATTAATGTCGTCTGTCAACCACAATGAGCTTATCAGAGCGTTCTAGGTATCTGTTTGCACCTACGTCTAAACCAGTTAGCATGTAAACTGAATCCCTATTTGACGCAAGTAACTAATAAATCTATCCTAATTTCTAATTAACCGTGCTATTTATTTAAATCATAACTTAACTGTACTAAACCTATTCAGAATAAAACACTTAGTGAAACTCACCGGATTCATGTATGAAATGTCCCCATGGAAATCTCACTAAACACAGTACAAAACTCAACAACTTCACTTTATGAAAGTATTACTAAAAATGACCGTGCCTCTATTTCTAGAATTAACAAAGCCCATTAGTGTCAAATATTGTTTAGTCTAATTCATTCCCTTTTCCCTGGGAGCTGCCTGTGCTCAGAGCCCGTTACCGCAGTCATAGTTATAAAATGATAAACAGTTTTCAGGGTCTCGCCCGATTCTAACAATCACTTCTTGTTATAGTCTTATTTAATTATAATAAAAAATAACTCACTCTTACACGAGTGCATCTATATTGAAACGAGAGAGAGATAGGTAAATGAGCTACAAATGACATGAAAGGAGAGGAACCAAAAACGGCATTTTGTGGATGGTCCGGACATAGTCGTTGGATTGATATGGGATATTGGTGTCTTTATAATCATGTCTATGTGATATGAATAAACTTATTTATGGCTTTGACTCTGTTAGAAGAAAGTTGCAGTCTTACACCGGCCCGACTATAGCCAGCCCCCTCCCGTACAATGTTACTTTAGGCGATTATATTTTGTATCTTTAAAAGTGTTCACGTAGCTCTCTAGTAATTTTATAGAAAACATTCGAGTCTATCTGATTAAAAGACTATTGTATATTATCAGAATTTTGATAACCATGTTAAACAATTTTCTCTTTGTTTCAGATAGTGTGAGCCGCTGTAAGCAGCCATGCCGCGCGGCGACAAAATATAATTATTAAAGTTGTATTTTTTTCAATAATAACAGCGAAAGGCAATGTGTATATCGAGTGCATCATCATTATATAAAGTTTTTCAATATAGGAATATTGTTTTCCTTTATTAAACTACTATACATATATGTTAATGCGGTCAAATCATTGATTTTTTCATCGTGATGTGTGGATTATATTATAAGCATTTGTATCAAAGTAAACACCTTTTTTTTTTATTTTTCGGACAACGCTAATGCTTATAAGATAATTACTTTTGCCAATCATAATTTTTTGACTGTGGTCTCAATTTCATTGTTTTTTTTTAAGAATATTTAGGATACTTTAGGTTGAATGTTTTTTAAAGTTCATATCGTCAACATATGTTCTTTAAAAAGTGTGTATTTTTTTAATTATTAATTATAAATTTAAGCATTTCGTGTTAGCTTTTCTTATACCATTGCTATCTCTAAATATTTGATACTGAGAACTTACAGTTTAGGGTTTTTTAATAAAAAAATCTCTAGTCCCGCTGTTTCTATTCTTTTTCCTTTTTACCCCCTTAAAGCTTTGTACCGTAATAGTGTAAACATGTCAGATTTGAAAAACTTTACATGTACCAGGTTTGCCAAAAAATAAATTGAAAGCACAAATTTAGATCTAAGGTAACGAGTGTTCCAGAAAAGGGCGACAGTAAGGTTTTTGTGAACATGTTGATTGTCACAATGTGGCAGTAAACCTGTTTAAAAATTTAGCAGCTTCTACTAGACTTTTAATTTTGGTAATACTTTTTTTTGATTTCTGCTTCATGTCAATAATCATGCTATGATTGGTGTGAACTAGTCCTTTGTCTCTCTAAATTTGTCCGCACTAGTTTTATCCAAACACAGTTTATTAATCGAAGTATACTTTAAAATTTGTGATAATTTAATTAGAATTAGATTTGCCAGTATTTGTACTTCCTAAATATTATGACTACTACACCAATCAAAATACTTACATTTAATTACATAAAAACGAACCTGTGTTTTTATGTAGTTCTTGGTATGATGCTGTAACATTGTTGTAATGCATTAAATGCTCAGATATGTGTCTTGTATAAGACATTTTTACCTCTTAATTTAAAAATCGAAAAGTAGCTTTGTAAAATTTCTGATATAATTCGCAGGGATATTGTGTATCTAAATGAAAAACATAATAAATTTGTATTATAAAATTTCTTAGTGTCATTTCATTTTAACCCTAAAAATCTATTTAATGACTTAGTAACAGCCCTGGTTTAAATTCTCAAAAATGACTAGGTATACGGAGTGGTTCGAAATTGTACCTTCGATAATTTGAGAATCAATAGAAAATGTGAAAATGATATGAATTTGCTTAATAAAGATGTCGAAAACTCGACCATTTCAGAAATACAGAGGCCGTTGAAGTGGCAATTTTTTTTTCATATCCTGAATTAAATGAAATATTTTATTGATATTTGGTAAGTACATGTTCCTAAATAAGTACCATGTTTAATTGTCATTTTCTTTTCCTACTTCAACCAGAGGCGTAACCATGGGGGTGATTCCCTCTTTTTTTTTATTTACACCAATGTTCAAATTTTTTTTTTGTTTTAAAAATTTACAGACAATTTATAGTAAAAAGTCCTCTTGTATTTCAAAAAAATATCGTTGTAAAGTTAAACTTTATTTAGAAATATTCAAATTCATATACCTATTCAGAAAACAAAATGTTTTGGATACATATACGAGCCAGTAGCAGTTGAGCTTGATCCGACCCTGACTACTTGGATTTTACATTCAGATTCGATAACCACGCTGTGTCAATGTGAAATGAGATGATATTGCTCGCAATTTTGCATCGAAAAAGATTCTTTTTTGTTGAATATTTAAATTTATATCCAAACCATCACTGGAAAATATTTCTTTCGAGATCTTTAAGGATTGGAAAAATAAAATGATGGTTTGAATCTTCCAACTTTTCTGTTATAAGTGTTGTAAGCCTTCTACACATCTCGTATATAGTTTTTCCGACAATGAAACCATTATGTATCATTGTGATATTTAGTTTACTACTAGATGCTTTACCATTTGTTCATAAATATCTAAAAGTAAAATCTTTTTCTTCAATGATGATTCAATAAAAAACGCATTTTTTACACGATTTTCTAAATCTTGACGAGTTGTCTGGGGCGTTTTAAAAACTTGACTTGTCACATGACTCCAAAGAAATTTAGGGGTGTCAAATCAGGTGACCTCGCGGTCCAAAATTAAAATTTTATTCAAAAAATGTTTTGAGGCAATATTTTTCCCTAAAAGTAGTACTTTTGTGTGCAGAATGAATTTCTGAATCCAAAAATGTAAAAATATACAGAGTGCTTCATTTGAAAAACGGGTTAAAATCCATTTAAAATTGCATGTATTTTTTTTGCTTATGCATTATTAATGAGCCTTTGTTACTCTTTGTCAATAAGAAACGGAGTATAGAATTGTTACGCCACTGGATAAAATTCAAAAATAAACCCGTTAATTTACTTTGTCCCGATATATTAACTAAAAATAATATACTTTTAGTCATTGGACCGATGTTTTTAAATTATTTTAAAAGTAACAATATCATTTTTCGGTACGGAAGTCACATATTTTTTCTTTGAGCATTTTTCTCACTTCCGGATCTATGGGTTGTTTTTTTTTTTAATTAACCCCTAATCATTTTTGTTTAAAATCCCCATAAAATATAAGCTGGCATCGCTACCAATATGACAGCCATCTTTGTAAAATACAAAAAAAAAACAAAAACATTTTTTGCATAAAGCCAAAATCTAATAGTTAAGTAAAAATTTATTATTTCTTGGCAATGTCAATTAAGAAAGATATTCTTAAGACGTTTAAAACAATCTGAGAACTCGAAACGGTTTGATATTGGACTTCTGTGATATATTATGTTCTCAAATTAAGGTCCAACGGACTATTTCAGAATATATCAATAGTTACTTATTTAAATATAAAAGTTGGTATTATTTGGATATGATCAGGAAGTGAAAATGAATTCTGAATCAGCACTCGTTTTAAATTTCATAATTTTTATCACACTAATAACTGAGATAATGTGGGGATACATTGTATGTGTATACATGCATACATGAGATAAAACACGTTTAATACGTGGACGTGATCTCACAAAAAAAAACAATTTTGTATTGGTCGATAAGTAAAAATAAAAGCAGAGTTCATTTTATATAAAATACAAATTTGGCGATTTAGTCAGTTTAAGAAAGTTACTTTTGTATTAATAAAGAAATTTAAACGTCAGTTTTTTACCCGTTATTTATCTTCTAAATATGCAGCGAGACTTGTTTTAAGTCGAACAAGCATTAAGAAAGCAAATAACGACGTGTATGAATTATGCAGTCTCCACGTGTAGTGAGAACCATCATCAATATTCCACATAAGAAATCTACACGTAACATCATTTGCTTTCCTTTAATGCCGGTTCAAGTTGATTCAGCGCTCGCTGTATAAACAGCTTATTTAGAAAAAATTTAGTGGCGATTTCTGGTTCTATTTTGATTACCAGATGAAAACACAAACCAGGTAAGTATGTGTAGAAACGAGATTGTGCGTAATTATTGAGGTTTTTGAAGACAATTCATTCACAAACATTTTTTTTTGAGAAAAGCACAATGCTTTTTGTAAGAGAGTTTGAATATAATGATTCCAATATGTTTTTATTTTCGTACATTTAATTTCTTTTGATGTAATAAAATCAAGAAAAAACAATATGTTTTCGATAGCTATATTTGCTAATATTTATTTGATATTTCTTTTGATAGACTTAACCGACAAATCATCTGGTGACCTTCCGATATCCCAGTGATAATATCATCTTATACAACCGTAAACAAAGTTACACTAATGATCACTGTAATCCCAATCAACCATTAATTTATACACGAAAAGTTGTGTTTCTCAACAATACAAATAAACTGATAAATACTCCCTTTGATTTATGTAATCGATAGAGTTATATTTGTATTGGGGAATTCCGCAAGGTTTCACTGTAGGACCTTTCATATCTATTTGTTAATGAGTTAATACGTTGATTCCCAGACAGCACAATATTATCCAAACTTGGGATAGCTCGAAGATATCCGAAAATAAACGACATACGTCCCTAGAATCCAGAAGTGGTAATAATTTCCATATCTTTAACATGACCTACCATATACCTTTTTTATACCCTTAGGATATCCCTGGTACTTTTCGAGGACCTGTTCTAGGATATGTCTTTGGTGTAGGCTTTCAAGGTCATAGTTTAATTCCAATAACTTATTTTTCAGTGAATTTGATAATTTTTTTCATATATATGACGCTTGTAAAGCTTTATTAATTGAATAAACTACATTTAAGCCTCAATAAAAAACTAGCCTATTATAATTAAAAATAAACGTAAAAAATAGGAATAACATTAAGCATTTCTTCGATAAGGAAATGCCTGTTTCTCGCATTTTTTGCGTTTATTTTTAAATGTAGGTTAGTTTTTTACTGGAGCTAAAGTGTAGTTTACTCATTTAATAAATTTACAAGCTTCATATATATGAAAAAAATATCAAATTCCCTGAAAAACAAAAAAAGGTATTGAGCAGGTGTATCCATCCTAAGTGAAACACTGTATATAGAGGGCGGATGTTTCTCAGGTGTTTATCCACATTGTATTATGCTCCTGACTTGGGAGTATTTCCACGTTTCGTCAAACCCACATTTGCCATTTTCAAGCGTCCTGCTTAATATGGTAGATTAAGATGTTCTTTTTAATCTGCTTTAATCTGCCAAACTAAGCTGCTAGGAAAATACTCAAATCAGAAACAAAATACAATGCATATCAACACTCGAAAATCAAGTTCTACACATTATAGAGCAAAAACGTGTGGACATAATCAGCTATTATTTAAAGATTGAATTGATTTAAAGAAATTATATTTATTATCAAAACATCTAACCGCATTTATACTTACAACAACGTACAGTATACTTAAAATTTATATAAACAAAACAAATATTTAAACCTATAAATAAAAACAATATTCCTTTTATAACAATGTGATTAAATCCACTCCTATTCATCGATATATCTTCAGCTTTCTCATGTGATTTTTTTGCCACCTATTTTTTTCGTCTTTCTGCTCTATCACCTGCTTAACCACAGTTTAATGGCATTCTCTACTTCACTTTGTGTAGTTCTGCACAGAGGATATCTTCTTACATCAGCTAAATATTTATATTTTTTAGTGCATGAATTCGACTGCTCAATATTGATAACCTTTTTATTCAGTGAACGATTGAATTTATTGTTTTCATAAAGAATAAATTTTTTTGACGGATGTCATTAATTTATTAATATGTTTTGTCTATATGCGTAAATCTTACTTTTATTGGCTTTAAATGACATTTTGTTTTCGAATAAGTAATAAATTTTAAGTAATCCAAGGTTCAGATTGAGGTTATGTTAAGTAAAGCAACCTAGTCGACCTAACTAATTTGTACACTTTGTTTATATGTAGAAACATTTGAGTTTTTTTTTATATATTAATTTAACTCGCCTGTTTAATAAATATAATCACAGCCGTCATAAGTGATCAAATATCACAGCCAAAAAAAGTGACTCGCAAATCAAAATAAACCATCAAACTATTTCTGATTGGTAGCCGGTTGAAGGTTTTCCGTCATTGGGCCACCTACATTCACGATACCCATCATATAAATAACAACTTTTAGGCACTTGGGGGCCTTTATATCCAAAGGATATTATTAAATCGGATTATTATAGGACTAGAAGATCCTAAATAGATCTCCATAGGTTATCATTTGTGGACAACCTGAAGATACCCATATTTGGATTTCTAGAGGACAACGACATCCGATTAGATTAACCATAGGATAGCCATTGTTTATTCTTATATGGCTATCGACCTAGGACTAAATAGGACATCCTAAGGAAATCTGGTACTGTCTGGGTTATGTTGCTATTACTTGCCGTTTATTAGAATTACCAACAAGCAAGGTTTTACGTAAGTTTAAAACGGATGAAGGATTTTAACCTTAATTGCCCTAACCGAACAAGAGGGTTGCAGGTAAGAAAATTTTTCTTATAAACATAATGGAAACATTTTGCGAATTGTCATGCTCAATGATGTAACTAAAATGTCTGGGCTCCTATCGATTTGAGTCCTTTACTCTTGTACAACAGGGATGACAAATAATACAACTTTTCTCATCGAAAACTTAATTAATAGAGGAGTCTCGTCTCGTTAAGTAGAAGAACAGTACAATCAAAGACCTCAATTAATGCGTCGCAAAAATTGTTAGCTAGTACAATGATATATAATAGCTAGGCTGTCATTTACATCTCAAACGGGATTAATCAGCCGATGTCATGACATTGTAAGAAACATCAATAAAATTGTATGAATTTGAGCAAACTGCTTTCCAGTTCCAAAACATTTTTTTTTACTCTCAAGGAAATACCACTTTTTGATTTGGGTCCGTGTATGCCGGGCCGGACTAATACTATAAGGGCCCACTGAGAAAATATAAATTAGGGCCCTATATTTTATTCATCTCAGTGAAAGGGTATTAAAAAGACAAACATGCAAAGACTGTTAATTTTATCTACATCGAATTACAATATAAATATAGCATGAAGCTAGACAAATTAAAACAAAAAAACATTTTTTTTTTAAATATCGCTATATCCCTCGATCGTGCATGTTATTATAGATACAATTTTGAAGTTTTACGAAAATGGTTTTGCTAGGATTATAATTTATTTTAGGTGAATTTATTATCTCCAGTGAACTCGAGGCATTTTGTATGGCAAATAGATGAACAATATTTCTGTTTAGCAAAATACTTGAATAAAATGAACATATTTTTTAACAGATGTGATCTATCTATACGACATGATTGTTTTACTAATAACAGTATATCTAGAAAATATTTATTCACTATAATTCACATTGAAACGTTTGTCAAGGAAACAAATTTAACTTAATTTTAGTAATGTTTAACTGCAGACAAATTTTACATTTCGATTTCCTTTGATAAATTTTGACATTCATTCAGCCATTATAAAAATGTAAGTGGTGTGTATACGCCCGTATTTGAAAATATACTTCTCAACACTTGATATGGAACTCTTAAATAAACTGTGTATTTTGTACTGCGATAACTTAAATTAGTACTTCGATTAAGTTGTTTTTGTATACATTTGTCATATCATTGCTTATAAACTGCAACGAATTGTTTTTCTTGGTAATGGAAGGGTATTTTTACCAAATGTCAAACACGTTTCTGGTGTGCAGTAAACACTGTATACAGAATAGGCCAAATTTGAATGGGGAAACTTAAAGAATCAATAGAACACGCCAAAATAATATGGGTTTGTCATATCCTTAAGCTTATAGTTGAAAATGCGCAGTCTTTGAGAGAGGGCGTTGAAGTTTTGATTTACTTTCAGTTTTTCCCATATGTCTCCGGAAATAATTGAGATATTATTATGACATTCGGAAGGTCAACGTTTCGTCTCGTTTTCATCAGTACACTTCTCACCATAGTTGTTGTAGCGGACATTCCTGAAAGGCGATTATAAAATTACTTATTTTCATAAGCGGAATTTCACAACAAATGAACATTCTTGAAATACGACAATAAAGATTTATTTAAGTCTACGGTCAGTGTTACTCAATACTTTACAATTCCAATTCTACTTAAAAACCACAATCTTAACATACCTTCCTGGAACCACAATAATAGATAATTATTTAAGTTAACAATCGGGATTTTCTAATAATGGCATTTTTAAAGTCAACTTAGAAATAACCCTCAATTTAACAAGCTATTCATTGACCGCAAGAATGTAAGGAAAATATGTTCATAGTTACATAAATACCCTCACCAACCTAACACAGACAGAGTCTTATCGCACCTCTCAACAGATACACATTGTGTATTTTCACGTAACTGCAATTTTTCATACTTGTTTTGTTTTCGTTAATATAAAAATTTCTTCCGATTTCATGTTTTATTTCATAGCATCGGCGCTACAGTTAGTGACCCCGACTTGATCAGAAGAAGTCGCGTGCTAGGAAAATAATTAGTGCTCGAACATTTAAAAAACAAAATGCAGAATCCACAGTAACAAAGTGCTTCAGAAACAGTGCGTGAGTTGAATCGCGTAGCAATAAAAGTTCCGCTCTTTTGGCCAGAAAAACTGGCGTTTTGGTTTCGCCAATTTGAAGGTCAATTCGTGAGATAACAGCAGACTTAACAAAATTCTACTATGTGATAATACACTTGGACGACAAAGTAGCATAGGAGGTAGAAGATATTATAACTAATCCCCCAGACACAAACAAATATAATACAATTAAAGCAGCAAAAGACGAATTCTAAGTAATGATGCAAGGCGAAATCGTACGACCTTCAAAAAGTGAGTGGGCCTCAGCATTACATATAGTACCTAAAAAAGAAGAGGGCCTGCGACCCTACGGTGAATGCACGAACCATTCCCGATAGATCCTTTGCCACACATAGAAGATTACACACATGCACTGGCTGGTAAGAAAGTATATTCTACTATTGATCTCGTTAGGGCTTATCATCAGATACCAGAACACTCCGAAGATATACCGAAAACAGCAGTCACAATACCTTTTGGATTTTTCGAATTTACCACGATGCTATTCGGCTTACGCAACGAAGCACAAACATTCCAGCGTTTCATCGACTCTGTCTTACGAGGGCTAGACTTTTGTTACGCATATTTGTATGACATCCTGGTGGAATCGAAAGATTTAACGAGTACAGCATTGTTATCAACCGTGGAAAGTATATAATCGGCGCTAACGAAGTGAAATTCCTAGGGTACTCCGTCAACGCTGAAGGGACTAGCCCACTACCTGAAAAGGTATAAGCAATTTTATATTCCCCTAAACCACAAAACGTGCAAAAGTTACGACGTTTCTTGGGTATGATTAACTTCTACCGTCGTTTCATACCCGACGCAGCTAATGCGCAACAGCCCCTGAACGAACTTCTTAAAGGCTCTAAACAAAATGAAGATGCCCTAATTAACTGGTCGACGGAGACAGAAAAAGTATTAAAAAATTTGAG
The DNA here is from genome assembly GCA_029963845.1 of Rhamnusium bicolor. Classification (NCBI taxonomy): domain Eukaryota; kingdom Metazoa; phylum Arthropoda; class Insecta; order Coleoptera; family Cerambycidae; genus Rhamnusium; species Rhamnusium bicolor. The sequence goes on from JANEYF010003625.1 coordinate 316,983, forward strand.
AAATGGACTTGCAAATGCCACGATGCTTGCAAATCCTATAGCTGGCGCGCCACTTTGTATAGTAGTGGATACATCAAATTTGTCCATGGGATCAGCATTACAACAGTTGGTTAACAGTGTTTTGCAACCATTACACTTCTTCACAAAATTCCTTGTGAAATTCAGCTCAGAGGAAATACAGCGCGTACGATCGTGAACTGCTAGCAGCGTACTCGGCAGTCAAGAGATTTCGTTTCGCAGTTGAGGGACGCGCATTTTCCATTTTCACCGATCATAAACCACTAACATTCGTTCTGCAACAAAAATCCAACAAGTGTTCACCGAGACTATTTCGGTACTTAAACTTTATTGCGCAATTTTCGTCAGACATTCGACATATTTCTGGCAGGGCCAACGTTGTGGCCGACACACTATCGCGCAACGAGAAAATTGCCATCACAATGGACCCACAGGAACTCGCAATATCCAGGCAAGCGATCAGGAACTGAAAAAAATTCATTTCTTCCAAGACGACTGGATTAATACTTAAAAAAATTCAATTTTCCACCAACAAATGCAGAAAATTTACTGTTATACTTCCACAAGCAATGTACGTCCATTTATAACAAAACCTTTTAAACGTAAAGTTTTTCTTTCCTTGCATGGACTATCGCATCCTGGAATCAGAGCAACACAGAAAATGGTAACACAACGTTACGTATGGCCATCTATGCAAAAAGATTGCAATGACTGGATCAGAGCGTGTCTCCAGTGTCAAAAATATAAATTGATAAGACATGTCTCTAGGTTCCAACACGTGCGTATAGACCTAATGGGGCGCCTCCCATCCTGTAAAGGATACAGATACATTTTTACATGCGTGGATCGTTTCACACGGTGGCCCGAAGCAATACCCCTACAAGACATCCCCGCAGAAGTCGTAGCAAGAACACTCTCCCGCTTCAAAGTAATAATAATAAACGTCTTTATTTAGGACTTAAGGTAATACAATTATAAGAACAGTGTAAGAAAGATGGCGGCGTTCGATCACTCGTTCTTCCACGCAACCATCTATATAATATAAAAACTAAAATAAATGTCTAGATACATAAAAAATGTATTAGACCACAACATGGATACAATATATGACAACATAGATTTATTGCAATGAAGTAACCTCTGGAACCTCTTAACAATTTATCAAACAGATATGTCGGTTCACGGTGTAAATTTATCCTAAATGTTAGACATGACTCCGCAATTTTATCAGATACATAATCGAACTTCCTTAAATTAAAACAGAAGCAAATGCAGGAGTCTTGACCTTTTGTAAGCTTAACTTATCTCTCTGAGGTCAGTAGAGCATATCATCGTATGAAAGAGTCGACAAAATTAACGAATCACAAACCTTCAATTTAATACCTGGGTCAAGCACATCTTTGTGCATATAAAGAGATTTTAATTTACCATAAGATTTTTTAATTAAATGTTTTACATGACTTAAATCCTAAGTTATCATCAAAGTAAATACCCAAATTTTTGCATTCCTGCTTAGAAGTTAACAGTTGGCCATTTAGGAAATATTAAATAAAGGATTATTTATTAGTAAAGTATTATCTTTTCCAAACATCAACAATTCAGTTTTCTTTTCATTCAGAACCATCTGTGAGCTTTCGATACCTCAGAAATTATTTTTAAATCGGAATTAATGGAATCTATAGCTGTAGCCAATTCACTAGTATTAAAAGAGATGTAAACTTGAGTGCCATCTGCATGTTGATGAACGTTACACTTTTGTAGAAAATCGCTAAAATCAGAGGTATAAATAGAAAATAAAAGTGGACCTAAAATGCTGCCTTGTGGAACACCGACAGTAACAGATTTAAAGCTAGATATTTGACCATTGTCTACTATACGCTGATATCTGCGATTCAAGTAGTTTTGGAAAAATAAAGGAGCACTGCCATCCACACCAATATATTGAAGCTTTTTACATAAAATTTGATGGTCCAAGGTATCCAATGCTCTACTAAAGTCTAGCAGAATTAAACTGGTATTGTGGTTTTTAACATTCGCTCTAAAGATGTCGTCTGCAACGTGCAATAATGCAGTAGTAGTGCTATGGTTATTTCTGAAACCTAATTGAGTAGACGGTATTATATGTTTAGAAGATAAATTGTTATTTAATTGAGCAGTAACAATTCTCTCAAGTATTTTCGATAATGTCGGCAGAATGCTAATTGGTCTGAACTGGGAAAGTTCAGTAGGGTTACAATTTTTAGCGATGGGCAATACATTAGCCTTTTTCCAGGCATTTGGAAAGATACCGTTTACTAAACATTTATAATATGCGTAAAATAAGTAGTCAAATGAGGAAAAATTAGGTTTAACATTTTTAGGTTAATGTCCGAACCAATAGCATTTGATTTCAGATTATGTATAATACACTCTATTTCGTTGGTAGACATTTGGTTAAAAACAAAAACTCCATCAACATTGGGGTGTTTTCCATTTTCATATTTTTTAAGAATATCAGGATTAGAGTTAAGACTACTAGATGATAATTGAGTTGCCTTGTTAAAAAAAAGTCCATTATAGCCTCAACTTCAGTCAGATCAGTAGACTCTTGACGTTTAGACTTAATATTCAAATAACTTAAAGACTGCCAAAAGTGACGTGGGTTGATTTTCGAAATATAGTTAAAATATGCTTTTTTCACATTTTACTGAACATTGACTAAGTTCCTAATTTCTTTATATTCATTCCAAAGTTATGCAGTTTTGTTTTTTGTATATTTAAGCTTTGTCTTTAATCTTCATGAGTTTTAGGTTATCTGTTATCTGTGTACCCACGGCAATTACCCCAGATCAGGGTAGACAATTCAAGTCGTGCTTATTTAAGGAATTACACGCCTAATTGGCACATCTCACTTTCGCACCACAGTCTACAACCCAGCTGACAATGGTTTAGTAAAAAGGTTTCATAGGCAGTTAAAAGCAGCTATTAAATGTCACGAACACGAGGACTGGATAAGCAACTTCCAATAGTAATCCTTGCAAAAATATATAGGAAACGGGCATTATTTGCTTGGGACAAAAATCGTGTTAACCAGTGTAATTATTAAAAATATTAACTTTACAAACGAGGTTAATAACAAAAGGTACACTCATATGTAGACAATTAATCAGTATATGGTTATATGAATTTTCAACTTTTTCTGAAAGTTTTACTTGCTGTGAATACAATCAAAGACGACAACAATCAGTACGCCTTTTTTATAAAGATTAAATTTAACATTTTATTTTTACCTAAAAATATCATTCCTGTGAAGCAATTCTATCATTTATCATTTTTTAAATTTAGTTAAGTTTATGGGATTGTTAATGGAGATAAGAATTGCATTTTAATACCTGTTTCCAAGAACATGCTTAAAATTTATCGTTTTATTACTTAGGTATAAATAAACAGAGACAAGCATGCGTAATGTATATAAATAAATATGTGTCAATTACTTTCAAATTCGGAAATTTTACTCACAATCGAACGTATATCGTAGTGTCACAGATAAAGGAGTATATTACCGGTTTCACTTTCTGTGTAGGTATGTTTCAAAACAACGTTATGAATTATAAGTTCTATTCTGTCTATTGTGCCGGTTACTATACACGAAATAAATTTTGTGGTAGATTTAGCCACTGTTGAGGTCTGAGAAGCATTATCATTATCAATAATGTATCAGGTAAAAGTTAATCACTGCATTTGCAAGTGTATTGCTAATTGTAGCGCTGATGCTACTAAATATAACTTGAAATCACAAGAAGTTTTTTTATTAACGAAAACAAAACATGTATGAATATTACAGTTGTGTAAAGAGGTGTAATATAAATGTTATTATGTGTTAGTCAGGTAAGGGTTGAAACGGATGAACGGAAATTCCTTACTTTACAGCGGTCATTAATACCTTGTTAAATTGCGGGTTATTCTAAGTTGAATTAAAGGTGTCACTATTAGAGAACCCCGATTGTAAACTTAAAAAAAATATTTATTATTTTGTTTCTAGGATGGTATGCGGTTTGTATAAGTAGAATTGAAAGTGTGAAATATTGGGAAACACCGACCGTAGATAGAGAATACTTGCTTGTTGTGAAATTCTGATTGTAAAAATAAGTAATTTTATTTCGCTTTTCAGGAACGTCGGCTACACTAATTTATACTGCAATTAATATTTCCGAAAATATAAATAAAAACGACACCAGTCAAGATCTAAAAACTAGATCATTGATTGCTCTCAAAATCCCGAGAGGATTTCCATTAATTGAACTAGACTTGTACTCAGATAGAAAATGGACATGGACATACGTGTCACACTTGCAAAAACTCATATGCGTTCCGATAGCCAGTGCAGTAGCATCAATGTATCAAAGTTTTATAACACACGCGCGCACACGCACACACACCACATATAGTACAATCCGCTGTAAACTAATATTATGCGAGAGGAGCAGGGGTGTGCGGTGAGTTTTGATACAGGGGAAACAGTTTGTGATATAGGGTGATGGGTAGTGCGAAGCCCCGAGCGAAGCGAAGCAAAATTTTCTTTAAGAAAAGGGGCGTGGCTTCGGTATAATCATTTTAAAGCAAATGTCGAAAGCCGCAAAGTTATGATATCTAGAAAAAAAGTACACTTGTAGGACCGCCACTCCTCAATAAACATAAAACATAAAAACACCACAAAAATTAGACAATTTCCGATTCCAAAGCCGAAGCTGCATGGGCGAGGGTTACACTTATGAAAAAAACGCAGACGCACAACCATACCCACCGACGTTGCCAGCGCCGGTGGCGGGGATCAAACCCGCAGCGAAATAGATAGTTCAGTCACACTTGCCATCGTGCACTCTCTAGCCAACTATAAATCGAGCCGGCTGGTTAAGTAGTTAACATGCACATACCTACCTATTTATAATGTAGTTTAATCCGCCTCTCCTTTTTTGCGAAGTCGGAAATAACTTCGTAGTAAAAGTTTGAATTTTGGGACATCTTCACAAAGTCCATTTCTATTGTCAACAGGGACAATTTTCAAAGCCGCTCTTCACTGGTTGAATTTCTTGAAAAAGTTTTTATTCTTTTTAAAGGTCGAAAAACTGCGTTCAACCGAAGCACTAGTTGCAGGTATCGTCAACACTAACTTACACAATTGAGAGTAGGCCTGATCCAAACTATTTTCTTTTATAAAGATAATCAATTCGTTGGCGTTATGTTTCTGACTAATATTTTCTGTAGCATAAACAACTGAAAGTTCCAATCGTAACCCAACTATATCAAAAAAATTTCCGTAGTTATCACTCAATGACTGAAGTGCGTTTTGTAGTAACTGTTTATTTTTAAATTCATTAAAATTACACAATTCTAAAAATTGTATATCACTAAAATTTTTAAAACTATTATTTAGTTGCCCAGTGATATTGTCCAAAATTTCGATAAAAAGTCTTCGATATGAAGTTCTACGATCCACTATAAATTCAGTTCGTATTCTTTTTCTTTGCGTCTCTAAACTGTCATTACTAGTTTTTTCCCTGAACTTTTCAAATTCATTTCTTTTGTTACAAATAAAATTTTTGAATTCTTCAATTTTCTTTACACAAAATCTAACTTCATTTGATTTAGTTTGCAAAATATTGAATAAATTGTCAGTAAATGGGAATATTTCGGAGAAAATGTTTAACAAAAAATTAAAATCAAAGTCTCTTTTCAATGAATCTAAGTAACCTCTGGATCCATTCAGTCTCAGTGTCCCAATCACCTTTGCTTTGTAAAATATTTTCAAATAAATCAATTAGAGGCTGTTGATATTCAGATACAGTTTGTACTAGCCTCCCATTGTAATTCCATCGTGTTGGAGCAACTCTGGGTAGTCTCTTCTGTACTTCCAAATCTAAAGCTCGTGTCCGTTTTGATGATTTTGAAAAATAGGCAGCCATTCCACTAATACTTGAAAAAAAATACTTTGTACTCTTTAAGACACGCTGCAGATTGAGCAAGAACTAAATTTAATCGATGCACAAAACAATGTACAAATATTACATTCTGAAAAGTCTCTTTTACTTTGGCCTGCAGGCCCCCCAATTCACCAGCCATTACAGCGGCCCCATCATAACTTTGGGCGATAAGTTTAGCACCACACTGTAGATCATCGACTATCTGACAAACTATAGCATATAAAGCTGCAGTCGTTCTCTGCGTTGTTACGTCTAAAAATCCTAAAAACCGCGCTTGGACTTTCCCATTTGGATTTATGTATCGTACTACGATTGACAACTGACTAATATTAGTAATATCGGTTGTTTCATCTAACATAATTGCAACAAAAGGAGCTTTTTTATTTCTTGCCTCATCTTTTTTAAAACAATATTGCTTATCGAGTGAATCAAAACATTTTGAATATGATTTGATGTACCGCGAAATACAGTGAAGTGTTCCAGATGATTACTTAAAATTGTATCGGATTTTGCTAATAAATCAACTAAATTGATGAAATTGCCCCTATTAGCAATGCTCCGAGATTCAGTATGACCTCTAAAACTAAGTTCATTTTCGCCGAGAAAACAAGCAATGTCAATAAGTCTTTTTAACACTTTTCGATTTTTTTTTACAAGTTCATTATGCTTACCGTCACTTTCTTTCAACTGCTGATCTAATGAATGCTCAATTCGTGATTTTCCAAATGTTTTTTTTTGAACCGCTCGCAAATGAGTTTCACAGTTACCATGCCTCTTTGTCATTTTGTGAATGTTGCTTAAATCTGAAAAGCCATTTTTATTCCAAACACCTTTTTCATTTTTTGTGAAAAGTACACATGGCCAACAAAACAATTTACACAAATTTTCACAACCCGTTAACCACTGATTAGCACTGTACATTTCAATATTAAAGTACCTATAGCATGATTTAACTTTCGTTTCTAAAAGTTTTAAATAAGGTGTTGGTCTCCCGTTTCTAATAATATCCAGTTTATCTTGAAACGAATATGTTGAAAATCCCTTTTTCAACAAATTGCACACCACACAAACGCAAATAATATTTTCCACAATGCCAGCTTCCATATTGAATAAGCAATTCTAAAACTGCTTATACGCGCACTAATGTTCAACGTTTTAAAAATCACTTGTCGCCGCATCATAGGTTTAGAAACACCAAAAAAGTTTTTACAAATATAGCACAAAAGCTGAGAATAATACTGGGAAGATTAATATTAAGTATAATATTAAAATCGATATTAAAATCTAAAAACAATACGCATTACTATGCTATACGGCTCAGATATCAAGATTATGAAGTGGGGATGGGATGCATTTCGAGAAGTTGCTTAGATCAGTTATATCGAAGTCGCGCGAGTTCATTATGGCTTGATTAATCGAGTGCGTCATCGTTACGGTTTTATCGTGCAACATTATCTCAGCTGTTGAAATGCAGGGCCGTGTCTATTGAAATTGGGTAAAAGTAAATTTTAATGATTGATATATGTGATAAATAATAATTAGGTTCTAATTATGTGTTTGTTTTTTAATAATCCCAAGGGAAGCACTGCTTCCCTTGGGATTATTAAAACCTAATATTTGTGTACAGTGGAAGTAAACTGTCATGTTAATTCCACTGCCACGACCGTGAATGAACCTGGAACTTTTTGGCGAGAACCTGACTACGTTGCCTCTCGACCACCAGTCATGTAATTAATTAACTACATTGTCTATTCCATAGAATCTTAGTTCTTCTATGATCAATTCAATTCTTATTTAAGGTTGAGGGCACAACACAGACAGTACTTTAAAGTACAAGATCACTCATCACTCAATGATGCGAAGGCCCTTACTAAGTGAATGTAGTCTACCTTCAAAGACACTTATTATTACAGGTAAATAATAGTTTATGATGATACACTATAACAATTATGTTATATTGAGAAAATAATATAAGTGAATCACAGATAGCAAATTGTGTCATTTGAAATGTTTATGTTGTAAAATATGTAATTGCTCAAATATTTGTCTATTAATTGTAATTATCTTTAATAATTAATTAAATCAGTTAATACAAAATCTTCTGTTTAATAAGGAACATGAAATCACGGGAATTAATGGATAAAATATAATATGATTGTAAACGTCTTAGGTCAGTTACGTCACTTTTCGCCTGATAATGTACTTTGACAAGTATACAGTACCCGTCTAAAGTCTCTCCTCTCCTAATTTTTGAACCAATTGAGTTAAAGAGTCCCGACAAAATTAAGGTTGAATCATCATATTGAAAACATTTCTTGATAATGAGTTGTTTTTGAAAATTCAATTCAAAAATTTTGAATGCAAAAATGTTACACATCATTTGAAAGGTATTTCCAATTTCTGAAGTCATTGGGTATTTCAATTATACAATGCACTCGTTTTACACAAATGAAAATACAATTCTCCGTTCTCTAGGTGGAAATGTGGAATAGACTTAAAAATTAATAAAATTTAGTCAAGAACGAATACTTTAATGAAACAACAGGGATTTTCAAAGATTTTAATGAAAATAGTCACCTTTTGTACCTCCTGGCAATAGAAGAATCTATTGGAAATCTATTAGCGCACATTGCGGAATGTTTCCCTGGTGATAGATGCACATTCATCGGTTATATAAGAAAAGTCTAAAGGTGCCAAATCTGGCGAACGAACAGACCAATCAATAGGGTCATGATATCCGGTCCACCTAGTTCCAGGACATACGTTGTCAAGGTGATTTCTACCCCCTGAAATAATGTGGAGGGGCATCGTCTTACTGGAAGGTTATTTCGATTCCTTTTAATTCTTGGGCATTATTTTGGATTGTTTTATTGGAAATGGGTATATTGAAATAAAAGTTTGGGTTATTTCAAGCTCGATGACATTCCTCAAGTTCTTCTGTGTCATAATTTAAGACTTAACTATCAGTGTGGTAATCGGCTACTACATTCGCAATCACGCCACACATCACATATGGAAAGTGTGTCTACTGTCTGTGTTGTTTTGTTTATCAATTATCACGCTTGTGTATCTGCCATTGCATTGTGGTTATGCATTTTGCTATAGTACTGCAAAAAATGCAAAAACTATTCAATTTAAATCTTCCACAAACACGTCATTTGAAATTATGTAGAAAAGATCAAAATCAGACTTCTATATACTTTTATATTTTTTAAGTCGTACTGTAATAAATTTATTGACCAGCGCGGCATAGTTTCGGAATATTCTGGAATATAAGCCAACGTTTTCCGCGTAATTAAAGAAAAAAGACTATTATTATAATATTTCTATTCTACTATATATATTTTTTTTAATTTAAAATCTCCATATGAATGCTCGTAGTTACTATTTATTTTCTCTTTTACTTCTTAAATTGCATAATAATTTAACATCTAAATAATATTTTAAGCAATATTACAAAAGATTAACGTGATCTATCACGGTGAATAATAACTGCGATTAGGAAGGGCCCCGGAAACACAAATGCGGTTAGTCACTCTGTCACATCCCGTCCCAACGAAAGGAAACGTGAGCGGGATACGAATCAAATCAACTTACATATACCTAGTTATCATATTTATGTATTAATATAAATATCATCAGTAATTATTAGTTAGCAACATGCATAAAATAGTGTTTAGAAAAATCATTAGCAATGAACCATTGAATTAATTCATAAAAAGAAAAGTAATTCGACCTGAGAACTCTCCTTAAAGACTGTAGAATAACGGGAAATAGGACAGTTTTATACTCATCAGTTATTTTTTGCACATTATCTTTTACAAATTTAGTTTTCAACCAGAATGAAAAAAATATCTATTTGGTAATCTCTGACCTCCGGATGCCTAAGTAATTAAATTGAATTAAATAAATCTCTTTATAATTAAGATTAGAGAACTAAAGAAAACGTTCAAATTGTCCAACACGTAAACAAATTCTGGGGGTATTTCAAATAGTTTGACACCCATATATTATTCGCCATCGAGGAGTCATTGTGTCATTTATTGTTATAAATAAACGAAAGACTGTTTCCACAAATTAAAAGCTAGCGGATTTAAATCCGGTCACCGCAGTGGCTTGACGTAGATCCTCCACAACCTGTTCATCGATTTCATAAGAGTAAAATAAAAACTGCCTAGCAATACGATTAAGTGCGAGGGTATAAAAACGTCATGCATACGCATGGACCATATTCATCTCAAAAGATTATTATAGAAATTGAAAACTTCGTTACTAGTAATGCTAGCTTCATCTGTAAATAAAACGTCCATGCTCTGTCTTGAATCAGAGACAAACTTCTTGAACTGGAAAATCATTCGAGGGCAATGCTTTTACTCTCGTTGTTCATGAAAAGAATAAAGAACACAACAGTTTTTCGTGTAGGATTCTGTTCTGATGATACAATTAATACAACATTAAAATTTTGCTTAAAAATTTGACGGGGTAAAATTTAATTTTTTTTTTTTTTCGATACGAATTGATATAGGAACACTTTGTTATTTGTGGATTTACGACAAAAAGTCATTCTTGCTTATTGTAAAATCTCAAAAAATGTAATTATTTTTATGATTATTCCTGCAAGATGGTTAATAATGCAAAATGAAAATAAGTGCCTGGACTAAAGTACCTTTATATTAATCATAAATAATTGGAACATCGTCAACCGAAAATTTATTCAGAATAACAAGGTGCGTTTAAATACGAATTTTCAGAATATTTTACTGAAATTGATGCACCTACAAATTTAATAATTAAACATTTTTAGGTAGGCTTGTTAGATGATATTTATAGTATTGTTGCTGTTAACATTCATTTTTAATAGTAAGTTATCCAATTCTGTATAAAAATGTTAACACTAATACAAACGGTTTTGACGAAGAAATGTCATAAGCAGCTATTAGAAAAATTGGAGAAGTGGCCTGCAGTTTCATTGTCCAATAATGCAGTTAGAAGTTACCACTAATTTCGTACGGACGGGTAACGTTTTGACAATTAAAACGAAAAAGAAAAACACTGGTATAATGATGCAGCAACTCCATTAGCTATGGACTCGGTAAGAGAATTCCCCAAAACACCTTTGAGAAAAATGTTCCCAAATTGATAATGCTAGTAAATCACTACTAAAAAAAAATGCAAATGAAGCTATGTTCGTCTTGTCAAACCAAGATTCATTCATACTTTGGAAAAGAATAATAATGTCGGGCGTTTAGAATTCTGTTTGGAAAATGGCGAAAAAATTTTAGAACCTTTTTTCCCCCCCGCAATTTTTTTCCCCGGCCCCTTTTTTTAAAAAAAGGGGCCCAGTTTTCCCCCCAAAACCCACCCCCCCCAGGAAAAAAAGTAAATCTTTTTTGGGGGTGGGGGGGGAACCCCAAAAAAAAAAAAAAAAAATTTGGTGTGCGATTTTGTATACTGGAGTTGTTGGGCCTTATTTTTTTATGGCAATTTGAATCTGCCTTTTGCAGACGCCAAATCCCTTTTTTTCCATTTATTTGAAACCTTTTTCCCACGTTTACAGAAGAGGGGAAAAATCATAACAAGGGGGGGTGCTTTTTTTTAAAATTAAAAATTTGGGTTACCCACCCTTTTTTTTTTTTTTGAATTGGGAAAAAAAATCTTACCAACAATAATTTAACTTTATGTGTTTCCCCCCAAAAAAATTCAGCAAAACACCCAAATAAATAATAATAAATTATAAAAAAAAAAAAATTAAAGATGTTATCGATGCTATTCTTTCAACAAATACAAAATGCATATAGAGATTTCAAACACAGAGTTGAAATTTGTATGGAGGCTGGTGGTAATATATTTAAAAAAAAATATGTTATTTTTTTCTAGTTGCAAATTTTGTGTTGAGAATGTTTCGATTATAAACAATAAAAAGGAGTACCTAGGTATAAAGTATTACACCTGGCCAATATTTAATGTTTTGCATTATTTACCATCCTGTAGGAGAAATCATAAAAAATAATTTCATTTTTTTTGGGATTCTACGATAAGCAAGTTTTTTCATCAAGAATTATTTTTTGTCGTAAATCCACAAATAGCAAAGTTTCTCCATGTCAGTCCGCATCGAATTAATTTTATATTAATTCGGTGATTCTAAGCAACTTTTTTTATTTGGTATTTATAAATAAATAATAAAATAAAACAATAAAACATAGGGTATTTTACTGTTGAGTCTTTCATAGTATTTGATTTTTGAGACTTCCTGTACACAAAATTTATGTTTCTAAATTTCAATCGTATATTTTTTTGCAAAAAAATCAAATTTCAGATTATGATGAAGATGGACGTTTTGAGACCCGAAAATAGAAAATTTATTCGAATCGGCATGCCGTCTGTGTGTCTGTATGTCTGTGTCGCCGGTCATTGTTGTGCTATGATTTTCTCGACATGTCTCAACTTAGAAATTATCTAGGGCGCCAAAAGGAGGAAGTCTACTGAATATATCAGCAAAATTGGTACACTAGAGAAGGCACGTTTCAAGGGGGCACAAAGAAAATAGCGTCTAATAAATTTTTTTATCAAGAATAACTTTTTGTCGTAAATTCACAAATGAAAAAAAGATTTCTCCCCTTCCGAAATTTGTTCGTGCACACATTGTTTATTGTTGAATTCAGAAAAAACTTCTTTCTCTGTATTTAAAAACGTTTGTTTTATTTCTGAAGAAATAAGCAAATATGATGCCATTTCCATCTAAACGGGAAGAAATGATTGCTATATACACATGCAGAATTACTTTTAATTAGTCACCTTACACGTGTAAGTGATAAAAAAATATATTTTTTGTTCTTTTATTTCCATATTCGAATTTCTTTTCGCAAGAAGCTGTAACCTGCGTTCACAATAATGATTGCAGATTTTGGTAATAATTATGAAACAGTTTTTCAGGAATATTCAAATTTTCTAATTTTTTTATCTCGAGACACTATATTTGTGATAAATGATAAAGAACAGGTATAAAAACATGATGGTGACCCTTGACGTTTGGTAAAATACAATTTTAAGATTTGTCTAAATATAATTGGACATTTTTTGCAAGATTTAAGCGGTGATTAAAGGTAAAACAAGTCGTAAGTAGCCGCCACTTGATTCTGTCACACCGAACTTGGAAATAAGCCTCGATATTCTTCTCTGATAATGATAATTAAAATAGTTTTAGAAAAAAAGTGGTTATTTAAATGTATTTGAGAATTTTTACTTATTTAATACGGGGTGTCAACGAGATCAGTTTCCAGCAGCCATTTCATTATTTTTCAATGAATCGCAACGACGCACGGTTCGTGGGTCAAGAGATAGGGAGGTCAATTAGAAAAGTTTACTGTATTACCTACCTTTTAAAGTGATTTAAAGTCCAAGTCGATCCTCCGGTCTTTTTGAGATGCAAAGTGGTCAATTACTTTTTCATTAAAGTCTTTTATCTTCTTTATTAATGCCCTTTCTATAGTAAGCATAGCTAAAGAAGATAACCTTTCCTGACCCATGGTATTTCTTAAAAATGTCTTTATTCTTTTCAAAGTGGAAAAACAACGTTCACTTTCGACGGTAGTCATAGGGAGAGTACATAAGATTTTTAACAGTTTGACACTTTCAGAAAAAGTATTGCACAAATTATTGTTAATAAAAAGCTGTAACAAAGCAACTGCACCTTCACTATTGGAAAAATCTTCTCGGCTATATAATACTTCTAATTCAGTTTTAAGTTTCAAATGATTTATGACTGGATACTCCGTTTTAACTAATTTAAACATATCTTGAGGAAAGCTTTTTTTATAATCTTTAAATCGATCTGCGTGAAATAACTGAGACACTGCTAAATGATTACTGAAGCCAAACCTGTTTTTGATCTCAGATGTAATTATATCACAAATTTCTAATGAAATTCTCCTTTTTGATTCTTCCGTTTTACACCTCTGGGCAGACTGCATAGATGTCTCCTCCAAATAGTTATTCAAAATTTTATTTCTGATGTCTTCAATTTTACTACTAAAAACGCCAATACGCTTATTTACTGTTATAACATCGACATTACATTTTTGTAATTGATTGAACAATATATCATAATGAGGCATAACTAAATGAAAAAAATTTAACCAGTAAAGAAAATGTTCATTTTGTAAGTAGTTTTTTAAACCAATTGCTTGGTTTAGAGTGTTGTTTTCTGATTCATTATCAACGATTTTTTCTAAACAATCTAATAATTCTGTTCGATAGGTATAAACAGTCTCTATGCACTTTGTATTAAAATTCCATCGTGTTGGAGCCGCTTTAGGTAATCTCACCTTAACAACATTATCTAACACGGCTGTTCTTTTTGGCGATTTTCCAAAGAATGAAGAAGAGCTATCTAAATTAGCAAACAAATTTTTTATGCTTTTATCCTGACTTGATGCTTTTTGTAAAATTAAATTTAGTTGATGAGCGTAACAATGAATAAAATTTGCTGAAGGATAACTTTTTTTAATTAAAAATACCTATTAACTTCTTTTTTCTTATCAAGAGATGTTTGATTTATCGTCATGTTAGGTTTTGGACGGCCACCACCTTTGAATTTCACTCGGTCTTCATAACCCAACTTATGTCCATCTTTCAGTTTTAATATATTTTGTACAACACTCATATTTAATAGTAAACACCAAAAACACTGTTTTACTTAATTTCACGACAAGTAGAGATTTATTAATAAAATGTTCATAAATAAAAACATTAAAAACAACGCGACAGAATTTATCGACCAACGCGTACCTAGTCAGCATTACGACTGCTGACTGGCGACTGTTCTACTAAACTTCGTGCGTTACCGTTTCCGTGTGTCAGGGTCATTGTCCCCGCCAGTGTTTTCTGTCTCTTTTGCTTTCTGACGATTCGCGCATAAGTCTATTTTACTTTAATTCTTTATAAATTCGGTGCGTAGCTAGCTTTGAGGACACGTTGTGGATTGACCCAAGATTTTTAAATTCTATAAATGAATAATGTAATGAATATGAATGTAGAGCTCGATGCTCGGAGGGGATACGAAATCCTGCGATCTAGATATTTGAATAGTATTGTGCATAGAATGAACTAGAAACTTTAATATATTTTTTAAGAATATTAAGAATATATATATTATATATTTTTTAAACTTCAGAAAATGAATAGCTTTATTTTTTTTTGTATGTGGGAGGTCATTGACCAAATGACCCTGTAGAAGAACCGCCAGTGGAATCGAGATAAAACTTGGCGTGTATCACATGTTGCCAAAACGACATTTCTTTGTCAATCTATTAAGTTTCTACGATTTCCGGTTTCACCGGAAGTGACCTCAACTCTTGATTTTTAAATAGGATACCCTGTGTATTTTTGCATTTTTGGAATCTAGAGGTCATTCTGCATATGACTGTTCTAATTTCATGACTCTCCGCCATTTAGAAATTTTTGCAGCAAATTTTAATTTTCAATCTAGTATGCCGTGACCTACCAGAAATTATTCTAATATTCATAAATAATCTAAGAAAAAATACGTATGGGATTTTTTTGTTATCGATTTTTGTTACAGAATGGTCCAAAGTTGATAAAATCATTTTTTTCGAAATTTCGAAATTTTTTTTCAAATGAAAGTATCACTTTCATATTACAGCTAAATGCAATTTTTCAATACGAACCTAATGTATCAGCTAACCGCTTATTCAAACCTATTATGTTTTTAATAATTTAAACTACTAGTAGGTATACCTAAATACTATTTAATTAAATAAAACATTTGTTAATAACAATTAATAAAAAAAAATCAAATGCTCTTAGCCACCAATCAAATTTTCAAAATGTCTACCTTGTACAGCTCTGCACTTTCTTACTCGCAAAACATTTTCTTTTGCAACATTACGTAATACTTCAGGGGTAATACTGGCAAATGCTTCTCGTATCCGGTTTTCCAATAGTTCAAGTGTTGCTGTGGCGTTATGTACACCAGGTTTGTTATGTGGCCCCACAAAAAAATCGGGGGTAAGGTCCGGTGAACGAGGAGGCCATCGAATCGGTCCATTAGTCGCAATAAACTGCTGTACGAACTATTGTTGCAAATAATTTGTTACCACACGTTCATTGTGGGGCGGGACCCCGTCCTGTAGAAAATAAAGACGTCCATCTTCCGTCACGGTAATGCCTTCCAAAAATTCCTCAACTAAATTCTTTAAAAATTCTAAATGCCCTTGAAAATAAATAGGACCAACTATTCGAGGGCCGAGTATCCCAGCCCAAACATTTACGCCAAATCTCTCTTGGAAATTTCTTGGTTCATTCTATGCTCATTTTCAACTGACCAATACCTCAGGTTTTGCCTATTGAACATATCATTATTGGTAAGCCTGGACTCATCTGAATACATTATTGAAAACACCAAATCATTATCGTTATTATTGTTACGAAAAAACCAATTACAGTACGCTAGTCTTCGGTCAAAGTCGTTAATATACAAATGTTGGTGTAACTGGTATTTGAACGAGCGATAGCTGTGTTTTTTTTTAATATGCGCCTAGCTGACTCGTGACTAATATTCAGTTCTTGGCCGATTTCTCTTGTGGATGCTGTGGGGTTCTGATTCACGAATGCTAAAACATTTCCTTCCACCGCCTCATTGATAATAAACTTGTCTTGAACCTCAGGTTCCTGACGCATTTTTCTAATTAAATAAATTATGTATTGCCGTGATGGATGATTATGCCAATTTGGATATTTATTCTGATAGACACGTTCGGCTTCTGCAGCGTTTTTGCCATATTGCCCATAAATTATTAAAATATCGACTTGTTCACTTCTTGAAAACATAGCCATAATCGATTAGAGATTTTGAAATGAAATTAACTTGTAAAATTAATAACAAAACGTCAAACTCACAAGCAATACTACTTAATATCATTTGTTTTAATTTAGTCTGTCAAGGAGTACTTGATAAATTTTCAGATTTTGAATCTAACGGCAATTATTGCAATCGAAAACCTGAATGAATATTGTATTGTGATACATCTTTACGTTCGTATTGAAAAATTGCATTTAGCTGTAGTATGAAATTGATTTGGATCATCTGTAACACAAATCAACAACAAAAAAAATCCGATACGTATTTTTCTTAGATTATTTATGAATATTAGAATAATTTCTGGTGGGTCATGGCACACTAGATTGAAAATTAAAATGGGCTGCAAAAATTTCAAAATGGCGGAGTGTCATGAAATTAGAACAGTCATATGCAGAATGACCTCTAGATTGCAAAAATATATAGGGTATCCTATTTAAAAATCAAGAGTTGAGGGCACTTCTGGTGAAACCGGAAGTCGTAGAAACTTAATAGATTGACAAAAAAATGTCGTTTTGGCAACATGTGATACAAGCCAAGTTTTATCTTGATTCATTAAAAAATAATGAAATGGCGGCCGGAAAGTGATCTCGTTGACACACGGTATATAAATAGAATAAACACACCACAGATGTGTGTCGATTTATCTGAAATCGTATCATAATTACAATCAGTTTTAGTTCATGTCAAACATGTAAAAGTAACTTATTTTATTTCTAGGTAATTGATTTCATACGATCCACTTAATAGAAATGAACTTGTACACAGCTGGACTATGGCTTTAAATCTGCATAAAGCTGGATTAGGACCATTAGTGGCTAGGGAGAGCATCCTGTCACTTTTAAATGCCCTTGGAAATTTAAGCTGTAGGTCCCAGTGTGTACGAAAATAATTTGTTGATTTAGTCTAAAAATAAGGTTACCGTTTTGTGGTAGTACACAAGTGGTTTAGAGTTATTGTGCAAAAAGTTGGCCTGTTTTAACAGTTATTTGTTTGCTTTGTTGTTTATACCTACATCAATAAAAAAATTCAATTTACTAAAAGCATTCAAATTTGTTTGGTAAACGTATGACGATGACACTTATCTGGAATACATTTATATTTGGGTAAGTTATTCTAGTGACGGACTGGCTACATTTGTTCAGGGTGACAATTTATCGAGAGGATCATATTTTTATCACCTAGAGCCCCAGTTAATTTAGAATTTATATGTTTATACCTTTTATATCATAAGAATAGGCTGGCGATTGGCAAATAGACCCCAAACGCGCTCTTTTTGGCGTAGTCCTACCGTCCTACTATGGGCCGATGGTGGAGGCGCCGTCTCAAAAATACCAAAAACCGAATAAGGAACACAAACCTCAATTTTCTTATAACTAATACATCAAACTTTTATAATTCGGTCCGGTAATTTACTTAAATGTTGACTGGGTTCAGTTAGTAGACTTCAAAAGTAGGAATATGGAGAGATTTAGATAAGTGTTGTTTTGATGCTTATTTTAAATAAACAATTTCGTGCTTAAAAATTAAATAAAGTGCAATGTGTTATACACCGTTTCAAAGAGCAGTTCTTCTAGTATTAAAAACATAAAAAATATTTGTATATTGCTTATCCCTTACTACAATAAAAAAATGATAAAGGTCTGATGTTACTGGAATGACTTTCTCAACTTCAAGAAAAATTTTAACTGTTAGCAGGGTTCGCCCGGGTAAGTTATTTTTCATCATCTGGCAACTAAAACGATCCTGTATAAGATCAAAAAAAATCTTGCGAATTTTTTGCGCTTCTCTTGCAAATCAACAAAATATACAAAGAGGCGCGCGCGACGAACACTTAAAAATCTGCAATACTCGTTCCGTAAGAATTATGAATTTGCAAAATACGGCGTTATAAAGAATACATGTACATTATGGAATTGCAACAAATCAGAGCATAGCATTTCACTGAATGCCTGGATTTTAGAAATCGTATATCGGGACGGTCCCATCTGATTTTTTTTAGCAGCACCACCATATTCCACGTTTGACAAAATATGTTTACGAGGGACTTGCGGTTAGATAAAATCAAATAAATATTTGTATTTGTTAAACTTATTAAACAAAGTGGTATATCAATAAAAATGGTTTACGATATAATTTGAAAAAAAATATTGTTTGGCCATGAAAAATAAACCAAAGAGAAAATATTTCTTTTCTTCACCTATACACGGAATGTGTATTCTGCGGTTACCATTGTCCTTAGGAAAGTATATAAACTTGGGTTTGTTAAAATTTTAGGTTATTATTAATGTATACAAGCATCATTAATTAATAGTAATCAATAATTTGCCGCTGTCAGCTGTACCTACGACAGTAAACAATGAACAATTTCAAAATTACTAAACGTAACATATGTGACGCTTTTATAGAGCACAGAATACATATATCAACAGCAGAACGGTATGTTAAGGAGCATTTCGATCTTTCTAAAGAGCAGTTGCAATGTGTTATCATCAAAATTCAGAAACACTTATTTCCCGAATTTAAGATTAGCTGGAATAAAGCCGGAAGAAAAAGGGATGTGTTCTTACGCAGCAACCAGCGAATTTTTTGTACCATTCCAAGAAGACGAAGAACCATCGACGTCCTTATCTGAAAACCCACGAGGGAGACCATGTAAGTCATTTAATGAATCCGCAGAGAAGACACAGAAACGAAAAGCAATAAAATTATTTCGAGACTCTGGACTTGATTAGATTTATCATTCATATACTCAGGGATTACGTTCAATTGGTGAGACATGGGAATCAGAAATTATACAGGAACCACGTTCTGCATCACAAGAAAGGAAGGCTTTTATCCACACATTATTAAGACGTAATACTTCTGTTGAGCCTTTCACAATTCAAGAGGCCTTGGCTCTTTTCATTGATTTAGATTTAACGAAAAACCAATATACATACCTTAGAACTTGTTTACAAGACAAAGACTGTACTGTACTCCCATCATATACCAAACTTACAGAAGCAAAGCGAGAATGTTATCCAGTGCACATGCAAGTAACTGAAATTGGTGCTAAAGTAAGTTTGCAGTCTCTTCTAGATCACACATGAAAGAGAATAATCAAAATTGATTCTGTGAATGTGGCCAATTTTTCACAATTAATATTATACAGTAAATGGGGACAAAGTGGGTACAAGCAAATACTGTCTGATGAAAGTGACGTAATATCCGATACTAACTTGTTTGTGACATCCTTGGTTCCACTACAAATTGTAGATGAAGTCACAAAAAACGTAGTTTGGAAAAAATCCAACCCCGTCCTCTGTTCGATACTGTAGGCCCATTTTAACAGAATTCTCAAAAGAGACTCCAGAGAAAACAAGATCTGTTGTCAATAAAGTGGAAACTCAAATAAGCACTCTTTTGCATTCTTTTGTAGTGAAGAACGAACAGCAGATGTCTATTAAACATGAGCTGTTCTTTACAGTGATAGATGGTAAGGTTACACAAGTAGTAACAAATACTCCATCAAGTGCCACATGCCATATATGTCTTGCAAAACCAACAGAAATGAACGATTTGGAACGTGTTAAACAGAGACCTAAGAATGAAGAGTATTATAGATTTGGACTCTCATCTTTACATGCATGGATTCGATTTTCGATTTATAGAGTAAGTACTTTATGTTTCATATAATGTATCATTTAAAAAATGGTCAGTAACCTCAGAGGACATGAAGAAGCTAAAGCAATCTAAAAAAAGCTTATGTATAGGAACAGTTTGGGAAAGAATTAGGATTACTAATTGATAAACCTCGACAAATCAGCGGACTAGTAATGACGGAAATACCGCTCGAAGGTTCTTTGCCAATTCTGCTTGCACTGCACAAATTACTGGAGTTGATGAAGAATTAATTATGAGATTTCGCATACTACTTCAGACAATGTCAAGTGGTATGGCAATCAATGCCAAAAAAGTTTGGTGAATATGCTTTTAGAACAGCCGAATTATATGTGAGCAAATATCCATGGTACTATATGCTCTCCTCTGTACATAAAGTGCTCATTCATGGAGAAAACATAATTCGATATAATGCACTTTTACCACTTGGCCAGTTGTCCGAAGATGCACAGGAATCCAGAAATAAGGATTATAAACGTTTCAGGTTACATCATTCTTGCAAATGTTCCCGAAAAGCTACTAACGAAGATGTCTTTCATACTTTATTGTATACATCAGACCCTTATATAACAAGCTTAAGACAATCTGTGTCACGCAAGATTGTGGAACTTGAAGAAGAAGCCTTGCAACTATTACAATAAATATTTATTTACATATAATTATGTACATAAATTACACGCTGTATGTTATCATTATACAATAATTATAAAATGAAATGTATAAAAACAAAATAAAAATTATTTACCATCACTACTGAACGTCAGACCTTTCTTTATATCTGTATACCGAATTTCATGTGTCCATAGTAACAAATAAAAAAGTTACAGATTTTTGAGACGGCCCATAGTGCGTCCCGTCAACCATTTACTTCACTTGGTCCCTCTTCAAACTTCCTCAATGAAGGTCAGTCAAATGTAATTTTAGAGAAATTATACAAACCACATTTGGAAATTAACAATTTTCGTTAGTGACAAAATACTTTTATTAATGTAATCATGTAACATAACATTGTATACATACTTGGAGTACAAATGCCATTAGAACCTCAAAACGATTTTTGCAGTTACGACTTCTTGTCATAGCAGGGCAATGGTCTGGAAGCGATGGGCCTGCTCCACCGGCAACCCCAACCGCAAATGCGAAAAGTGTGGTCGTTTTGGTAGGTCTCCGTCGGTCCTTTTGTGGGGCTCGCCGACTGGAGCCTTTTTCTTCTTACGCTCTTCTCTCTTCGTGTTCGTTCTTCGTCCACTGTTGGATCCCAGGATCGTCATGGCCGAAGATATCTCGCCTTGGCGTCGATGATATTTCGACTAGTCGGGTTGGCTTAGTGTCAAATCTCAATAAACAGCTTCACTTTTGACAATGTTTATCTCAACTGAATAATTTTTTAAATAATTGTCCAATTCAAAATTGATTTTAGACGTACGTCCATGAATGCCCCATTTCATTACCAACAAATAGTCTACACATTTTCGAATAAAATTGTTGTTAAGACTGGGTATATATCGGGGCCTCCACATGTGGGAAAGTCTGCCAAATTGTTTTATTGCCATATCTTTCGAAACATTTTTTTTTGTTCACCTGTAATATATCTGATAATTTTGTTAATTAGGCGATAAACTTAAAATGTACCCAAAACAGATGATTTAATCATAAAATAACCAGCCAAATACCTCTCGAACACACACGTTAATCAGTAAAAATTCCATACTGCAATTTATGATAAGTTTTATCAAATTATTATGGCATGACTCGTATACCTATTAGATACATGATTTTTAGAATTTATCGATAACATTTCGGACCAGCATAAGTAATGGTAACCATTTAACCATTTTTCTTTGACACACATATAAAAGATACTGTTTTCAAGATAACTAATATAAATATATTGTTACATAAAATTATATCCAAGTACACGAAATTGTGTTCTTGCAGGAAAGGAGATCTTTTTTGTTTAATTCTGTGCTTGGATTGTTCAGGATCGTGTCAGAATATGAATCAAGAAGAAGCTTGTAATAAGTAGACACCGGATAATTTCCGTGCGTGCAGGGCCGGATCGGCACATGGAGTAAGCGACATTTATCATAATAATAATAATAATAGTTATGATAATAATAATGCTTCTCATAGCTGCCATTGTTTGTAGGGCTCCGCCAAACCAGCGGATATCCATGTGGACCACCCAGCGACCGGAGGCATAAGGTCACCCATCTATTTTATATGGATGACCTTAAACTTTATGCCTCCGGAGAGCGCGAACTATAAAACGCTCTTAGGGTGGTCAAAGAATACACGCTTGCAATTGGTATGGAGTTCGGGTTGGACAAATGTGCAGTCGTCCACCTCAAGAGAGGACGATGTGGGGAATTCTCTGAAGATGCGCAGCTGGCAGCTAAGACATATCTGGGTGTGCAACAAAGGCACATCCATGATGTAACACAAATAAAGGATTTGGTCTTGCGAACTTTCGGGGGAGAGCAAAGTGTCTGCAACTAATATGCTTGCCGTTCCCCTTCTGCTCTACTCCTTCGGAGTGGCAAAGGGGACGGTAGATGAGCTGCGTCAATTACATAGAGATACCCGCAAGTTGATGAATATTCACAGAAGTATTCATCCTAGATCGTCCGTTTCTCGTGTGTAGCTCCTACGTCAACGGGGGGGGGGGGGCAGGACTCGAGCCTGGAGCATACGTATGGCAGAGTAGTACTGAGTATGGCATGTAACATTCTCAGAAGCTCAGATCCCCTCTTGCGGTTTGTAAAACATCACGAAACTGTATGGAGTGGGAGCAGGATTATTCAAGGCAGCAAAAAGAGCAGCAGACGAATTCGATGTCGCATTCAACAGCAGGTGAGGTGGCCGGCGAGGTGCTGGTGTAGAATCAGTCACTGAACCTCAACCAAATCACCTGAAAGTCATAATTAGAGCTGCCGAACTGGAAAAGTCTGTTTCGGCAGCACGTCGATAAACCCCAGCATGGTGTCTTCTATAAGAACATAGAAACACTGGGTTTATCGACCAGGCTGACATTCGCTTTTCTAAGGTCAGCCGGGCTTAAGTCGGAAACCGAGGGATTCATTATGGCCTGCCAAGATGGTGTTATCAACACCTTGGTCTACCGTAGCCACTTGTGGCGTGTAGAGGTTCCTGACACCAACTGCAGGACCTGTCGTAAGGCGCTGGAATCGCTCATGCACATACTCTCTGCATGCCCCGTATACGCAATTTCGGCCTACATCCACCGACATAACGCGGCGTTACGAGTGCTATATTATCATCTAAAGCACTCGTATTGGGCAGACCAGACATCAGTGTTGCCTAATCATTGCGTATTTACCTGAAATTTGGGAAATCATTAGTGCCTTGAGTATTATTTTAAATTGGGTAATTTTTGTGATTTTCGTGTAAATAACCCAACCTTTACAAGATATTCAGCACATAAATATTAATTATTTTATAAACCACTTTTAAAATGAGCGAATTGCATCAGTTCAGATGAGTTGACCGGTACATCAATTGAACTGGGCTCAATCTATAATTCAAATTAGGACTTTTCTGGTGCAGAATAAGTTTTAACCACTAGTTGGAACTTTTGGAATACCATTGGTTGAGGTCAAAATTAAAATTAATTTCAACCAATGATAATCGAGAGGTAACCACTGGTTAATATTTCTCTGCACCCGAGAAGTCCTATTGTAACTTGAAGCCTAACCTAACTTTTAACTTAATTATTTTATGAGTAAAGCAAGTTCTCGGCACCTGCGGAGAAAAACATCACCTTGAAGGAGGAGGAGAAACGGACCAAATGCCGCGTTCTCCGGTACGAGCTCTAAGTGCTGCACCCAAGCTACTCTCTCAAAATGGTCGTCCTAATAATCGGTGTACTCGGAGGGATGAAGCCTACGCTGCTCTCGGAACTGAAGATCATACCGGCCTGCCAAAAATCAGCCGAGTGGCTGGCACGCCAAATGCAGAAAGTGGTTATTCTGGGTTCTCTCCGTCTGCTTAGGGCACACGATTCTTTAATCTACAGTCACTAACCCTGCGGGATGTGGGGAGAGGCTGCGGTTAATGTGCTGGCGCGACTCCCGTGAGGCATCAGAGGCCACGGGAGGCCTGTCCAGCGTCGGGAAACCGAAAAAAAAAAAAAGATAATAAGAATAAACTGACTTTATTGGTAGAAAATTACAATAGTATAATTAATGAATGATTAAATACGTAAACAGAATGACTACTAAACAATTAATTATATAAATAGTATAAACAATATTTGGTATGAACTGTTTAAGAGCTTCTACAACAGTATGCAATTATAAAAACGAAATAAGAAAATTGAAAAATAAATAAATAAGCTCATATTTATATGATAAAAAGGAAAAAGAACAAAAAGAAGAGAAAACCAACAAACAAAATGTAAAAGTTCGTGACACCGATAAAATAAATATTTTAGAAGTGGACGAACAAATAAATACATCCGTACAGTACCTGTAAGTTTAGATTTAATTTTCTTGAGTGATTTGAAACATCCGTTTGAAAGGACATTGATAATGATAAGTTGTTTTTATTTGTCTCGACAAAATGCGAATAATTACTTAGGAACAATATAAATTCTACACCTGTGTTTACGAAATAATAGACGACATGCAACGTTTTTTTTAATAATAACCAGATCAAGCTGTAAAATATATTGCTATTGTTATTCTGCTAATTCCATCTCACCTCCCATTTGATATTTTCGAGTTTTGGGCTCTTTCCTTTCATAGGCATTCTATTCCGAAGTGTAGAAGTTCTCTGTGGAACACTCTCATGCAATTCCAAAATAGGTATTCATAACTGCATCGTTGTTTTCATTTTGTAGTCCCGTTTGTCCCAAAGTGTTATTTGTCGACTTGCTTCAAGGTAAAAAACATTGGATCAGCAACTGAGAGGGTTAGAAATGGTCGTCCAAAAAGAGCCAATGCAGCTTAAGACTACATAATTTGTCTGGCTGCAATATGCTATATCTCAAGAAACATCAGATGCACAGACAGCACGTGGATTAGATGTATTGATAGAAACGATTCCAAAACGTTGTTAGGTTTCGTATTTTACCCCTTACTTTGAGGGGGGTAATATTAAACAGTATGTATGGTCATATCTCAACTTTGTAGGCCTGCTGGAAATAGATATAAGGGTGAGAATTTTTAAAATTTGGTGTTTAAACTGTTCAAATTAGGATTTTTTAAAATTCATGCTTTAATTAACAAAATTTCCAGATTAAACTTAGATCCTCAACTGCGAGTTATAAAAGAAAACTGTATAGCCGTTTTAGACATTCGTGTCCATTATTTTTATGGTTCAGTTATCGTCGATAATGGAATAATCGAAAGATAAATAACTATATTAAATTAAAAATATGTCCGAGACACATGGAAGGAGAAGAAAATATAAAACTCAATGAACTCTATTTAATTAAATATAAAACTAAACTAGTGCAGTAAATTGTTAAAAGATAAATTTCCGGTGTATATTGCAAGCTCTAAACGGTCATTTAATCCCCTTAGAATCTAATGAGAACGGTGTAATGGGGATCGTAAAGAATATACTTTGGTGATTATGCGAACCAAGTGAACTCTGTTAAATGCGTAAAGGGTTGCAAATTAGACAACTACTACAGAGTGGATAAAACATAGTCTAGATTTTATGTTTGTTTTTTTATCCAATTTTTACTTTCTTATACCTAATATAAGGAAGTATAGTAATCGTGATTTTTTTCGATCTCGAGATTTTGATTGATTTATACGTTTTGAACCCTCCTGAATCCATTCTGACTATTTTCCGAATGATGTCTGTCTGTGTGTGTGTGTGTGCGTGTGTGTGCGTGTGTGTGCGTATGCGTGTGCGTGGTACGCGCGTGCATGCGTGCGTGAGTGCGTGCGTATGTGCGTGTGTGTGTGTATCCGCGATAACTCAAAAAATACTAATGGGAGACCTCCCAAATTTGGCAATTAAGATTGTCAACAACATTTTAGGTGACACATTAAATTTGGTTGATATGGTACCACCAGAAGAGACATAATCAATGAAAGAAGAAAAAAGGTACAATTTCGGGAAAAAAAATTAAAAATTTTTATTGTATTTCTGGACGAATCTCGACAAATCATAATGAAAAAACATAACTTTATGGAAAAAAATCTGTCTGTATGTCTGTAGTATCGCGACAGCAACCACAGTTTTTGAGATAAAGCTCTCAAATTTGGTACACTTGTTCTAATGGTCTAAACTTTTTTTGTATTTGACTTTACAAAATAACATATTCTTGATGAAGATTATGAATCATGTCTACTATATCAAGCGAATAAAATATATTTTCCAAGTACTTAAATAAAGCTGCTGTAAACTTGAAATTTTGTATGCATTTGACTTCATAAAATGGGGTTAGGATAAATCTGGCAGTTTGACATTTGAAATATCTAATTTAGTTACAAGAATGTCAATGTCAATAAGATTATTAAAATATATGACATGAATTATTATTGACAGTTTCGAAGGACGCTGATAATTAATTATTAAAAAATTTTAATGAAACATTTTAAGGTATGTTTTTAAAATTTAATTGAGGTAAGTGAAGCATTAAACAGAATGATTTTTTTAGATCAGGATGATATTATACTGGTATAAGAAAGTTATGTGCTGGCCACATCTGATATTTTATCTAGGCCAACGTTTGATAATATGGTGGATGTAACCAAAAAAATAAAACTGTTATAGGAATTAGAAGTTTTATTACAAGACTATTTACTCTTAAATTTGAATACAAAGTATATTAGTTTTATGAAAGTTTAGATAATGGTTGAGGATAGTGTAATTGGTTTTTATTTTGTAACACTTCTAATTTCTTAACATAATTGACATGATAATAGCTGTACAAAAAATACGCCACTATCCCTCGCACACATACGATGTCTGAAATTTACATTTTAACTCACAGGGTAGATGGGGAACGTAAGACATGGTAAATCGAAAAACTAAATGGAATGATAGACCCTATTTAAAATGCGAATATATTTTTAATTCTTTTTGAAATGTAAAATAAAAACGTGACAATTTTAACTACAAAAGAATTTATTCACTAAGAAAATTAAGTTTCTAATATTGGCATCCATTCTTAACACATTGAACGAGGCGTCTCCAAAAAATTTTGCATAACTCTACTTAACAACTCGATTGTTATTGCTGCAATCTTTGTTCGTATGCTGTATTTTTAATTCATTTATTATTCGCAGACGGTTTACGTATACATTGAACTTAAGGTACCGTCATAGAAGTCACAAGCCGACAAGTCTGGCGAAAGTAAGGGCTAGCTAATGTCTCCCAACCGCGAACTTACTTTATCAGGAAATATTCCTCATACAATTTCCATTTACACTTTAGGTGTGTGCAAAGTGGCATCATCCTGCTGAAATTATATGTTATTCAAATTACGTGTTCTAAGTTCTTGAACAAGGAAATTTTGCCGCATCGCTATGCAACGTTCAGATTTTATCGTAACTACTGTTCCGTGAACGTCTTCAAAGAAATGTGGATTACCGATCCTCAACAATTCTTCATGTAATGCCTTCGAATTTTCTGATGACCAATATCTGCAATTTTGCTTATTCACTAAGGTGGAAATGAGCTTCATCTGTCATTAGAAGTTGATACAAATCAGCTTGGTTATCATTCAAAACTTGTTAAAATCATTCGCAAAATATAACCCGAACCTTGAAAACTGGTGGTAACAATTGGTGAATGATTTGAATTTTTGTATGAATGCAAAAGCGGCGGAAACTTTTAATAGATAAGTTCAATGCTCGTGACTGAGTTAAGGCAGATTGTTTAAGACTTTGTTAAACGACAGTTCTTATTCTTTCCATGTTTTTATCATTACAAACAGTTCGATGTCTTCCTTTAGGCTTGTCTCTCGCTATAGATGTAGTAGTCATGACTTTGTTGACCCATCTTCTAATGGGAACCGTATTTCGCCTACCAACGTTGAAATGCTACGAAATAGTAATGGGTAGTAGTTAACCGGTCACGATATCATTGACCAGATCATCGTGTCCGGTCAAGATGAGTCACGAAACCAGTCATTTTTAAAAATTAAAAATTAAACTGCCATTGGATGTATCATAATTTTTTCATCAAAATGGTGTGTAATACTTATATAAATGGGGCTTATGTTGAAGGAAATTATGCAAATTAGGATTTTTTTGGCATTTTATTTTTTCACGCCCATAGTATAAACTGAGGCCACCTAAATATTTCTTCATCACAGATGTGCTCGTTAAGCGCTGGTTTTGTTACGAATTTATCCAACCTAACACTTTTTGGAGTTGCGCTCTTTGGAAATGAATAATTGTTTCACATTTTTGGGACATTTTTGCAATTTTTTACTATGCGTTTTGCCAGGCAGTAGCATACAGTGGCGGTTGGTGAAATTTAGGTTATATCATATCTTAGTATTGAAGTATGAGACCTAAATGTTACTAAGACATAACTGTCAAAACTAAATGAAAAATTTTTACAGCACTAGGTTATTTTTTAAACAATTTGTAAAATATTTGCAAAACTTTTTTTTTCAGAAACGGGAGGAAAATATATCGACATTTCAAATTTTATAAAAAAAATATAATTTTTGTATGCCTTAAAGTACCGCTTGGGTTCCATGCTCTAATACTAAGATATTACATAACCTGAATTTCACCAGCCACCACTGGTAAGCATGGCTGGTTCTGTGGAATTAGGAATTCATTCCACAGAACCTGGCATTGTGCATATTTTTAACACCAATGTTTTTTCTTCACTCTGCTATCTTTTAGCATTTTTTAAACAAAAAAGAAAATGAAAAAGTTTACTATTCTCTCTTATTACTGAAGATTTATTTCAATTTCTTTTTTCAATAACAAGTGATTGATAGTTACACATCAATTGTCAAGTGTCAAAGGAAATGGCATGGATATTTAAAATTTTGGACAGCTTAGACAAGTTAACCGTGTCCGTGACCACCTTGGTCGCGTTGCTATTTGACCAGTCAACTTAATCGTGACCTGACCGGTAAATAACTGATCACTCACCAGTCATGGTGACCGTGACTGAATGACTGCCAACACTAATACGAAATATTCACCGAAAACTCATTTTTGAAAAAAACATTCATTAACGAAAGAGCGTTGTTCATTTGAGAACTGGTTCATATTGTAAAATTAACTTGTGTAAGTTTTTCAATCGCGGGTTAACTACTAGGTGAAGGTTAACTGGCACTATATTTACCAGGGGCGGTCGGTCCATGGAAGCAAGGGAAGCAGTGCTTCCCTTGGGATTATTAAAAAAACATAATTAGAACCTAATTATTATTTATCACATATATTAATTATTAAAATTTACTTTTACCCAGTTTCAATAGACACGGCCCTGCATTTCAACAGCCGAGATAATGTTGTACGCTAAAACCGAAACGATGACGCATTCGATTAATCGAGCCAACACGACTCGCGCTACTTCGATATAAGCACAGACCTTTTTATAAGTCTATGGATATAAGCAACTTCTTGAAATGCATCCCATCCCCACTTCATAATATTGATATCTGAGCCGTATAGCATAATAATGCTTCTTGTTTTATAGATTTTAATCTCGATTTTAATATCGATTTTAATATTATACTTAAGATTAATCTTCCTAGTATTATTCTCAGCTTTTGTGCTAATATTTGTAAAAGCTTTTTTGGTGTTTCTAAACCTGTGGTGCGGCGACAAGTGACTTTTAAAACGTTGAACATTAGTGCGTGTATAAGCAGTTTTAGAATTGCTTATTCAATATGGAAGCTGGTCCTAGCACTGTGGAAAATATTATTTGCGTTTGCGTGGTGTGCAATTTGTTGTGTAACCCTCGCCAGTGCAGCTTCGGCTTTGGAATCGGGGTTTGTCTAATTTTTGTGCTGTTTTTATGTTTTGTTTATTGAGGAGTGGCGGCCCTACAAGTGTACTTTCTAGATATCATAACTTTGCGGCTTTCGACATTTGCTTTAAAATGAGTATACGGAAGCCACGCCCCTTTTCTTAAAAAAAATTTTGCTTCGCTTCGCTCGGGGCTTCGCACTACCCATCACCCTATATCACAAACTGCTTCCCTGTATCAAAAGTCACCGCACGCTCCTGATATTTACATAAATATTCGAATGGTAATCCTGATTGGAAGCTGGCGTACAAGCATATGGAATTTCGTAGAATTCCCCTGGAATTCCTTAGAAGTTTTTAGCATTTATCAGAAGTTTCACACACGGTCATAATGACATAAAGCTACGAAAGTGGTGAAGACGGACGCCAACATTTGAATGACGTTATCTTTAAAATTTAATTTTCTTAGTGAATAATTTCTTTTCTAACCAAAACTAGCATGTTCGTCTTTACTTTGCGTTTCAAAAATAATTAAAACAAAACTCAAAAAATTTTAAATAACCTCTCATTCCTGTATAATATCTATTGCGTTCTCCTTCTTGGTATATAAAAATAGTTTGTCGGCTCCATATTTACAATATGGAGGTGCCAGTATTCGTGCCAGCAACAGCGCTACAAAGAGGCAACATTTAAAACGTTAACACAGATATCGAAGTTTGCAACATAAGTTTCCAAATTCATCAGTTTCTTAGAATGACCTCCTTTTTTGGTCCCAGTTGTCTGAAATATAATCAAGTTTAATTTTGAATTTGAATAAATAAATAAATAAATTAACACTTTCTTGAGCTAAAGCTATGTAAATAAATATAAATACCTTACATTGAAAACAAATGAACTTTGTTATTACAACAACTTTAAGGTAGCGTTTGCACTCCCTCGTCGCCAGGAGAGCTTTAAATCGCTGTTAAAATGTTTCTGATTACTAACAGAAACATTAAAACCTTAGTTTCATTTTAAATACCATATAGATTTAATACATAAAATTACAGACAATACTAATGCGTATTTTTTTTTAACCAAGAAAATACCAATATTTCATTTGGTGTCATTTTATGAAACTAAATAATCGTATTTTCTTGGTTTAAAAAAAAATCCGCATCAGTATTACCTGTAATTTTATAAATTTAAGTTGGATATCCTGGTGAAAACGCAACCTTAAAATGTAAAGTCTCATTATAAAGGGAAAACTTAGCCATTTTCAGTTTAATTGTTTTTATGTATAATGTTGTCGCCTGAAAGTATATTTGTATGATAATAATTTAGGTATAATTTACGACGCGTCGTCTGGTCCATCGATCGAGACTTGAGGGGCGTAGTCAGTTGAATTCTCTTCTGGATTCTGGAAACACTCCCATTCCCTCTCAACTACTTCTAAAGTATCATGTGGTCTCCTCTTCGTCATTTCAAATCCCCCTAGAGCGTTTTGCTAATAGTAACATGTCAGGAGTGATTGCGGCTATGTCACAATCCAATTATGTAAAACTACTTCATATTTTTTGTGTAGTGCTACTGCATTTATCTCTATATTTAATAACTAAATAAAATAATGTTATAGAGAAGGAGATATCCGATTTAGAGCTCCTAATGCAAATAGAGGTATTATACATTCACGTGTGTTTACTAACAGCATTGTAAACGGTTTGTTCTATAGTGACCAAGTTTCTCAATCTGTCTTATCGGTTCCTTTTACATAAGAAACAACATAATTTAATATTTCTTTGCATTTTGTCTTGTTTATATGGCCTCTTAACTTTCTTTTACTTCTACCACATATTAAAAAATATATATAAAACATCATTTGCCGTTAAGTAGGTACTATTGATAATGATGTTATTGACGTAGTTTTCCACAAACCACCATATACTGTGTACTTGACGCGCATTTCGCCAACCAAGTTGGCATCATCTGGACATGATTAAAACTAACCTTATGCTAACAATATATCCTATTTATACCTAAAGTATTGTCACGGTTTACCGAACCGTGCCTCACCAATCGATAGAATGGGCTATTTTGGATTGGCCCTCTGTCACTATTCATACTATTTTAACACTTTGTGATTTCCAAGATTTCAAATGTATTCAGCTGTCTAGTATTTAATTAACAAAATATTAATAAATACTAGAAGTAATACCCAAATAGGTACCAAAGTCGAAATCCTCTCAATTTATTTAATTGAAAATTAAATAGATTTGCCACACACACTTAATGATTTATAAATTTGTATTATACTAGGAGAAGTGATTAGGCTTTAATTTATAAATTTATAAATCATTAAGACGACTCGATACCTTTTACGACAAAACATCCTAAATTTCCTTTTTGTCAAACATGTTCTTTTCAGACTTGTGACGCACTTCGCTGCACTACACAAGAGCAGAAGTGTCACTTTGACGCCCAACACTACGGCGGTGTTCACGGTACGGAGATCTCGGGCGCCAGTTTCTGTTAGAGTGCAGAAACACCACTTTACTCTATCGGCGGGACGATAGAGGCCGGGCAACTACAGTGAAGATACGGCTAAGCCAGGGGTCGGGAAAAAGGGAACTTACATACTACAGTTAAGGAACAGACTCTCATTCAATATATGTACATTTATTCTACACACTAATTATTATTTACACTTTATATACACCTTAGTAACTACAACTTATCCTACAAGCGGTCTTATAATACAAGCGGTCTTATACTACTACCGGTCTTATACTACAAGCGGTCTTATACTACTACGGTCTTAACTACGGACAAGCGGGGCAGTAAGCGGGCGGTCAAGCGGTGCGATACGGTAAGCCGGTGAATGAAGCGGTGAAACGGTAAGCAGCGATAAATTAATCGGTCACAAGCAGACGGCGGACGGATACCAGGAGGGGAAGCAAGCGCCAATACAAGCAAACTATGCCTATCTATAGCGGTTATTTATTATCGCTTGGCTGATGGATGGTTCCGGACTTATCATATGCCAAAGCTAGTACCTCCAAAGCGCCCTGCCGAAAATGACGTGCTCAGGCGGCCTGGAGGGCACGCGGTATAATGCGGTTACGGTTGGGGGGGAAAAGAGTGACAAGCCTAACAGTGGCAAATTGATGATGACGACGGTAAGGTCAAACTCCAAACTACCCTGCAGAATTTTTACGTGCTCAGGTAGCCCGGGGGACCCGCGGGTACGGACGATACCTCCAAGTCACCCTGCAGAATTTTTACGTGCTCAGGTGGCCTGGCAGGCACGCGGTTATGGGAATACCTCTAAGTCACCGTGCTCAGGTGGCCTAGAGGACACGCGGTAGCAACTGACAGCACCTCCAAATCACCCTGCAGAATTTGTACGTGCTCAGGTGACCTGGGGGGCACGCGGTATAACGCGGTTCTGGTTTTGAGGGGGGAGAAGAGTGACAAGCCTAACAGTGGCAAATTGATGATGACGACGGTAAGGTCAAACTCCAAGCTACCCTGCAGAATTTTTACGTGCTCAGGTAGCCCGGCGGACCCGAGATTTCGGACGATACCTCCAAGTCACCCTGCAGAATTTTTACGTGCTCAGGTGGCCTAGAGGACACGCGATGGCAACTGACAGTACCGCCAAGTCACCCTGCAGAATTTTTACGTGCTCAGGTGGCCTGGAGGACACGCGGTTTAGCGCGGTTCAAGTTGGAGAGGGGAAAGGAGTTGCAAGCCGAACAGTTGCAAATTGAAGATGACGACGGTAAGGTCAAACTCCAAACTACCCTGCAGAATTTTTACGTGCTCAGGTGGCCTAGAGAACACGCGATGGCAACTGACAGTACCTCCAAGTCACCCTGCAGAATTTTTACGTGCTCAGGTGGCCTGGAGGACACGCGGTTTAGCGCGGTTTAAGTTGGAGAGGGGGAAAGGAGTGGCAAGCCGAACAGTTGCAAATTGAAGATGACGACGGTAAGGTCAAACTCCAAACTACCCTGCAGAATTTTTACGTGCTCAGGTAGCCCGGGGACCCGCGGTTACGGACGATACCTCCAAGTCACCCTGCAGAATTTTTACGTGCTCAGGTGGCCTGGAGAACACGCGGTGTAACGCGGTTCTAGTTCCAACTTTCGGCCGCTCTCCCGTTCTAAGGAGGGATATGAGGCGGATACGTCGTAGCGCTCGCGGTTTACAAACTCTAAATAAAGCCCGGAAAGTACTCACCAGCCAAGTAATACCGATTATTTACCAAACCTTTATCAAACCTTGCTACCTACTTCCGGGTCCTGGGCTGCTTCCTCTCTGGAGCGGTCGGTGTCGGCACGTCTGGTCGGTACGGGCGGCAGCAACGGACTGTTCTCGGATGCTCTGAAAAAATCCTCAAGCTACTAAACTCTGCCAAAAAGCAGAAGTAGAATGGGACGCGGTAGTCATGCGCGGAATATAGCAATACGTCACCCGAATTCAATTTAAACAAACCTATACCTTTATACTCACAACAAGTTTACTTACTATGCTGGTCGGCGTGGTTCTTCAGTCAGCAGCTAAACGGCAAATGACTGATGGGGAAAATCCTCAAGCTACTAAACTCTGCCAAAGGCAGAAGTAGGATGAGATGCGGTAGTCATGCGCGGAATATAACAACTACGTCACCTTTTACTGACCTCGCAAATTCGCAATTACATTTGTATACCTATGTACCTCTATACTCACAAGTTTACTTACTGTCCAAGTTGGCGTGATGCTTCGGGTGGCGGTCAGACGGAGACTAACTTGATTGTAAAATCCTCGTGCTACTAAACACTGCCAAAAGCAGAAGTAGGACGGGACGCGGTAGTCATGCGCGGTTTACTACAGCTACGTCACCCGTTTATGGACTTAGAATAATTCCGCATGAAATTTAAATACCAATATATCCTTATACTCACGAGTTTACTTACTGTGCTGATCGGCGTGGTTCTTCGATTGGCGGTCGGACGGGAACTAATTTGTTTGTTTTCATTCTCGGGCTCCTTCACGGTAGCGCGGGATACAATGCGCGCGTCGCGTTTCGCGATTTCAATATATGTACTGCCGGCCACTTGGCATATGTGGAATGTTCATAAAAACATATCAATACTATCTATCTATAATTAACAATTAAACTGTTATTAATGACCAGCTGACAATACCACTTATTAAAACGCAGTACTACAATGGTTAAGATATTTTCCAAACAGACCAATAGTACCTAGTTACCTAACTTAATTCTATAAAATAAAATCACTTCGTTACAGACTATCGTATGTGTTGGATGGTATTTTAGTTCCCTGTATGTCATAATAAAGCGTCAAAACATCAGTTTCGCGCCCAAAATGATTTTATTTTTATCGTAAATAACAGGAAATCTGAAAGCATCCCAGATTTGTATCGTAAGTATCGTAACCCACTGCATTTACGATACTCTTTACTTACGTTAACAATTCTTTTTAAGCAGTGAGCAGGTTCAGTGCAAATCTGTTAATCACGGCCGACTTGGCGCCGGCCGTGTATTAATTATCTTCAAATTAAAGATAATTACTTTTTGTTATAATGCCTTTTTATTATTACACCCCGGTCCACACAAAAAAAGTGGTCTGTACATTTGACCAGGCCTATCTATCTATATGTATTTTGATGCTCTGAATCCAAATCTGAGGTCCGTTTGGCCCGTACGCCCTCCAAATTTTGAGTAAATTGCGAAAAACGCTGAAAATGGATAAAAAAAATACGAAAAATTGCAGTTATGTAAATGAAGAAAATTTTATTGAACTAGATCAAGTATGTTTCTTATGTATTTTGATGCATTGAATCCAAATTCAGAATCTGTTAATCTCGATCATTTATATATTTATCAAAAATCGTAAAAAATAGCAATGAAGTAGCAGAAAATAGCAAAAAATAGTATTGTTCTGGTCATTTTTTCATTTTATTAGAAGTTAATTTTCTTATAATGAAAATGAGTGGATCTGAAGATACAAGTAGCATGAAAAACATCTTCCAAATTTTGTTTTCTCAAAAATTTACTGGAAAATCCTTCTCTATATCTTTTAATGTCCTTATTACGCTTCTTGTGTTTCTTCGCCAAGCTGTCCTATAGGTAGAATTGCATATTCTACTATCTCTGAGAATGAATTAATGTTTTGTGGATTCTGATCGAGAACCTAGGATATAAAAATAGAACTAGAAAATAAATTATTACAAAATCAATTAAAAAAATCAACTCTTAATGCGTATCCTGAGTCCATAAAATTAATTTTTTTTATGAAAACTCGCATGTTACCGCAAAAATTCTGCAAAAAAAACATTTAGGGTACGCCCTATAGCTTATTTAAATATCGAAAATCGTCACTCGATCTCGATCGATAGGTTACTTTTCGTTTAGAGGTAAATAAAAATGGTATTTTTTAAAGGTTTAAAAACACTCTTTGTATATATTATTTTGTGGACATCCCAGTATATATTTTTGAATGAAATATTATATGTATGTAAGTTCAATACATACCTCCAGCAGTGGCGGCTGGCGGATTTAGGTTATGCCATATCTGTGACGTACTAACCAGCAAAATGGTAATTTCCGTTACGTGTGTGTGACGTATCACTTTGGCACCCTTCAGTACAGTAGCGGTACTTTACACTTTTTATTATGGTACGGTTTCGAACGCCAGTTCCTGTTTTAAAGTGTAGTAACACCACATTATTCTATCAGCAGCGGTGTGATAGAAGCTAGGATAACTCAGTGAAGAAACGGATTGTCCAGGCAGTCTGTGTGTGTGTGGTTGTCGGTTGTGCAGCAATGGACAACTTCATCTTACCTGCCGAAAATGACTTTCGGTGTATAAACAGATTTACTTATATCATTGCTTTGAATAAAAGGCAGAAGTTTAACTTCAGTTACTCTATTTATTTAAGACTGCTTCACAAAAGGAAGAAAATAAATATATACACAACAGTTATGTTATAATGCAAACGTAAATATTAACCTATATTACAAGTAAGCAACCAAAGAAAACCAAGCAAGAGGTTATGTAATGCAAAAGCGGTGATCAGTTATATCAAGTACAGCTAAGTTACGGAAACTACTACTACGGTACTACTATCAAATGTTTACTATCAGCATCTACAAAAGCAAGCAAGCTGTGATTCGAAATAAAGCACAGTTATGGAAGCTACTACTGGTATTTACAGCGAAGCTCTAGTCACTAATGCTTAAGGAGGTATTACGGCAGGCGGTCGGTGCAACAGGCATTTTCAGTGGTAAGCGGTTACGGAGTGCAAGCAAGACACAAGTGTAAGAGGTCAGTCCAGGGACAGACGGTATATTTGACTGGCTAATCGCGAGCGTGCTATATCTTAAGACTCGCTCCTAATGTCCCTTGTTAGGACTTCTTGACTACGTGTGGAGGATGGAACAGTTCAGGCATTACCTCCTCGGAGCCACCTAGTGAGATTCTTTCCACAGATCGAGGATTAAAAACCTCAATTGTGCCACTTCGCGTGCACCTGATCAAATCCTTTCCACAGTTCGAGGATTAAAGATTTCACCGGTACTTTATTGCAACTACGACTGAGATGGGACTTTCTTCACAGATCAAGGAATAAAAGTCCTATCTTTACGTCAATAAATAAATAGAAATGATAGCCGAATATTCCCAATGCTTGTCGAACTATATAGCACAGACGTTCAGTTTTATTAACTTGGGCTTTCAACTGTAAACTGTCCCTTAAACTTCTAAACCAGTGATATGCGTGAATGACTGAAGATACTAGAAGTTAACTTTCGTTAGTTAGTGATAGATTAGAGCAATAGGTTATCAAATCAGCTTCAAGCTTACTTTCTGTACAAATTAGTTACAGTAAACACAAGTGCCGGACAGAACGATTTATGCATTACTTCACTAGCTAAGATTGTTTCCACAGACGAGGAAAACCCCCCTGCCCCGAAATCCTTTCCAAAGATCGAGTAAAGATTTCACCGGTACTTTATTGCAACTACGACTAGATCTC
This sequence comes from Rhamnusium bicolor, assembly GCA_029963845.1. Taxonomy (NCBI): domain Eukaryota; kingdom Metazoa; phylum Arthropoda; class Insecta; order Coleoptera; family Cerambycidae; genus Rhamnusium; species Rhamnusium bicolor. The sequence goes on from JANEYF010003625.1 coordinate 355,442, forward strand.
TTTACAGATCAAGGATAAAAATCTATCTTTACGTCAATACTAAAGAAAAAAACACAAATTCCAAAGCTCATCGTTAATGAATAACCCTTTATTTTAATGAATCGCGAAATTTCAGAATATCTCTGACTTATCGGAAAACAGGCACTTCGGACAAATAATACAATGGCAAATTCGGGCACAAACGGTAAAATAAGGGAAATACAAGTAAAAGCAGTAAAACGGTCAAAATTATTCTTACTACTACCTGGTTGCGGTGTGCGCTGGAGATCGGGAACTGAGTGCTTCTTACTTGAGCACTCACTGGAGAACAAGTGATTCTTTCTGTTCAAGCATTACTAAAACTCCCAAATAATGGGCAAGGATCTGTGCGACTCGCAAGCGTGTCGACTGCCCCCGTGGCAAACGTTATTTCTGCTTATCTCGGCGTATCATATTTAAACAAATTCCCTACGTTGATTCATATAAACAAATGTTTATAAATATTCCAAGGATGTGAATCGCTTTCTCATAATTTTTAAACTATATTTCCGAAAAGAAATAATTTAAAACGGTACTGATATTTAAAAATAAATCAATTAATAACTTATTAGGTAAATTATTAAACAAATAGAAACATATTTCTTTGATATGAATAAATGATTTCAACTTGCTTTGTAATCAAACTAAATTAAATTAAACTACTTTCCTCCTCACTTGTTTGAGTACAAACAATAAACGATTTATCATTAGAATAATAACAAGCTAAGATTACCCTAAAGGAACCGGTTTGAAACAATTATATTAGAGAAATAACTGTTATTTCAAATACTGGACTTACAAAATAAATTTAGCTTTGGTTCAAAACGGTTTTAAAAGAAATATTAACACTAGTTATCGATCGTATACAGGGTGTACAAAAGTAAACGAACAACCCATTTCAGTCTGGTTACAATAGAAAACTATTAACGGAAAAATCACTTCGTTAAATGTCTCACTATTGGAGAAGACCCAAAGCAATATTTTAAGGCAGGACTACCAGTACCGAATGAAGAAGTTTTGCAGAAAAAATTTAAAGAAAAAATGAGAAAAAAAGATACAAAAAGCCGACCCAAATTACTTCTAGACCATTAGTAAAATATTTGCGAACTATTTTTTTTCGCAATCAGAATGAAAATTTATCACCCCGTTTTTTTTGGTTTTCGAAAATTTTGATTTTTTATAAAGTTATGACATTTTGAAATTTACGCAATGAAGAAATTAATCCACCAGATATCTCACTATTTTTTTTTTACAAAAACAACTTATTTATGTATTGGTGATAATCATATTATACCGTATGAGAGTCTAGAATGTACTTGTCCATAGTAGTACATTAAAATTTGTGATAAATCCAATGATGAATCTCAATGATGTAATCTGATAACAGTGATAGATAACATACAGAATACAGTCACGTAATTAAATTGGTACAATGTGTTTTCTAATTTAGAGTATGCTCTAATTGAAAGAGATAATACACATTCTGTTTGGTTTATACTAGTGTTATTAATAAAAATTATTAGCTCGTTCAAGTTTCAATATTGTCGAGTGTGAAAATGAAGAAAGACGATCTTGGACATATTAATTAAAGTTCATTTGCATTTACCGCTAAGCCATGGACCATTTTTTCAAATAATTTCTTTTACCATGGGACCTTCTGGTAGGTGTATCAACATTAGACATTACGTAGCCATTACTTTTACTGACTCTCAATGAGTTTAGATTAAATTTGCCATTTAAAATAACAGAATATTTGACAGGTAGCAATTGCCGCTAATGCCCATCCACAAAACGTGTAAGATACTGGAATAGACCACCCCTTATTAATTCCAATGAATTTACGTATATGAAATTTGAGGGGGTGCTAATAGCTACGTGTGCGTATGTTTCTATTTTTGGTCTTGGTTTTCGATAGAAATACGCTTATAGGCAGATAGTCTGAAGTCCACATTGATTTTTCCACCGTGTACTTAAAAATTCCTCTGTAAACAAATATAGGCATGCCCAATACAACTCAAATGAGTTTTTCTTCCAGTTTTCCCAAATGACCCATCAATAAAATGTTGAGTTATTTCGAATGTCTATACTGAAATTTTTTCGAGAAACTCAAACAAATCAAAGTTTTAGTCTCAAGGGCCAAGGAACATTTCACAGTATAGGAATAACAGAATTATAAGGAAATTTTTTTTTTTATTAAGTTTTCCTTTTTTTTTAATTTACCTGTACCGTCGTTTTTCATCAATTATATCCAGACTAAAATTTGAATTAATTTATTTTCATCACTCATTTTTATTTTGTGTATTTAGTTTGACAAATATTAAAAATTACAGGAAAATATTTAAAAATATAACACGAAATGAACATATGTTGTAAGTCTAGTAAATAAAATCAGGTTACACTAAAATAAAATATTATTACAAAAATAGCATATAGGATTGCTCTGATACGTAAAATGCAAATGATGATTTCCTGACAAAAACATAATACTTATTATCTTATTATATTTTATTATCTTTGGTATCGGTGAGCAGATTAACTATGATTAGGAGAAAAATGTGCATGGGATTTATTTTATGTATTCAAATATAGATCCGCACACTTAGGCTTCCCCCCCCACGGCCACGGTGGCGGCCAAATGCAACGCACACAAACAAATGTATCAAATCACACTGAGCGCGGGCAGCCTGTCCACGCTTAAGGTCTGATTTCGTTACGACCGTCGTTGGATCGCGATCATCGGTCACAGATGACGGCCACTGGTGCAAGCGGCGTGTGTGTGGTTTCGTTGAATACAATTTACCGCCTCATTTTACCCATATCATCTCAGTCCATCAGTGTGCTAGAGGTAGTTAATAAGAAGAGTACTCATTTTTACAAACTAGGATAAAAATAAATTACCAACCGCTTTTCTTTTAATGGAACAGGAGGAAGATGATGATATATTCATGCACTTGTTAATAAACTTTTGCAATCCTAGCCCATGATGTTTTAGGCACATGTACACGCTATTACAATACCTTATCTTGAATTATTTGAAAAAAACCCTCATTTTTAATTTCTATTGCTGAATTTTGCAGTTATTCAATAAATCGAAAATGGTCAGAAATAGACATAGGAACGTAAGTACAAATAATGTTGGTTTTTCAATTCTACATCACATCGTCCAAAAATATACCATTTGAAAAAATTGAGAAAATTAAGTTCAAAAAGTTGTAAATTTAAAAATCCTTTTTGGCCACCCTGTATACTTTTAGGAAGTGAAAATGGTTGATTGTCATCACACAGATGTCTCACAACTGGTACTATTATATTTTTTCTTAAAATCGATAGTTGTGATTGTAGTGATATTTTTAACGTGTAAATGAGATAATTTCAACAAAAAAAATCATTACATCCAGTAATAATATAGGAGTGAAAGGAGGTCACAAAGAGGTTTCAAAAAGTGTTCCGATATACATGGTATTTCATTTTAAAAAAATGTAATCGTCTTGGCTCACCCTACACTGAGAGAATGATTTAGTTGGGAGAAATAAATTTTATTTCAACCAAATAAATGATTTCTTTGTATTTGGCGAACTAAACATTTAATTGAGAGGAGTAAAACATTTAGTTGAATAAAAACCAAATATTTAATATTGTCAAATAAATCAAAATACTTAATTGCAAGAAATATTTGTTTTTGAACACTAAATATTTGTTTTTGAACACTAAATATTTATTTCTGAATATCAAATATTTGTTTCTGAATATTAAATATTTGTTTCTGAATATTAAATATTTGTTTCTGAATATTAAATATTTGTTTCTGAACATTAAATATTTGTTTCTAAACAAGAAATATTTGTTTCTGAACATACAATATTTATTTCTCAGAAATAAGACTTTTTTACAGAAAATTGCTTGGATTTATTGTTGATGAATAAATTAGTTTCACGAAAATTAATTTCGTCTTTAATTTATTTACAGTAAACAAATTTTTGTTTCTCAAAAACAATTCTTTTTACTGATAACTGCTTTCATTTAGTATTGTCAACTAATTCAAGATTCGAAATATACCTATAATAACAAAATTATGAAAAATATTTATTTGTCTGTATTAAATTTAATGCACAATATTAAATATTTAGTACATTGAAAAAACTAAGGCTTCTTAGTCATTTCAAGCCAGATATTTCCCTTAGTGTATATATTCAAAAATAATTTCCGGTTATAGACTTTTTTATCTAGTTTACTTATGTTTTTAAATCAAGTTTATAGCTATCATAGAACTCGAGATATCGAAGGCGGACGCACTATTGCCCCACTCTGTATAATTAACAATATAAACCCGTATATACATACATACATTCTTATTGTACACCTATGCATATGTATACTATATTTAACAGGTTTAAATTTAAAACAATGTTAAAATAGACAACAAAAAAAAATAAAATAGAAGCAAAGATGCATACATATTTTATTTCATAATTCAATAAGTTTAAATTAATGTATTAGCAAACTTATTGTATAAGCGAAATTGTTGATTCGTAAATGTTTTCTAAAATATTCGTTAATTTCCTAAATTAACTTGAGGACATTATTGTAACATTCAATCTTTTAATGAAGTAGGTTAATAAATGTCTGACCCCCAGTATTAGCATTTTAAAGGAACCTTCAGCTTAAAGGGAATTTTTGTGACAAGAAAATGTATTATCAGCAGTTCCAGCAAAATATAAAACAAGATATACGAATACTTAAACCTAATTTTTCAATTAAATTATTGGCTTGCTATCTGATATTTTATACTTTGTTTGTTTTTTTGGTCACTAAAACTCCCTTTAAGTGAAAGGTTCCATTTGTTTATAAAATCGGTGGTAAGTGAATGAGTATTTGTAATTTCCTTGGGAATTTCAGCATATACCAATGGGCAAAGATAAATTAAACATCTTCGACCAACAGTTTTTTCATTTTTGTTATTACTGAGGTTTTTTTGATTTAAAAACGTGTATCATGCTGATGTGTAATTTGTGGAAGTGAATGCCTCTATTTAAAATGTTTAATTACCATACTCTGAAAATACAGTTGTCTTATGTCAAAGATATTAGTTTCATTAAGAAGTAGTTTAGTTGGATAAGTGTATTTTTGTCGTAAATTATTTTAAGGATCAATTTCTGTAAAACTTGAAATTTGTTAAGATGATTATTTCTTATACCACCCCAGACTAAAAAGCCACAAGTTAAAAGTGTTTGTACCTATGAGTAGTATAAGATATTCAGCTGATTAATTTCAAATATGTTTTTGTAAAATTTGAACTTGTTTATCAAGAATCTTAGTTTTTGTACAATATGATTTACGTGATAGTTCCATCTAAGATGAGTATCGATAACTATTCTTAAATATTTTATATTACTTTCGACTAAAATTGTGATTTCTTGGGGGAAGGATTTTTATCAGCATAACTGGTAAAAAACAGTTCTGTTGAAATTTGTAGTTAAAAGCCAGCTATTAAACCATAACACTATTTTTACAAAATCTTGTTCTGCTATCGTCTTTTAATTGTTTCCAAATGTTACTTTTATAAAATATTACAAAACTCGTTATCTTCCCTTGAATATTACGGTTAAACAATTCATTGACATATATGTTAAACAATAGAGGACCTAAGACTGTTCCCTGTGGCACTCCAAACTCTACAATTTTTTCAGAGCTTTTGATATGTCCAATTGCTACAGATTGCTTTCTGTTTGACAAGTAGCTACGCATTAGATTAAGAGCAATTCCTCTAAAACCGATATATTCCAGTATATTCGTTATTTTTTTATGACAGACAGTGTCAATGGCTTTGGCCAAATCGACAAAGATACACAATGCTAGTTTTTTCTTCATCAACTGCCTTGTAAATATTATAAATATATATTTAATATTTACCTTTAGTGTGATTTGATATATTTGCTAGTGTGTGCTGCGTTTGACCACCACCGCCACCGTGGCCGTGGCCTCGTTGGTGTGGAGGAAGCCTTATGCGAAACAACACGCGGCACGTCGCTAAGTGAGGTTGGTATTCCAGAACTGGAATCCAGGGCGAAGAAATTTTGTTCGGTGTTCGCGTTACAGCAGTGAGCGGAAGTCGGCAGAAACTCTCCCAAATTCGTTTGTTTCCAATCATCCCATAAGTGTTTCAAGAACAAAATTACAATGTTGTGTACCAACTAAATTGACAATACACAAAATTAAAAGAGTCAGCGCCGGTGAACATATGAAAAACAGTGCACAAGTGAGCTCCCATTTGAAAAATTTGGCGCGCTCGTGGTTATGATTACTTTTGTTTCAATAGTTCTGAAACTGCCTCGGAAGTTTTGTAGAAAAAACAGAATGTGTGTCTTGTGCGTGAAATATATTTGGGGCACACAAGTGATTGACGTAAAATGATGATTAACCTTCCCTCAGATGCGCCAAACAGTCATCTTGCGTTGTAGACACACAAATAACTATTAAAAAAGATCAATCAAACATATTCATTCTGATACAGCCATATGAACTTGACAATACAGAGGAGAGGGCGTCAAAGGTCTTTGAACTTGTTGATCCATTTGCAGTCTCGATGACATTGTGTGATCACATTTTTTAACGTTATTGTTTAAACAAAGTCGATGGGGATATCGTAGTACTAAGTAATTTTAAAATATACACACCGTGTTTATATTGACAACATGTTTCTGTAAAACTTCTACAGAAGAATACAAGAATATGAACACATATATTTTTTTAGGAATTAAATTATTAATAAGAATTTAAGTTTACTTAGGAATTATTAAAATAATCTATATAATCTCATAAAAGGCGATAAAAATTTCGAAACGTTCATGGCTTCAATGGCGTAGCATCAGGAGCCAGGACATCATAATCCTCTATTTCTGCAAATAATAATTACGTTATTAAAGTAAAAAAAAAACAAAAAACATGAAATACCACATAACTTAGAAACCCCCAAATCTAAAGCCGAAGCTGCATGGGCTTTCAACGCTCAAGCCTACTACACCACCGAACTTGTTTATAATTGTTTATTTGTGGCATCTTACAATGTTTCTTCGCACCATCTGTAGGTATTAAGCCACTGTTCTAAATTTCGAAACGTCAAATTTTCTAACCTAAAATATTTTACATTTAACAATTGAATTTTCAGGTTATTATTTTTTAAGTGTGAAATTTTTTCAAAAAACCAATCCCTGTCGAATCCTTTTGGCGCAGAGGTTTATATTTCCATTTGAAGTTTCTAACACTTCATATGCAATCAAATGTGTTGAATTTTCGTACTAATCCAAATGTGTTTCCCATTTAGTTCATTGAACATTTTTGCTGTGAAGTTGTTATCTTTAATCCATGACTACAGAATGCCATATTTTATCGACTACCAGTAAAGTCACCATAAACAACTTTGAAAACCGAAAAGCTTATAACACCCAAAATTTTATTCTACAACACTAGTCTACGGTGTATGATAAATTGAGTGAAATGCAATAAATATGGTAACAGCACGTGTGCCCCATCCCGGATCATCTCTCATCGGAGCAAGTTCTGCACGGTGACCATTGTAGGAGATTTGATATTATCGATGAGTTATTTATTAATTTAATAATTTAAGTTTGTTTTCAATACATTTTACTTTAAATTAATTAATCAAAAAATAGTATGCAACAGTAAAGTCGTCCCCGACCATCACCTAAAAGTCCGACGTCTACTTATCTTTGTAATCATGTTAGCATGAGAGGTCCAATCTCACAAATGAAACTTTATATCCTGGAGTGCATTCGAAATTGACCTAGAGCTTTTATATAAGTTTAGGTATAGGTGTAACGTCACGTGACCTTTCAATTGCTCCATTTTATGAACGCAAAAGGTGAAGTTAGGTATAAGTTAGTTACTTTTTCTATTTTTGATGTGGCTAACATGCATTTCTTGATATTTTTGCATGTAGATATTTTTTTGAAATGTTAGTTATTGTTTAAATGCCTATTTTTCTGTCTGATTACATGTTTTTGAGATAAAACCCTGAAAAAGGCCTTTTTCTGGAGCTAGGAATAATTGCCTATTACTATAGTCGTCCCTATTTTTATCAATCCAGCTAATGATCTTTAAGTTAAATTACAAACTTACTTGCGTTATTCGATACGCTTATCATACAACAGTATTTTCCTATTCGAATCTTTCACAACAGAGTGTCTGTTTACAGGCTGTAATGTTTAGTTTGAAACTGAAATATTTAATGCTTATTAAAAAATTATATTTGAAATATCTCCGCTGCGAGCTCATCTGCGTGCTCATCGAGGTGGTTAAAGTTGTGTGCACACGGAGTGTTACACCGACAATTTACGAATGACATTAATATTTACCCAGTTCAAAATTACACCACTTTTCTAACGACTAGTGTGCACTCTGTATATTGCTTAGGGTATTTTCGAACGTTCTCCTGATGTTTAAAGACTGCATCTCAAATAGTTATTTCGCGACTATCAGTGGCGGAATCAGATCGTGTGCGAATACATCAATATTTTTATGTGCAAAAATGATACACAATACAAAATAGACATTATCTTACCTTATACTTTTGAGTTTTGACGGGTGATTCTTGTAATGTCCAAAATTAGATGAACGATGAAAATTTAGCAAAAACACTATTGCACTAAAACAATTAATTATTTTTTGCACTAGAATAAAAGTTTATTATTGATAATTGTTCTAAATGATTTGGAGTTAGATTCCGGCGCGGCGCCTGTAATAAAAAATTCGTCTGTAGTCTGAAAACAACCGTTCCACGTCTACAGACGTAATTGGTGTATTTAAATTACTGAGAGTTTTAAATCTTTCGATTTTCGTGTACAAGAGATAACTTCTCTACAACATTTGCAATAAAGTTCTATGCCATTAAGTCCTAGTTCCGGGTTGTTTTGTATCCGCTGGTCCACGGTATTTCGCAAAGGAACCCATCTAGACATTTTTTCACAATATCACAATAAAACAGCTAAGTTATCTATCGAAATGCAATTGCAAACTGCTGATTGTCGGGATAGGAAGCTCACACATGTCCTCAATTGCGATATATGTAGGTGGTGGGGGTTGTTTTACACGTATAACGTTTATTTATTTGAATTGTTACATATTATAGGCATTTTCAATTTATAACAGATTTTTTTACAATCATACAAAACCTACATTTAATTTAGAGTTTTATTATTTAGTTTCAGGTAATTTACATGGATTTAATTACGGACAATTTATTGTACAGTTTTTCAGTAATTATGTACTAATATTCTTTATTTAAAAGATGACAGTACAGCTTATATTTGTAACACATTTAAAATACAGTTTGTTGTGTCTTCACTGTTTCAACTAATTACGCCAGTATATAAATGTTTTGTATTTTGCAAGGAATTAGCCATATATCTTAAAATAACATGAGAGAAGGTTTATTAATTAATTCCTAAAAATCGTGTACCATTGCATGTCACAATAATAATTTTCATTTTAATAGTTGTATGAGAGTTGTACGTAGCCCGTAACTGGATGGTTAAATACCTGAGATGTGGTTTTTAAGGGCATATTCCACCAAATACGGCGACGTACGACGGAACGTTATAATGTAGCGCTGCATAGCTTTTGACTCCGATGGTTAAAAATGCAAGTCAGTCCACTAAAATCCATGCAGCACGGCACAGTGTAGTACTATTACGAGTAAAATATTTGTCAGTTGAAACGTATTTACCGGTTCGTCGACTACATTTCATAATATTAGATACAATTTTTACTTTCTTATACCTAATATAAGAAAGTATAGTAATCGTGATTTTTTTCGACCTCGGGATTTTTGACTGATATATACGTTTTGAACTCTCCTGAATCCATTCTGACTATTTTCCAATGATGTCTGTCTTTGCGTGTGTGGATGTATGTGTGTGTGTATGTGTGGTGTGTATGTGTATGTGTATGTGTATATATGTATGTGTATGTGTGTATGTGTATCGACAGTATCGAATGACGCTGATAATTAACTATTTAAAAAAATTGTATGAAACATTTCAAGGTACACTATTAAAATTTAATTGAGGTAAGTGAAAAATGAAATTTTTTTTACATCAAGATGATATATACCGAATAAGAAAGTTATGTGCTGGCCATATCCGATATTTAAGATGGGAATAGATTAGCATCTTATTTGTGCTGCAGAAGATAATCCCGTAATTTACAACAAAATATTATCAGAGTACACAAGCAATAATGCAAAAATTTGCATTTTCTTTCATGCAACTTATCAAAGCTTTCTTTCGTCATCCTAATGTATTGATGATACTTTTCTGGAAACATTTCCAGTTCTTGGGACAAACGATGGTATTCTCCTAGTGTCACTCTTCGTGTATTAAGTGGGTGAACCTAATATTTTGCAGAACGTATTCTTCTTCTTTTTAGTAATAATAGTGCCAACACTTGTCTAGCAACTCGCGACAACATACGAAGGCAGGTTGTATGTATACTGAACACAAAAACACAATCAACGAATTATATTTGTTGCATGACATATGTACTGTTTTCAGTGGAATGATTATGTGCGATGCGTTGCTGCATAAAATTTAACGGACCGTCGTTATGTTGCACGGCGTTATATTTGGTGGAATATCACAGTGGCGGCTCGTGATAATTTTATTAGGGGGCTCTAGTTTCTTAAAAAATATGAACAACATAATAAAGACTCACCTTCAGTCCCTCGGTAATATCATCCAAGTAGAACTATGATTTTTGATAACAAAAGAAAACGTTTTATGTACATATGTACAAAAAAAGTCCACAATATAATAATCACTTAAAAATGCGAGTAAAAATGTTTATTGCTTATTCACAGAATCAAGTCTTCTGTCTTTCTGGGAAATAAAATATTCTATGACTTTTTCGTCAAAATTGCTTATGTTATGGATAAAGTTCTTATTCGCTGACATCATTGCTAGGGCATTCTTCACTCATAGTGTTTCTCAAAATATCTTTATTCTTTTAATAGTTGAAAAACGTCTTTCTGAATCAGCAGTAGACATCGGAGTGTCACGATAATTTTTAGTAACTTGACCGTTTCGCTGAACGTTTCATTTAAACCATTTTCAGACAGCCAATAAGGCATATTTAGGTTACCTATAATATTTTTAAAATCCGTTCTTGAATAAATGACTTCCAATTCAGTCCTTAATTTGTCTTGTTGTAACAATGGATAAGATTCAACAACTGATTTGAAAGTCGGAAATTTCTTTGAATAATTAAGAAAATTGTCTACATTTACTAAAGATGCGGCTTCTAAATGACCTCTGTAGGACAATCTTTTTTTCATCTGAATCAAACTCTTCAACTTTTTTTTAAGTTTAATACTGTCTCTATTTCTGGCTTGAAATTGGTTAAATAATATGTCTACATGTGGAAAGATACAAAAATTCGGATCTTCTAGAGTTCTACGTATACCGTAGGCCTCTTTGTAAGTAACAGATTTATTACATTTTTCCTCCAATTGGTCGAAATATTCGATTGACTTTTCTCTGTTCTGAAAAATGACGTTTACTATACGAATGTTATAATTCCAACATGTAGCGGCAATTCTAGGCAAATTTCGATTTACAATTTCCTTTAATACATCATATCTGTGAGTAGAACTTGAAAAAACTAGGAATTGCAATTAAATTTGAGAAATAAATTTTCATTTTGGCATCTTGCAACTCCACCGGTAGCACCACTCATAACATTTGCACCATCGTAAGTTTGAGGAATTAGTTTAGACGGCGAATTTGAAATTAATTTATCTAAATCATGTTCTATGCACTGTCTTAAACCCTCAGCTGACTTATCGATCACTCTTAGGAAACTCCAGAATCTCTCATAAATATTTCCATTGTGGTAATATCGTACTATTAAGACCATTTGACACTGGTTAGAAATATCAGTTGTTCTATCACTCCGATTTGCTAAAAATTCACTTTCATTAATTTGCTTTTTAATTTCTTGACATACTGCAAGCATATTTTCTAATATTTCATTTTTCACAGTTTTAGATGTACCTTTGAAAATCGTCGCCTTGTCTAAATGTTCTTTCAATATTACATCCAATTCTAATAAAAAATCGATTAATTCTAGCAAAATCCCACGGTTTTGAAACCGTCATTTTCAACGTGCCCTCTTAATGCTAGTTCCAACTTTCCACAAAACTTCTTGATATAATTGATTAATTTTCTTTAAAATATACCTATTTTTAGTCACCTGCTCGTTGCGTTTGTCTATAAACTGGATCTAACTGAACTACAATATTTACCGATCCGAACAAAGCCAAATCCATACTGCACTTTATATGACATGTATGCAGAAATTTCGTGCTTTTTTTATTTTCTGATTTAAATGTTTTAGATCTTTAAATCCTGTTACCGACCATATCTTGTCCATTCCGACAGAATCAGAAAAAAGAAATAGAACACATGGAAAACAAAACAGAGCATTTACTTTAACACATCCACAAATCCACTGACATTTGTTGTAAATTGCCTTAGAAAAATGCCTCGAGAAAGTACGTATCCCGACTCTGTCTGGTTTAGTGCACCGTAAAACGGGGAAAAAGTAGTTTCCTTCTTGAAAAAAATTTTTTTAAGGTACAACCACTTGGGACCTTCACAGCATGATAGCCTAGGTCCTTGGCCATCTGTAATGGCCAATTACAACATTTTTTTTGGAGGTCAAACATTTTTTATTACGAAGAATGTCATAAATTTGTCAAAATTAATTTTTCTTACTTTTTCACACATCCCTCATGATATCTCCGTAACCAATCGAGATAATTATAGGTATTTTTTTTTAATTGATAAAGGAAATGTGGGCGAAGGTCACTGCTTTAATTTCGTTTTTATGGAAAATTTAATTTTTTTTGTAAAACTAGGTAAAACTGGAACTTTTACTTTCCTTGCTGCATTTTTTTCGGTAAGCGAAAAACTTTTTTATTTTCAGGAATTTTGTCATACCATATGTGTATGAAATAAAGCTTACACTTGAAGGAAGTTTTTTTAAAAAAAAATTCAGTTCTCTACGACTTATAATTTTCGAGATTTTGTTTTTTAAAGTTACGAGTTTTTCGAGCCTATATGCGCCTCACTGCGGCGCCACTCAAGTGTGTAGAGTGTAGACTATTGAATACAAGTAATCTTATATTATACATATATTGTCAGTTAGAAACAAACTTTTCTTTGTGTAATGTGAATGCGAATGAGTATTATTTTTATTGAGTTTTTACATACTATTTAATGCTTAACAATGGAATGTTTATTTCATGTTATCAGAATTAAAATCAGGTAATACAATTCTGGTAAAATCTGTTGATACTGATGTCCTGATTTTGCTTTTACATTATTACTGTGAAACACCAGATATGTCCCAAAGGAATATATTTATACAATTAGGACTTAGTAAGAATATACATTTTTTGTCAATTAACAATATTGTGGCAAATTTAGGAGAGGAAATTTGCAAGAAAGTATTAACGATTCATTGCCTAACTGGTTGTGACACAACTAATGCCATGTATAAAATAGGGAAGAAAACGGCATTCGATGTTTTATATAAAAATTTAAATAATTTAAAAAGATTTAGAAAACCTTCCTTTTCTGTCAGAGGATAAAGCGATGGAATTAGGGGTAAAATATACGCTTTATTTATATAAAAATAAAAACAAAAATATAAAATCCCTAAATGAACTGCGATGGGACTTAACAACAAGTACAAATCGGCCAGCTTCTAAGCTGCCTCCTACTGACCATGCTTTTAGACAACATTTAAAAAGGTAATAATTATTTTTCTAGATCGCTCATACCTATTAAAAAAGAAAACAAAACACCTACATGTAATTATTTTCTTTTTTAGGTATAATAATATAATAATAATAACACCACATGAAATACAACCCTCTTTATCCGTGAAGGTCTGGAATGACCTTGTGTGGGAGAGGGCTACAAATTTAGAGACAATGGACACACACCCAATGTCCGAGTATACTACGATTAATCTCTCTCACAGAAAAATCCCAGTTATTCGACCGGGAATCGAACCCGGGACCCCGAAGTTTTGAGGCAAGTACATTACCTCTAGACCACGGAGCCAGGTGTCTATATCAATTAAAAATTTAGTACAATAGCCATATACAATACATGCAGATGGAAGATCCAACTCGATACGGTTGGACATTTGAAGAAAATGTTTGGAAGGCAACTTTTTCTAGTCAAGAATCTGTGCCCGATATTGTAAGGCAAAGTTTGTCAATAAAATGTTCCGACAGGGTCTGTAACAACAGATGTACTTGTTTTGCTCAAGGTTTGAAATACTGCAGTGAGTGCAAATATGCAAACTGCTGCAACCAAGGAACTGTCTAGATATTTTTAGATACCGACGTTGACGATTTTTAAAATATTTTTATAACAAGTTTTAAATTTATATTTTAAAATAAATAATTATTTGGTATTTTTTTTAATTCAATTTTAGGTTTTAATGTATAAATATAATGTGCAATGTAAATAATGATAAGTAAAACCTAAGTGCTTATGAAAATAAAATTTATATGTCAAAAATAATACTTTATAGTATGCGCCCACAACACGCATAGCACACTGATTAAAGCACAGTAGAACCGGGGGAAATATCCTGCTCGCAGAAACTTAATTTCAAATAACAATAACTTGAAACGTATAAGTCGTAGAGTATTGCGTTTCTTTTTAAAAACTTCCTTGATGTGTTAATTTTATTCCGTATGCATATACCGTGGCAAAATTCTTTAAAACAAAAAAAGTTTTTCGCTTACTGAAAAAAATATTGCAAGAAAAATAAATGTTAAAGTATTACCTAATTTTATAAAAAACTAGGTTTTCCATAAAGACTAAATTAATTCAGTCACCTCCGCTCACGTTTCCTTTATCGACTAAAAAAAAAAACTTGATTATCTCAATTGGTTCCGGAGGTATCGTAGAGGGATGTGTGAAAAAGTACGAAAAATTAATTTTGACAGATTTATGACATTTTTCATGATAAAAAAGTTGGACCTCCCAAAAATGTTGTAATTGGCCATTTTAGATGGCCAAGGGCCTAATCTATTATTCTGTGAAGGTCCCATGTGGTTGTACCTTAAAAAAATTTTTTGAAACGTTTTTGTCGGTTTTTCAGTGTACTAGTTGGTTAAGAGTCAATTCTGGTGTTGGTCGTCCGAGTACTTTTTCTGCTAACAGCAGAGTTTTAAAATTCACTTTCAGAATAATATTTACACTTTCAGTCATTTTGGCGTCAACCAACTTAAAATAACATAAAAAACACTAAAAACAGTGAAACCATAAATAAATATCGAGAGCTAAACGATATAGGCACTACTGCACTACACAAACATTAAAAGCTCACTGCGGCTCTAATAACTTGAGCCATCGGTCGCTTTGTAAACACCGTTCTCCGCGATCGGCAATTTCCGTGCTCGGTTCGTTTCTTCATATATTTCCTTATGCAAGGAATGGCTCATATGAGCTGAGCCAGAGCCCCACATACTCTCCGGTTAAAGTTATAAGTTGACGGTCAGTACTTTATGCGACTTTATTGTACACATAGCCGTCTTAAACGGGTAATAACTATATTAAAGAAGATATTAAATATAAAAAAAAATTAAAAAAAATATATCATGCATTTAATTACTGTTACATTTTCCTAATAGTAACTTGGGAGACTCGATTCCCTGAGCCTCTATGGAGCAGCCGCCACTGGAATATCAGCTACTGATGTTTACGACATTCGTCCGAATATATTTTCATGTTCCGTAAATTTATTTGATAATTAATTCCAGGCGTTTTAAATAAAATAAAGTCCAACACCTGAACTGTTACTGTATCATGCAATATGCACTAAAATCATGATCGCATTGCATTATTTAGAATCCCTTTCGTTCTACTTGTAGGTGCGAGACTATAGATTCCCTTCTGTACTAGTATTCTTATAGTGGCCGCACTGTTGTACGTCTTGATTTTGCATATTATTATATATTAAAAAAAAGTTTGTCTAGCAAATACTATTATTATTTTATTTTCCTATTAACATTACCTAACTGTGGAAGGGAAATTGACCAAGAAATTTTTGAAGGGGACATCATTTACTTGTACCTCTCTAAAGGATACCGATGCTAAATTTATCCCAACCTACTTCTGTTTGTATCATTCCACATAATATTTCCGTAATTTCAATTGAAATCTACAAAATTGGAAGAATCATTACATCCCCGTAAGCGAAATGTTATCATCGTTAGTTGTTTTATTTTGTAATATAATTTATAAAATGGTTTTTTATTTCATCACTCACAAGGTCGTCAATAATGGAAAATTTCGTGCTCATTGAACTATAAGATTATGATTTGATTTGGACTATTGTATTTAGATAAAAGAAGAAACATATTTCGAACTTCTTAATGAATTCAAAGAACAAACCAGATTATATGTCTGATATCGCTCAGTTAAGCTAGTTTGAGGAATAAACTGACAGCCTCAAAATTGTTTATATAAGCTGCTGAAAGCTGTGAATTAATTGAATCCTATCTGTTGATTAATTATTACTATACAACTGTATAAGGCGATTTCTTGAAGATGATTTATAAATTTGAAACAGCTAGCAAACTGACACTATGAAGAATGAGCGGGTAATTCGTATACAAAAAAAGATGTTTAACTTATTTTTTTAGGCGTAAATTAATAAAAAAATCATTTTATAGTTTAAATTAAACAAATAATAAAATTCTCATTATCTATATTCTTGATTCTTTAAATATAAAAATCTAATAGGTATCCATTACTATATTTATGAAAATTAAAATAACAATCTCTATATGAGTATATTATACATTTTCTAGCTGAATGAACAAAACAGATTTTTTAATAATTTACATAAAAATTACTGATATGAGTAAAACAAATAATATGAAAATTCCATTGCGTGCGTTTTTAAAACGTTTGTTTTGATGCAATGGAGTTATTTTAATTACTAGATTTTATTGGAAAAAATACCTTATTGCAGAATAGTTTCAATGATTTAGAAAAAAAGTTGTAATTTGTTATGTTTTTTAACCTAAATGATATGATAGGATGACCTCCCAAGGCGACAGATACAAATATTATATGGGAAATATAAAGTTGAACTTGAACCCCAGTTCAAGATTTTAGTTCAAACTTAATTGTAAACACAAAAACATCATCGGTTAGTGTAAAACAGTAAAAAGTGATCTGCTCACTATACGCACAAATTATTAATTAATCAGCATTATTGTTAAACTATAGAGTGCCACTTCGGATTGTTTTTTCGTTTAATTTTAAATTGTTTATATATATATATATATATATATATATATATATATATATATATATATATATATATATATATATATATATATATATATATATATATATATATATATATATATATATATATATATATATATATATATATATATATATATGTATATATATATTCAAGTCATTATCTGAAATGACCACGAGATCTTTTTTGGTATCTCTCAGTTTAAATTATAATCAGCAGATGATGGAATAAATATTCATTATCAATTATCATACATTTATATTATTAATTACACAAATCTTATCCTGGGATTAGGACAAATGGACGTTGATTCAAATGAAATTATGTTCGATTTATGATTAATAATTATATAAATGTCAACAAACTTGACACATAATTCGCAATGTTAATGCTTAGTTTTTGATTAATTTATAAACCCATTTTATTATCTTTGAACTATCAAAAAACATGCAAACAAAGTTTATGTATTTATTATGATATGAGAGATAGTCCATATAACTAGTTTATTTTTAAGTGGTGTACGGTTTTAAAAACAGAGACAAAGATTAAAATCATCACCATCGAGGACTTATAGTGATATAGGTACTATCGTGGCCAGAAAATGTCGCACGGTCTGTGGCCAAACTTTTCCAAATTTGCTTCAAGTTCAATCAAAAATATTTATTTTACAATTAAAAATGAACAGAGTATATATCTCTCGTCGAATAGAAAGTCGTTAAAGTATCAGTTGTTTACAAATAAACATGACGTATGATGTAAGTATATTAAAAAATAATAGGAATTAAATTTATACAATATGACATATAATTAGGGCAGGGCATTATCATCATGAAATTGGAGAAAAGGTAATCTCCACAAACTTAACGTTTGTAATGACAACAGTGATAAATTATAAGTGACGACTGACAAATGAATGGCATATTCAAGCCACTTGATAAAATCACAGATACAATGAAAAAAAACAAACCATGCCAAATATTTCGGCCGCGATAGTACATGTATATTTTATTACAGTTTTTCCAAAAAGCAGATTTTTTTTACTAAGAGGAATTATATTTTCTGCATCTGTCTGTGTTAGTTGTCTCTAGGATATTTTTAGGCCAAGTGTTATTTTTCCTGCACGGTCCGGTAAAGTAATATTTTACCGTACTCAGTTCAGTAAAGTGACATTTTACCTTACATTTTCCGGACTAGTTAAATAATAGCTATTTACGT
Organism: Rhamnusium bicolor; assembly: GCA_029963845.1. NCBI lineage: Eukaryota > Metazoa > Arthropoda > Insecta > Coleoptera > Cerambycidae > Rhamnusium > Rhamnusium bicolor. The sequence continues at coordinate 374,051 of JANEYF010003625.1, forward strand.
AACAAGACCGGAAAGTGATTCTTTACTGGACGAGCAATTTGTGTGGAAGCTGGTGAGCCCTATAAAGACAGTTTCCGGGTGAGTACAATATTTTTTTTGCAACCGTTCTTGCTAATCTCAAAACTTTTTTAACATGAAATCTTTTGCAAACAAAATTCATAAAATTCAACTGACAGATGTCAGACGCATTATTTCAAAGAAGGCTGGATTAATCACTTTTAATAATTGTCATCGGATACTATTGAGTAGTGGTGAGAGGTATGAAACTTCTCGTATGGTCTAAATGCTACTATCCGACCGACATCATAGATGTCTCTGTGGCGGATAGCGACTTGCAAAGCAAGTACCGAGACCGGCGACCTCTAGCCCAGGTGGACTAAACTACTGTTATTAAATACGATTTGAAAGAAACAACTACTCAGCGGGCAAATACCCCGATCTGCATTGGATTACACCTTCAAATCATGATAGATCGATAGCCAATATCATTTGTCAATTCCTAGGAATTGTATAAATACCTATGTCGATCACTTTGTTAAAATTGAAAATAATTTGACTTATTTTGAATTTTACGTCAAATTTTCTGACATTTGAAATATTAATTTGTCTTTCACATAATAATAAAAAATGGAAACTTATTATCTTCATGGACGAAGATAAAACATCGAACAATACATGTTTGACTATATGGCTTTACGAAACTTGTTTGATTCCCGCAGTACTTGGTTCATCGTCTCGTTCTGGTATTCAAACTCGTTTCCTTAAAGATGCCATAATCAAACTTGTATTGTTAATATCTATTACCGGACTAGATCAGCAACTGTCTATAAAGTTAATTGTTTTCAGTCAATTTTTTTAGTGAAAAATATGTATTTACTGGTCTAACCCGGTAAGGTGTCATAAGGGATCGGAATAGTTATTTTCTTAACAACTGCGGAAAGTGGTATTTTCTTGCATGTGTTAGAAACAACATTTTTTCTACGAGCGTGATGAAAATAAAAAATAAATAATACGAACATTTATTCTCATGAGAAAGAAACATATATCATTTATTATTATTTTTGTTAATAATGTTTATATTAAATGTACAGTTAGAGGCACTTTTCAAATTAATAGCAGATGCTAACTGATTACTTGAAGAGAAACGTCAAAATTAGACAGTCATGGTTACATGATTAATGAGAAAGGTAAAATATTTGATAGTCATAATTGTTTGACTTTTAAAGTTATAGGGGCTACTTCAAAAGGGTTAGCGTAAATAAAAATTGCTTTAACTTCACTAAATTTGTATAAAATAGGAAAATATAAAAGAAAAACTTTGACATATCAACTAATATGTTTTCAAAATGTGATTATAATGCCCGACAATGCAAATAAAAATATAATTACTTTTCTGCACTAGTGCGAAAAAGCGCAACTTTCGGAATTATAATGCGTGCGGAAAGTAAACAGACAAAGTCTTTTCCGAGTCCTTATGTCACTTTTGGTTAGCAATAGTATCTGAAAACAATTAAAAATGATTAATCTAGTTCACTTTAAAAGTAAGCGTCTGACATCTGTCGGTTGAATTTTATGAATTTTGTTGGTTAAAAAGTTTTTGAGACTAGCAAGAACAGTTGCAGAAAAGATATTGTACGCAACACATCCGGAAAGTATCTTTAATGGGCTCACTGGCTATCGAGGCTCGCTAGGGCTCGCCCTGGAAACTGCCAGCTCGCCCAGTAAAGAATCACTTTCCGATCTTGTTACGTAAATAACTATTTCCACTCAAAAATTTTACCAAAAACAGTTAGCTTTGCCTACTCCAGACTTTCCGGACTAGTTATGCAATTATCTATTACAAATATCATCCACTAAACCTCCTATAACGTTTTCCAACACGAACACGTATCATGAGAAATAATATTAAGTCGCAGTTTTTATACAAGGCAATTTAATTTTAAATATGCTTTCGGTATTTGACATTGTTGAAGTTAAAGTTGTTAAAGCAACGTATATTTATTATGTATGATTAATATCAGATCTACATATTCGCACAAGTCCGGTTTATAGGCATCACTGTTATAAAGCCCCTGTAATTCGTTGCATTAAGTTTTATGCTGACAGCATTCTCAGGTCTTTCAACAGACATTAATTTTAAGTATAAAAAATTCGACTGAAGGTTCAGGCCTTGAACTTCCTGTTCAGAGTTTATACAATATTAAAGAATGGATAGAAATAATAACAGTATAATAGTAAAGTTATACAGTATCCGCCAAAAAAGTCTGCACCATATGGAAAACTTTTTTATTAATTTTTTTTTAACGGGTTTCAGCATTAGTTTCCGCATGATTAACAATCAAAAATATTTGTCATATCACAACTGACATTTTGGAGGTGTCTTACCTCCAAAATGTCATTAGAAATTTTAAAATGGCCTGAAATGCCCTTATTTATCAAAATATGGAAAAATATCGTAAGGAAAAGTTGTTTGTTTAAGAATCTAAATGTGAAGTTTGGTTTGAAAATTTAAATGTTTTAGTTTTTAATTTTTTTCCAAAAATATGTAAGTAATATTTAATTTTCTTTTTGTGTATTTTTTGTTTACAGTTGAGTTAATTTGAAATATTTTAATGCAAAAATACATGTGTTGCATTTCTTTGTTAAACGTAATTAATAATGGAGAAAAATATATTTTTACAAAAAACAACAGGACAATCGTAGACTATTTTCAGTAATTCTGAACCCTTTAAATTTTTAACCAAACTTCACATTTAGATTCTTAATGTAATTACAAACAATTTTTCCTTATGGTACTTTTCCATATTTTGATAAATAAGGGCATTTTTTAAAATTTCTAATGACATTTTGGAGGTCATAGTTGTGACATGACAAATACTTTTGGCAATTTTGTGGTTATTAATCATGCTGAAACTAATACTGAAACCCGTTTAAAAATTACAATTGAATAAAAAAGCCTTTTTGGCGGACACTGTATATAACGCGGAATACGGAATATGATTTATTAAACAAAAAAATCCAGACAAAAAGAAAAAAATACTGCATTTGTCCTTTAGAATTTATCTTTTACGATAACTCAGCATTCCCTAGGGTAGTGCTGAAAATCAATTTCATGTAAAAGGTAAACGAATTAAAAAATGCCCTCAAAAAATGAAGAAAGACCTCTAAAGTATGAAATAAATTATTTTTATAAAGACCCATGTATCTTATGTGTACACCTCTTCGATTGGGAAGTTACAAAAAAATGTAAAGGGCCAAGGGACTTCTCTACTTTGAATCTTAAAAAGTTAAATAACATATCTTTGAAAGACAGTTGTGTTGTGTGATTTTTAAACAGATATTTAAAGTTTGGAAATAAATATACACAAAAGAGTAAGCGAATCGTAGAGTAATAATAGTTAATAAACAAAGTTAATGTAAAATATTTTATCATTGTAGAGCATCTCCTGAGGTTTGATACTCCAGTCACAGCAACAATACCCCAGTTAATCTAGTGGTTAAGATGGTACTGCTCGTTGCGGCTGAAGCTGATAAAGAAGTGATTAAATGAGATTCTACAAAGGAACCTGTTGCAGAAAACACCTATTCTAACCGATCCTAACCCAACATCTAGAAGATATTGTGAAGAGCCAATGGGAATATAACAAGGAATACATACTTCTCGCCCAGGGGTCTGTCAATGCATTAGTAATTATTACACACAAAAGCAAGACCACGGTAACATGGGTATACAATTTACACAGGTTAAAAACAAAGGGAAAACTAGTTTAACCTATATAAATTTTAAGATCAGTCATTTTTAAAAATGATATTATTAACTGATAGAGCCAAACATTATTTGAACTCAGAAATAACTGTAGCCACATTGGTTCTTGAAGCCGTTCATTATGTAATTCGTGCAACAACCATAAAAACTGGTGCCAATTGTGAATACAAATGAAAAATATATGGTTAAGACCACCAGTAGCATCGCTACAAGTACATAGTGGGCTATGTGTAATTCCAATTTTGTATAAATGCGCAGGAAATTTTCCATGGTTAGTTTCGGGTCTGGCTATAGTTGTCACCATGCGTTTGTGTTATTATACCAATAGTTGTTAGGGATAGTTCTGTGTGTATGTTATAATATGTAGTATTAGTTTTGTTTCCATTGGACTCCCATCTTTCTTGCAATCTACTGATTATTTTTTGTTTAACAATATGATATGCATCACTGGGATTAAATTCATCTAAGGTTGTGCAGCTGTAATTTTGAACATTTTTCGCTATATGGTCAACTCTCTCATTCCCTTGAATATTTGGGTGCTCTTTAGTCCATACGAATTAACCTTTTATATTTTTTGTTCATGAGTTCGTCTGTATATTTCACAATGTCTAGTATAAAAACATTTGTATAAATATTCTTTATTGGGTTTTGTAAGGCAGTGATTACGGATTGGGAATCTGTACATATAGTTATGTTTAACACTTCTGCTGTTACTGCCCATTTGAGTGCTTGTGTAATAGCCGCTGCCTCGGCACTGAGGATAGTGGAGTCGAAGGCGTAGCTTAGTATATTTTGAAAACATTGACTCAGCTATTCATCTGCTGTATACAACAGGAGCTTGGAATGTTTTTAGGAAGTGATGTAACAGACTACGGCTGGAGCTATGTCTCTGCGCTTATGAAGGTCGAAGCTCATAACGTTTTGAAACACCTCTACTCCGCTTGGAACCGCGAACTTCATTTTCCCGAAAACCATCGTATTTTTCCCTACCAGTTACCTACAAGAATAAAAGCATATTACTACTATCTGTTTTGGAGTTAAACTAATAGGTATTGGGTCATTTGGGCGTGGTAACTTTTTGAAGACCGTGGGAACTCTCATTTTTATCCACCCATTTTGATCGTGAAAACCTCTGTCGGCATACATCAGAGAAAGTCGCCAGCCAGGAGTTAATTGGCTGCCGCCAGATGTGAACGACCTTGAAGAACCTATCTGTACTAACCTTTGTGGCTCCTGTATTAGGGCCTCCGCCTACAGCCCCCACACTAGAGATTCTGGCACTAGCACGGGAACCCTAGTATAAGCAAAGCATTAATGAAGTTAAATATAATTTGCTGAAGTTTACTGAGTTATTCTATCTATGAACAAAAATTTATGAACCAAAAAGGACAATATGTACGGGGTTGAAAACACTTCCGCTCAATAGACCTTAATAAGGAACCAATCTATCTGTCTTTACAGAATTTAGATATTTCCAGCCGTTCACAAGTTATAAGGAAATATATAATGTGACATCACCCCTAAATTTGGCTACTGTAAAAGTATTTACTTACTCCAATACTTTTTCTTTTTTGTCATGTTTCCGATAAAACTAGTTTAAGTATTAACATTTTAAAATGAAATAAAATTCACTTCATGTATAAATATTTGTTTATCTGTTATTTGAGAACGTTTCACTAGGTGTTTAGTTTACAATATAATAATATGTCTGCATAAAAGCCGTCACTGGAAACCGATACTTGCATCCGAGTTCTACAATGTAACACAAAATATATTATGGAGGCTGCGTTTTTTGGGAGATAATACGTGACATATATCTTGGAGAGGACTTACCTTGTAGACGTCGAGATTACTTCAAGCTGCATTAAAAATAAACCTTACAATTAGATCCACGGCTTTTTTTATGTAATTATCGAAAAAATCATTTTGTAATACCGAATGCCTATATATTATGATTATGAATCATGTTTATCTTGTTTACTTTGCATTGAAACAAAGCTTCTGCTATAAATAAAATGATAAGGAGAAATAAAATCATGCAATAAAAAGTATCGTTAAATAAATTTATTAAACCATAAAACACACAGACAAAAAATATTTTCATATAAATAAACTAATATACAATTATACATTTTTAAAGCAAACAAAAGTAATTCGCAAAATTGACGAATACAAAGGAGTGTTCTAGAATTTCTTACACTTGTATGTAATAAATTAGTAATATCTACAGCTACAGGAAGTCTTCCTTAAAACTGACAAGAGTTAAACTTATCTGGTTACTCGTAACAAGAATAGCAATAACAGAGATAAATTTGACTCAAGGCTGTTAAATTAGACCCCTGTATACATTATTAGGGTTTTAAGTGCTTTTTTAAAATTTCATTAGCCATACAAATAGTAATACTAAATTGGTTAGAAATATTAAATTATTGTTATATAAAATGTACACAAAAACGTCCTATCGGAGAATCTACTATTGCTGCTCTAAGGAGTAGTGTCTCGACCTCTTCCAGAAGTTTTTGAAGAAACCCTTTTTCTTCTGAACTTCCTCACCTGAAACTAAAGGAAAAAATGGATTAGTATATGCAAAACAGGTGCAAAGTTTTTATTTGCTAAAATGTTTAAAATAAGTTTGTTGTACAGCGTGACTTTCAGGGATATCGCATAACAAACTTGAAAAATTCGTCAAATTTAGCTTCCAATTTCGGTGAAGGTTTCTTCAATATGAAAAGAAATTTCTTTGTAATCGGACAATCCGTGATATGTACTGAAATTTTCTCCTTTAAGTTCTACAGTTCTACATTCTGCAACTCAATCAAGTGGCTCTCAAATTCTTAATTTAAGAAAAATTTCGAATATGTTTTTACAATAATGTTCACTGTTCAAGAAAGCACTATTGCACAGGATGGGCAAATTTCGATGTTTATATAGGGTAATTCGGTAACTGTAAGAGATACAAAAAAAAATGGAAAATACATTCTCGATTTCTTTTTTGAAACAAATTCACTGGCGAAAACAAAAATTTGCTATCGTCTCTTGTTTTTGAGTTATAAACTGAAGTCGATTTTTCGACTTTCAGACATGTCAATATCTTGGTTGTTTGTAAAGTTATGAAACTTTTACATTTCTGAGGCACTTTTTTCTGAATAATACAGCGGCGTCGAGAAAATTTAAAAAAGGGGTAATTTTTGGTGTTTCGTAGAAAACTATGTCAGTGTTATCTTCACATCAAAGGTTCCAACCACTCCAGGACTAATAAAGCTATTTTTAAGAGGTTAAAAGAAAATCTCATTAATTGTGGATCCTTCAACAAGCCAAAACCAAAAAGATTACAACATTGAAGATGCTGAAGAAATTTCTATAACTGTAATTGGAATGGCGGTTGCAAATCCTTCAATTTCAAGTCGTCAAATTGAAGCTGATTCTGGGATTTCAAGACGTTGAGCTTTGGGTATTTTGAAGACACATAAATGCATGTCTTATACAATAAGGAAACAACATCACCTGCAACCAATTGATCTTCAGCGACGATTGGAGTTGTGCATATGGTATCGTCAAAAAAGTCAACAAGATCCATTCTTCTCGAGAAATGTAGTTTGGACAGATGAAGCCTAGTGCAGGAATTTTCAACGGGCATAACGAGCACTATTGGTCTGATATGAACCCTCACCGTACCGTTGATGTACGATCTCAGGGACGCTTTGGTTTAAGTGTTTGGTGTGCTCTACGTGGCAATCGTGTTTTAACATATCGCATATATCAAGAAAATCTTAATGGCATACGGTACTACGAAATCTTAAACCAGAAAATTATTGAGGAAGTTATGGACAATTTACCCTTAACTGAGGCAAGAAATCAGTCTTTCCAACAAGATGGTGCACCACCTCATAATATCAGGACCATTTCAGAATTATTAAATATCAATTTTGGAAATAACTGGAAGTGAAGTAACGGACCAGTGAGGTGGCCACCACCATCACCTTACTTAACGCCACTGGATTTTTTCTTTTGGGGTCACATTAAAGACAAATTATACAAGAAAACAAGTACCGACATAAATGAACTCAGATAAAATTTTATAGACTATGTGAATTCCATTTTAAATCTTCATATTTATAATGCAGTTCACAGTGTTATGAAGAGGTGTAATTTATGTATCGAACATAACGGACATCAGTTTGAACATTTACTTTGATTTGAATTTTTATTTTGTAGTTGTAATGTATTATAAAATTAGATATAAATATCTGATTTTTTGGTCCTGGCTTGTTAAAGGACCCACAATTAATGAGATTTTCTTTTAACCTCTTAAAAATAGCTTTATTAGGTTGTATTCTTTCTGGAGGGTCATTGAAATATATTTGGGATGCAATATCACAATTTTTATTACTCTGAATAAAGCATTCCAGCATTTCTCGTAATTTTCGTAAGACATCTTCACTTTTACAATTAAATGGGGTGTAATTATGACGGAAACAAAATTACTACTAAAAGATTATTTTCGCTATTAAATACTTACACATTAAAAGCGACCCCACATACGATGCAGTTTGAAAGAGAACAAAATTTCCTTTTTTAACTAAACCATAGCCAACTATCATTCCCATTTAGAAAAAAGACAACTTTATGCCATAACTTGAAATTGCACCTTTTTTTAAATTTTCTCGACGCCACTGTATTATTCAGAAAAAAGTGCTTCAAGAATGTAAAAAGTTGTTTTTTCATAATTTTACAAACAACCAAGATATTGACATGTGTCCAAAAGTCGAAAAATCGAACTTTTGTTTATAACTCGAAAACAAAAGACGACAGCAAATTTTTGTTTTCGCCAGTGAATTTGTCTCAAGAAAAAAGGATTGAGAATGTGTGTTCCATTTTTTTGTATCTCTTACAGTTACCGAGTTACCCTATACAAACATCGAACTTTGCCCACCCTGTACATCCGATTTCGAAAAGCAAAAAGCAATTGAACACCAAATGAAAACGTTTACACCGTGTATATTAATGTGAAAATAGACGTGTGTCATTACACTGATTATATATGCATATCACATATATATTTCTCACTTCCGGTTTAACCGGAGATGACCAACCTTTTTATTTTAAGTGATACACACTATACCGGATGCTAACGATACCAGGTATCCCCCCACTTTCTCCTTCATTTTTCAAGATAAAAATTTTAAAATAGAGTACAAAATATTTGGTATAAAAATCCATTTTTTACATAACCAGACCCAAAAAATACACTTCCGGTTTAACGGGTACTAGAGACTTTTTATTTTAAATAGCACCCTATATATTTTATAATCTTTTAGTCTTATATGATGGTGGTTTAAATTACCTTTACAATGGTTTTTTCAAAATCAAAATCGAGTCAGTAATCACCCTGAAAAATGGAATTTATTTGATTTGAATGGTCATAAAAATCATATTATTAAAGTTTACAATACTTAGTAAATAACTAGGTATTAACCGAAAGGTATGTCCAAAACTCACTTTTTTTAAATAGTATCCTGTAAATTTTTTACGTGTATTCGGTAGAGCTTTAAATTAGTTTTCCATAGCAATTTTAAAATTTAAAATCGGTTTTTAAATGGATCTCAAAGTACAGTTTCATATGTTGAGAAAACCATTGTAAAAGTAATTCCAAGCTCTCTCAGATAAGAACAAAAAATATTGAGGGTGCTTATTTCAAATAAAAAATTTACAAGTACTTCCGGTTAAAACTGAAGTGTTATTTTTGGGTCTGGTTACGTCAAAAAATGTATTTATGCCAAATAACTTGTACCCTAATTTCAAATTTTGACCTTGCAAAATAAAGAAAAAAGTGGGGGGTTACCTGGTGTCGTGGGCACCCGGTATATTCAGCTGTTTTAAAAAAAATTCTTTCTGAATTCAGCTATTACAAGATTTACGTACCCCCAAATTTTACCATAATTTTGAATTAGATTTTCTTCTAAACAAAATATTGACGATATTAAAATAAAAATTCTACATGAAATAGATTTAACTAACAACCCCATTAATTTAAGCAGATGCAGAAAAAAATTGATCAAACGCTTTAGCCTCTGTTTGCAGCAAAATGATAATATTTTCGAACATTTATTGTAAATAAAAGATATAGTTACTTTCGTATTTGAAATAAATATATTATTTAAATGTTTTTATTTGCTGTCATATGACAACTTTGTTTTAAAAGATATAAATTTGCATTATTTTAAATTTATTCACACCCCAATATCTTAATAAATTTAAAGTATGATGAAAATGTTATATATTGCAGAATTCAGAAAGAATTTTTCTTAAACTGTGCTGAATTTATTCTATGTCCATTTTCCCAAGCATGTTCACAAACTTTCGATTATTAAATTTCACCTTTAATATAATTTTTGTGTTCACCTAACCTTATATTGAGAGGTCTGGATGACTCCAAATGAGTAATACTTTGAGATCCATTTTAACAAAAACAAAACTGGCAAAATTCAAAAAACTGTATTTACAGTATTCCGTGTGAGTGTAATAAACATTATGTAGGAGAATCATCCAGATCTCTCAATATAAGGTTAGATGAACATAAAAAAAATTATATTAGGAAGGCTGAAATTGAAAAATCGAAAATTTGCGAACATGCTTGGGAAAATGGACATAGAATAAAATGAGATTCGGCAGAAATTTTAACGAATGAAAAATTAAGGAATCGCCAATAATATTATTGAACGAAAAAAAAATGGCTCTGTAGATTTTGGTACAACGTGGTTACGATGTTAAAAGAAGAATTAAACAAAACTAATATTGTATAATTTTTAAGTATCAACAGTTCTATGTAAGTATCTATGGATATTATATAAACAAATAATATATGCGTCAGATTTCACGCTTGACATATTCTACAAATAAATATAGTTTAAAAAAACTAAAAAACACGCTTTTTAAAGCACATCAAACTAAAAAGTGAAAAAATAATTATTAATATAAACTGAAAACAATAATGAACGAAAAATACTAGTATTATTGTGAAAAAAGCGTGGGGCGCTTTGTGCCATATTTTTCGTATATCGAGCAACCCACGCTTTTTTCACAATAATACTAGTATTTTTCGTTCATTATTGTTTTCAGTTTATATTAATAATTATTTTTCACTTTTTAGTTTGATGTGCTTTAAACGCGTGTTTTTTAGTTTTTTTAAACTATATTTATATTTCACTTTTTTAGTTTGATGTGCTATGAAAGCGTGTTTTTTTAGTTGTTTTACACTATATTTATATTGCTTATTGATGCTGATATTATAACATATTACGATCCAACAGATATTTCTGAAAAAAAAATTATTTCAGCCGTGGGATTTGAACTAACGCCCGAGAAGTCTGTCATTTCGCATCGACTGCCTTAACCCGCTCGACCACCGCTACCTAGCTGATAATCGTGGAATGTACTTACATATTAAGTCTTTCCTCTCACGCAGAGAATACATGAGGAAAGGGCTAGCTATCCTGATCAGGATAATGATATAAACTTATCAAATTATTGTATTGTTACCGGTTCTTCGTAAGTGTACAAAGTTTCAATTAAATCTGTCCGTTTAAAGTGGGTCAAAATCGAGTCCAAAGAGTCGGTTACAAACAAACAAACAAACAAACAAGCAAGCAAACAAACAAACAAGCAAACATACAGGTGAAGCTAATAAAAGCGTGTTAAAAAGAAGAATTCATAAGCTTTAAAAAAAGGAAACAAATTCGTTTCCGAAACGTTAGGGAAACATATTATTTTTTTGTCTCATATTAGTTGTCAAAAAAATACCTTCTGACTGATCTTTTGACATAAAAGTTACAAACGCAGAGGTAAATTTTTCCAGTAGCATACTGGGTAACTAACTGTGTTTTTTAGATAATCAAGAATTATTTGTGGTAGTAAGCCCGAAAGAAGAAAAAGAAAACATTAGAGAATGCCACAAATTAGACAATACAACAGAAGTATTATTATTTAGTATTTCGTTATCGATTTACTAGGTTTATTCAATGTAAAAATATACTTTTAACGAAAAAATGTTTCAAGTAAATTACATAATTTCCAAAATTACAATATCGAAAAGCGATCATTAGATTTCTTTTCCTTTTATGACATTCAAGCTAAACACGTAGATCAGGTTTTCCGAAACTTTACCTTTTTGAGTTACTAGGTTTTTCCAATTCACGGAAGAGATTGGGAAGCGTCAATAACATTCCAATCAGGTACCTAATTTGCATTTTAAAGTAGCGTAGTAAATATTTATTGACATTTTAATAGTATATAGCCCGTGGGTCTTTCATTCAGTTACAAATCTTTAATTTTATTTTAATATAAGTGAAGATGGAAGATCAAATAAGTACCAACCTAAAATAACAAAACCACTAGAGTCCCTTTTTTATTATTTAGGATTTAAGGTCTTAAAAGAGCTTGTAGATAGTAATTTTACTAATAATTATTTAATAATTAAAAATAAAATAATAATACGTACTTTTTTTCGTTTTGTAATGAATAAGAAAAAAAATATTGAAAACCAACTAAAAGTTTATCGTCATGTGTTTAACTCCGCTCCTCCCCCCCAAATTTCCTTCTAGATCAGTGCAAACAATTAGTAAGTACTCTTATTTACATAGAAATCGATACAAAACATAATACAGAATGTGACAAATAAAACCTACTCAAAACCCAGATTATCAAGTAATTGCTAGAATAAGGAAAATATATTAATTAATGTTATATGTTTACAAGTATTATCATTCGTAAAGAACAACTACAAGATAAGATTTGGTAAACAACGATTACTTTATTGATTTGACATTTTTATATAATAATATAATTTTTATTTCTTGTCTCGTTTTGAACAAAATTCAAAATATTCTTACTGCTGTGAGTGATACAAATTTACAAATTTATTTTAAAGAAGTTTTAATTTGAATAAAATTTATTTATTATTATTTACCACAATCAAAGTGAATCAGTCATGTGACAATTATTTACCACAATCAAAGTGAATCAGTCATGTGACAAATAAGAAATAAATTAATTCAAAACTGTCTAGAAACCTAATTTCCCTTACACATTTTATTAACTATTTGAATGGAGGAAAGGTGGGTATTCTTATGCAATTGAAGTATTGTTTGTCTTTATTTCTATAGTATGTTTCTTAAAAAAGCTGCGTGGTTCCCAGATAGGTATTCAAATTAAATTTATAAATCCCTGTTATTTGCCTGTTAGTAAAAGATATCGAAAAACGATAACAAATAATTCATCCTAAGTACCATATAGATTTAATATACAGGGTGTCCCAACAAAAAGTAGGCACCCTGAATAACTTTGGAGATAAAATTTTGTTGAAAAATTGATGAAACACGTCGACCTTGTTTCCAAGGGGGAACATATTTTAATGTAATACTTGTATACCATCAACATCATACCTCTACCCTACATGGCCACCCCCTCAAAAAAATTCAAATGGCAAAGGGGATCGAGTGATACATTTTTTGAAAGGTCTTTCAATTCTCTACATAACTGTGTATTTTTTTAAACTGTTTCATTATTTTAGGTTCGGGAAATAAAAATAAAAGAAGCAGTTTAAATTATCGTATGTATTGTTCAAAATGACCCCCACCGACTTCCATACAGTAGTATAATCTGTCTTGAAATTCTGTACGAACATTTCTGAACACATCTGGAGTCAATAAACAGCATTCTCGAACAATTCTTTCACGTAACTCTTCCAGAGATGCGGACTTTGTTTGCAAATACCTTCGATTTCAAATGTCCCCACAGAAAGAAATTCAAGGGGGTTAAATCGGGTGACCTAGCGGGCCACTCCACAGGACCTCTTCTTCCAATCCATCACTCAGGAAACCGATTATCCAAAAATTGACGGACTGCTATAGCAAAATGTGGGGGTGCCCCATCCTGTTGAAAGAACAGTTCGCCTTCTAATTGATTATCGTCTTCTTCGAGGATTTGGGTAATCATTGGGTCGATGTTATTTTCTAACAGATCGAGGTACCTTTCGCTATTTAAATTGTCAGGAATAAAAAACGGCCCCACAATGTGATCTCTAAGATGCCAGCCCAAACATTTAACTTCTGAGGCCTTTGGGTATGAGTTTCCATGAACAAATGGGGATTGGTTTCACTCCAATACCTACAATTGTGCCTGTTTACCTCCCCATTTACCTGAAATGTCGATTCATCAGAAAAACACGTATTGTACAGTAGATTGGCATTACCGTTTAATTGTTCACTAAAAATCTCACAGAATTCAAGCCGACGATCGGGATCATCTTCGTTTAATTCGTGTACCAATTTAAATTTATATGGATGAAATTTGTGGGCCTTTACAATTCGATGAACACTGCTTCGTGATACACCGGAAGCCTCAGCTACTTTCTTGATCGATTGAGTATTATCCATCTGCAAATGACCCAGAACTTCCACTTCGACTGCTTCATTCCTAATCGGTCGCTGTGGTTCATGCTTTTTTGTTTCCTACAGAACCTGTTTCTATAAATTTTGTCAATAATTGTAAAACATACTGAGAACCAACCCTTCTATCTGGGTGATCTCTATTGAATATGCGCTCCGTAGCTCTAGCACAATTATCGTTTTTAAAATAAATGCTGACAATTTCTATTCTCTCCTGAAGGGTATAAAACATTTTGAGAACTCACTCTGGTAAAATGTATCTCGATTTAAAATTGGTTGTGAACAAATTAATGTTGAAGGACTATCAAATACTTATGAGTTTCTTGTTATTCTAAAACTAAACGGACAAGGAAAGTGTTTTTTTGTCGAAAAATCTCGTGTTGATTTGAGAGCACTAAAAAATGTAGTTTTTTTATAAATTCCAATACCCAGTGCCGTGTATTTTAGATTTTTTAAACGATTTCGATTATGTGTAATCATCAAAAATAAAATTATTTTCCTTAAGAACGAATCGATAAAAGTTTAAAAAAATAAACAATTATGTAGGGAATTGAAAGACCTTTCAAAAGATGTATTACTCGACCCCCTTTGCCATTTGAATTTTTTGAGGGGGTGGCCGTGTAGGGTAGAGGGATGATGATAAGTATTACATTAAAATATGTCCCCCTTGGAAACAAGGTCGACGTGTTTCACCAATTTTTCAAAAAACTTTTATCAAAGTTATTCAGGGTGCCTATTTTTGGTTGGGACACCTTGTATAAAGTTACAAGCGATAATGATGCGCATTTTTTTTTAATAAAAAATACGATTATTTAGTTTCATAAAATGACACCAAATAAAATATTCGAATTTCATATTAATAAAAAAATATATGCATCAGTATTGCATATAATGATATACATATATTAAATGTATATGGTGTTTAAGATGAACTATTTGTTTTTATTCTTCGTTTTTATCAAAAGAAAAAATTTTAACAGCAATCCTGGCGACGAGGGCGTGCTTACACCGTTAAAAATAGTTCGGATTTCACGTCCTACATGACGTAAAACCGAGGTCTCTAGCGCATGAAACGAATTTTTAAGGTTAATTCACCTATGATATTAATCATAGATGATTAATACCTATGATTTTAATTATCTATGATTAAAATCATGGGTGAGTTAATCTTTAAAAAATCATTGGCATGCGCTTGATAATAGCATACTTTTGACGTCATGTAGGACGTGAATTTCGAACTCTGGTAATAAATCCTTGAATGACGCACTTTCCATGGGCATAATTTTTTTTCGTACTGTTTACGCAAGTAATACAACAGGTGTATTAATGAATATCGAAAATTAAATTCGTTCGACTTAAGATAAACATATGTTGCTTGGAAACCATACGAGCTTTTTAGCGCAAGTAGGAATGGTCGGTTTTTTAAAACCAGGTTTAAAACGGTTTTTCGTTTCGGTAAATTTGTAAAACTCGAAAACCGGTTTTTAATATTATACCATAAACCGGTTTTAGATATTAAAGTCAATATGTAAAAATTAATTAAAAACGTTAACATTTTAACTTGAAATCGCTTGGGGCACACTTGAGTCAGGCCAATGTTTGACATGAAAATCCACAAACTTATTATATTATGCTTAATGGCTTTTATGCAAACGTAATATTATAATGCAAACACCTACTCAAACATTCCCAAACAGAAAAACAGGAATTTATGGAATTTACATATGATAAAGTAAATCTTATTTCATTTTACAATGTTAATACGTAAACTAGTTTTATCGGAATACATATGACAAAAAAGTTATATTTTTACACAAGCCAAATTTAGTAGTGATGTCACACTATATTTTTCCTTATAACTCGTGATCGGCTAGAGATATCTAAATTATGTAAAAGACATTTACTGGTTCCTACTCAGCAGTAGGAGTTTCCACCCCCATGCTTAATGCCATTCTGGTTCCTACATTTTTGTGTGATAGAATGACCAATTCACCAAATACTGCTTAAACCAGATACTTCAGTTCTACCTTATACAAAACACAGAGCGTCGAGTATATTTGTTGACCTAGATATGACGAATGCACAGTTTCAGTATCTTAAAAAGTGTTTAGGTGAGAAAGAATGTACATAAATTTTATTCATTTCAAAATGTTAATACGCAAATAGTTTTATCGCAAAACGTACGGATTTTAGTTATTTTAGTTTTTTTTATTTCTGTGGTTTTGTATAGAATATGTTTTTGTTCTTTTTGTAGTTCCGTAAAAAACTGAATAAACTGAAAAATTTTAATACAAGTATAAACATTTTTTTTATGTTTTAATTGTTGTTTTTTTATAACCAATTTTTAGGAAAACTGAAATTCGACAACCGGTTTTCTCAAGAGTCGGTTTTTGTATAAACCCTAAGCGGAGTGTGGTTTCCTAAAAGCAACATATTTTGATTCGAAAAAGAGAATTTGTCTTTGTTTTACTAACTACACAGTTTTCGTTTATTAATACACGTATTAGAACCAAGCAAAACGTACTATATTTAAATAATCTATAATAGTGCCATTAAATTATATGGAAATCATAGTGAAGAAAATCAGTGTTCATAGTTTTGAGACAATATCAGCCATTGTGTACAATGTTGGTTGATTGTTTCCTGTAAAATTCCTAACTTCTGTTAGACTTAAAATGAATGAATTCTCAGATAGATAGATGTAAACGTGCACCCCTAGACTGATTGAAATAGAACGTTCGAAGAACTATGAATATTGACTGGATTTAATAAAATCGAGTTAATATAGGTACACAGTAGTGTATAAAAAAAATTCATTTGATTAACATTTAATAAAATACGTAAATATATGTATACTTCGTTAAAAAAAAATGTTTACCTGGACTTTATTTGAGCCACTGCATTGAGCTGGTAGACATATTATGAGAAAACAATGTTTTTTAACAAAAATCTCTTATATCCGCTACGCCAGTTGCGAAGTGATGGGCTTTGTGTCGTTCGATGTATGCACAATATATTTCACGTTATGGGGAAAATGTATGCCTTTTGTTTGTGTTTCAAATGTGTAGAGATTATCAGTCTATTGGAAAGTAAATCCTTTATAAGGGGATGCAGGATTATAATGATTATATCCAGCTGGAATAACACCCTAAGCTCTGGACGCAATCGGAGCAATTTTACATGTTTTGTGGCAAAATTGGCAAGAAATTGTGATCACAATCATGGACCGGAGAGGGAAGAAAGATAAAGTGGAGTAGGTGTACTACTCCGCTATCGCTTACAGAATTGAGCAAAACAAAGAAATTATGGATTTAGGAAATAATAACTTTCTTACAGGCACGGAGGAAGTTAAAATGAGATAAATAATATTCCTTACAGCAGTCCGTATTATTTTAATATACATAATTCCGGTTGTAGCAAATGTAAAACGTATTAATTGTGTTCATTTTTTGTTTTGTTTGTTTTCTTGTTTTATTTGCATTATATAAACGGCATTTGGCGAAGGACAGGCTGTTATGGCGCAGGGGTGTAGTCTGCAGTAAGTGCGGGACGTACAGGGTGATCAATATTTCTGGACAAATCTAAAAAAATTATTTATTTAGCAAGTCGAAGCAATTTTTCAGTTGCAGCTTGAAGGTCCTCGTAACCCGGAAATTTAAATCTCTATCTATATTTAATTTAAAACTTGATCTATTTATATACAGTAAATCTCTCTCATCTCTAAAAGCTCATCTTTATACTAAATAATATAAATATGGGGCATTCCACGTCAAATTACCCCAACCATTTTTAATTTTTCTGAAAATTTTTTATCTTAGTACTACTTGAAAGTAGTATCCAGGTAAATTTTTTGATTTTTATCTGAATCCCTCTAGAAGTAATGAATTTTTAATGATTTTAGATAAAAAAAAAGCCTTCAAATGGCTACAACTTTTTTAAAAATCAATATATTCAAAAAACTTTAGAGATTTTTTTTTTCGATTTGAATTGTACTTTATTTAAGTAGTATCCAGGTAAATTTTTTGATTTTTATCTGAATCCCTCTAGAAGTAATGAATTTTTAATGATTTTAGATAAAAAAAGCCTTCATATGGCTACAACTTTTTTAAAAATCAATATATTCAAAAAACTTTAGAGATTTTTTTTTTTCGATTTGAATAATTGTACTTTATTAATATTACCCTAAAGTGCCCTTTAACAGGTTGACTGCCGACTACTCCGATCGGAGTGTACCGACATCAATCGGCGACGCCCCCTACTCCGATCGGAGTGTTGTGTATGATTATTTACCCATAAACCAAATATGTTTTTGTTTGTATACTATGTATACCTTTATCTTATTACCAGTTTAGTTCTTCTGTGTTCCTAATATAAAAATAAAAGTTTTTTACATAATTACGGTGTGTTTTATTCGTATTATTGCTAAAATGTATAGCGACTCCGATCAGAGTGTTCGACATCCTGTGAAAATATTAATGCCTGACGCCGGCCACTCCGATCGGAGTATAATTTTTTTTCGCTAATTTGAGAAAAAAAATGAAAATGATGATAAAACTATAATTTATATGATTTATGGCATAACTAAAGGTAACAAAACAAATAAAATTTAACGGCGTCCGAGAGTGCCTCAAGAATATGGTCGACAGTCAACCTGTTAAAATGCCATTATTTACGTCCAGGCCCATGAGCCGAAATCCAACCATTATGCGTAGGTACCCGTTATTTTACAATAACAACTGCCTAGTCAAAGTGAGAGCCGAGCCTTGTTAATCCTCAAATTACCTAAGCCACCCACCATTGCACAGATTGCCTAAAATATGCCAGTCATTCTGCAAAATATCCGAAACAACAGTTAATCCACGGATTGCCTGCCGAATTGGAAATATGTAATTTCGGAGTTCTCCATGTTATTATTTTTAAAGGTATAAATAATAAGATAGATTTATTGGGGTTCAAAATATAGCAAAGAAGGTTTAGTGCCATATCCCAAAAAAAAAACAATTATGCAGCTATGGACACGTGTTTCGGAGTTATTGCCCCTCATCAGCGTAACGTAGCTAAGGAATTGGATCTAGGATAGGATAGATCAGGAACAAGAACTGCTCGTTTCCACCTGGCACATGCCAACAAAATAAGATAGATTTATTGGGGTTCAAAATAAAGCAAAGAAGGTTTAGTGCCATATCCCCAAAAAAAAAGACTGTGCTCATCGAGGCCCCATTTGTGGCACATGGGAATATAAAAGCACTAACTGAGTACTTTGTGCTGTACTTTCCAGCCTTATTTTAGTTCTTGTTCCTGATTTATCCTATCCTAGATCCAATTCCTTAGCTACGCTACGATGATGAGGAGCAATAATTCCGAAACACGTGTCCGTAGCTGCATAATTGTTTTTTTTTGGGGGGGTATGGCACTAAACCTTCTTTGCTTGGTATAAATAATATTATACATTTAACAAAAATTTCCAAAAAATACTGAAACAACTTTCTGGAATCTTCAAATATATCCATTAAAGTTGCAATTTTGATAAAAAAAGTCTAATAATAGGTACTCTACAAGTTCACTATGCTACGCCCCCGACCTATAGATTTTTACGCCAAACGCAGATAAGAGCTGAACATTTTTATTTTATCTAAATTATATACCTATGTTGAATCAGGTAACGTAATGTGTTTACAAATATCTATACCACACTATACTTAGATGCCTACTAAGAACACTTACAACAAACAACATTGACTACGGATTTATTTATTTATACTATTATTTTAATATGTTCCACGACTATGTGGAAAACTAATAAATTATGTCGGGTTATTGCTACTCTACTAGACGATACATAAAAAATGACATCACCGCACCATTAGTTTTCTTTTTTATCAGTTGACAGATATCGGAAGTATACTTCCTTCCAAATATAAATTGCTCTGTGTTAACTTATATAGTGGTTGTGGTTTTAATATGTTTAATTTATTTGAAATCAATTGAGCTGTTCTTAAATATATTTAATATATATTTGTAACTAACATATTTAATTTTAATATATTTCTTTACACTTTACTCAACGAAAATTGGTTAAGGATGTTTCAACTGCAAAAATATAGGGCGTAGATACATATACTGGTACCCAGGTAATCAATTTGGTTGTAAAATATTTCCGTTTGCTTTTCGTTAAGTGTTCCTGAATACCTTAGTTACGGAACACGGATCCAGATAATTCGTAACTGTCAACAAAACAACCGATGTTTGCAACTGGTATATTTGGTGAGGGAGTAGGGGCTCTTAATTTGTCTTCGGGATCGTTAGTTGTTATATGATGTAAAATGTAATGAAGGACTGGTAAAGCTGGAACTTTGGTATTAGTTCCAGTGGCATTACCGTAATGGTATGAAATAATTAACTTGGTTAAAGATAATTAAATAGACTCTAGAGCCTTTTCATGCGGCCCACTTTTTGTGGTGCCACTAAACACTTGCTCCTTTTCACATGTAGTGTCGAGTTCGTAAATTGTTAAGTGTCAAAATTCATTTTCAATGAATCGTTAAACTGGCGAATTTACTTGCCACACGTGTCAATGCTCTCATGCGCAATAATGTTCTGCTAGTATTTGTTTAATGGCGGCGTAAACGTCTAGGTCGCGTTTTGTAGCGAGGACAGCGTTTCCTCGCCACAAATGCGCGACTGTTGTGTGGCCCTCGTTGCGTGTGAAAGAGTTCTACTTAAATTTGTGCATTGTGGATGACACGCGTTAGTGGCACCACAAAAAATGGCTCTTACTCATGTCTTATTTCGTCCAAAGTAAAGGCTGAGTCCACCTAAATGTCTGCATCATTAGGATACTTTCTAACAGAGCCGTTTTCTTTCGACTCTGATCACAGAATCATAACGCATTTTTATCCGAAAACAACCAATAGAAGTTGAGTAAGATATGTAATATTCGCATACGCATAATGCTGTTGGAGATCACTTATAGAATTTCCGTGGCTCAGGCACTCCTTAATGTGGCGTAGTTGCGCAAAATCCGAATTTTTATTTAATAGGACATTAAATTTCATTACAGCTTGGGGCACCGTTAAATTTTGTAGTGTCATATTTATGTTATCAACTATTTCAAACGATTGAGCTAAAGAGGCAGAATTATCTTGAAATTGGTTAATAGCATTTGCTAATATACTGTAGTTCCCTTGTATAGTTCGTGAAATTTCTTCGACTTTTGGATTTTTAAACTGCTGTTAAC
Organism: Rhamnusium bicolor; assembly: GCA_029963845.1. Lineage (NCBI taxonomy): Eukaryota > Metazoa > Arthropoda > Insecta > Coleoptera > Cerambycidae > Rhamnusium > Rhamnusium bicolor. The sequence goes on from JANEYF010003625.1 coordinate 395,499, forward strand.
TTTTTTGATAGTTTTGGACTCCTTTGGGTCGAATATGAAATCTACAAATTTAACTGCGTGGAAATATTTATTATAATAAAAATCAGCTTCCACCTTGTTAATATCGGCTGTGGAGATCAGGAATTCTTGGGCACGTAAAATTCTTTAATGCGTTGTGTAGATTTAAAAAACAATTTTTGTACTTGCCATTAATTTGTCGACATCCTGCTTTGAATACTTTCTGCCACAGGGTGAAAGGCATGACGTAGATAGGTTATGTGTGATAAATTAGCACAAGACTTTTAAAGCGATGTTACCGCTTTAAAAATATGCAGCCCCGCCTGTCACCAACACAATGTTTCAGACCTTATATTACTAACTGTTGAATGGCTTCAGCCTTGTCTTTTTTGTAATTTTTAAAATGTGTACTAAAACATTTCCCACTTTGTTGTTTTCTGTATCCGTGCTTTCACCAACGTTATCCATAGTTTTCTATCAGGTAAGTCAGATCGTACAGTATTTTCAATTTGTTCTTTTACATGAGGAATATGACGTCGTAGTCTTTCCCTCGTGGGTAGTGGCCACTTAGGTACATATTTTTTCCAAAATAACCGAAAATGTTCCATGTTAACGACATGCGACGGAATGTTACACACACTCAACATAAAAATGATATCATACAGAAACAACCAGTATGCAACCTGTTTTTGAGATAAAGCTTTCAAATTTGGTACACACATTCTAGAGATCAAGGAAGAGATTGTTTGTTGATGAGCAAAATCGGTCCCAATATCTAAAAAAAAATATTAGTGACATTCCACCAATGTGATTTTTTGAAACGTCAAAATGTGACTTTTTTGAAACGTCAAAATGTGACTTTTTTGAAACGTCAAAAAATGTGACTTTTTTGAAACGTCAAAAATTACTTTTATTATAAACTCCACCACACGTCGAGTTTTACTACGGTGAGGAAGTTCTGATTCCCAAGTAATAATTGGCAGCGGTTTTTTACTAATCTATTTATTGCTATGATGTATATGACATATATTAAGGCTTACATAGATATATCTACAAAAATAGAGAATAATTTTTGAAAAACATGCTCAGGTCATTTCTTTCTTTTATGGGGGGTTAAATCGTCTCGCTTTAAGAACCAGCAGTAATCACCCATCATGGCTGGATCCCATCGTCCTTGATAACGCATTTCCATTGTCCTGATATCTTGATGAAACCTTTCTCCTTGCTCGTCGCTTACCGCACCGAAATTTTCAGGAAATAAATTTAAATGAGAATGCAGAAAGTGAATTTTTAAAGATATACGACAACCAAGCGTTTGGTACGAATCTAAAAATTCGTTTACTAGTTGTTTATAGTTCTTATCCTTCTTGTTCCCTAAAAATCTCCTGACTACGCCTATGAATGAATTCCAAGCTCTAAGTTCCTGTCTGATGAGTGTTCCTTTAAAATTTGCATCGTCAAACAATTTTCTAATTTGAGGACCAAAAAAAATGTTTTCTTTAGGTTTGGCGTCACTTAATTGGGGAAAAGTTCTCTTAAGTATTTAAATCCTTCATCCCTCTTTATTCATAACCTTTACAAAATTTTTCATTAGCCCAAGTTTAACATTAAGAGGTGGCAAAAGAACATTTTTATGGTTTACAAGGAGCACATATTTAATATTATTAGTTCCTTTCCGACAAAATTATTTTCACATAATGTTCTTTTATTGCACAACTTTCCACTAAACAAAGAAAACAGCAATATTTTCTAAAGCCTCCTTGAATGGCTATTACTTTCAAATCCCCATATATTTGCCATTTGTATTTGTTGTAGTTAATTTTATTCATACTGCCCATGAATGCATGTTGCGCATATTTAAATTTCCACTCCAAGTAAATTTTGTTTCATCACTAAAGATTATGTCAAACGTGGTTTTTTGCACTCTGCGTACGAAAAACTCACTTTTCGCTTTGTGCATAAATAACAATTGAACATTTGAATACAGAAAATTAAATATTCGCTTCTGACTATTTATAATTCAGTTTTACAAATAATAACATAATAAAACCTAAAAACCAGTATCGATAACCCCGTTTTTAAATCTATTTCTGCTCTCGAGCTTATTGTGTTTGACGTGTCGGGAATACAATTTTACAATCTCCTGAAACTATTGATTTTAACCCCAGCTCGTTTTTTTTAGTTTAATCAAATAGCAAGCCATAAAATGAATGTCACTTGCGACAAAGTTAATACATTTTGATTGTCGTGAGTATCGCAGATCAAGCGAATTCACTGTCATGTGAATTCCTGTGTTGTTTCTTCATCCCTTTCTGCCTTACTTACGGGATCAATAGAAAGGGAGAGTTTACAACAGGGCGATAAATCTGCAGTACATTTTGTTAATCAATACAGAGTGTCTATCTTTTTTTATAGATTACTGCATTTCATCGGAGTTGTTTAATTATTGCTTGCTTTACTGGTTATAGAAATAATTGGTCTGTATAGTTCAGATCAAAAACCCTACAGACATAATTAATGACTTTTCTTATTAAGAGCGGGCGCTACATTTACATTCTGTAATTGTGGGAAACTAAGGCCTACCGCGCACTAACGATTTTTAGTTGTACAACTAAAAGTTGGTAGAATGACAACCACAAACATGTATGGAAATTGGATAAACACCACTGTCGATTCCCCAACTGATCCAATTTTTTTGTCGTAGGACTAATATCTCTGTACACAACGCGGAACTCAACTTTTCGTTGCAGAACTAAAAATCGTCAGTGCGCAGCAGGCCTAACTTGTAATAAAATATATAACGATTAAAGTTGTAGTACTTTCTATTGTTCTAACTAAAAATTGACTTTCGCATTGTTAAGTTGGCAACTATTTTTTAGGTTAAGTAATTTTATTAACAGCATTTTTTTGTGCAACTTAACAACGCTAAATCGACCTTTACTCAAGACTACACACAAGCGCAGATTCAAGGGAGGGACAATGGGTGCAATTGCCCCCTCCTTGTGCCGAAAAAGGTCTTACTGAAGAAATAACATTATTTATACTATACTTTTGGTAATTTTGTATTACAGAACGTCCGATTTTTGAATTTTCATTTCCTAGAATATCCATTTTTGCCTGCTGAACACGATATTGGGGTAAAAAATTCGTCTCAGCGATACTTTTTGAATTGGGGCACAATGTACCAAAATGTCGCGTTGTTCCATGATTATTACAGTATTTATTTATATTTTTTTAGTTTATTCATCTCAATAAGGATCTTTTAAATTTGCTTTAATAATATTTGCCTGTTATATTTGTTGAAAAATGCACCAAAATATAAAACAATATTCCAAACTATTTTGTAGGTTATCAGCTGAAGCTAGAGTTTTTTTACCCTCATGCAGCTTGGGCAAAGAAGAAGCATTTTCATTGGGGGTACTGGTCGTAAAATCAAGATGTTCCTTCTTTTATGGCCCTAATGCATAAATTATTTCGATAAAATTTGATTATCTAATTCGCAATTTCAGTATTGTCAACTGTCCAAACTTACTACAATTCGATCAACATTTCATATTTCATAAGCTTGTTTGTTTATTAAAATTAACAGTTATTTATGTAAAGTTAGGTTATATTTTGGTGCATTTTTCACGAATGTACGTAGCCTTGTTTAAAAACCTTCTAATTTGCAGTGCCGTGTAAATGAATAAGGATGCTGTTAAGCAAACCAAAGTTTATTTAAATGGGACACACTATCACTGGTATAGAAAATGCAAGATTTTTCAACACCTATTATTAATGTAAATGTATTGGAGTGTTTAGAAGTATTCGAATCCCTATAGACATTAATAAACTAAAAAAATTTTCAATACTGCAACATACTGTGCGAAAATGTAACATTTTTGCTCAATATCTCGAAAAGTATAGCCGAGGGTGAATTTCGGACTCGAAATTCGTGTTCATCAGGCAAAAATGAGTATATTAAAATTTTCAAAAATTGAACATACAACATTACTAGAGTTTTAATACTGCCTCGATTCACAGAAATTACCATAAAAAAAGCAAGTGTTCTCAAAATGCCTGTATATTTTTCAATTACACAACATTTTTACCATTACCATATTAGGTGTTTTTTAATATTTGTGTGCAATAATACCAATAATTTTTAAGGTTAAGTAATGTCAATAAAGTCATTACCTAAAAAAAAAAACAGGACTAAGACCATCATTTTCGTATATACAGGCTGTCCAAAAAAATGGAGCAAGTCCTAGTGTCGTAATTTATCGTCTGATTCCAATGAACAAGAAAAAACAAATGACAATTTTTTTTAGAAAAGAATGTTGATTTCTAGTAAATTATCAACTTTTTTTAAAAAATCAGAATATCATCTGTTTATTGTTTAAGATAAGTCATTCTTCATAAGGTATTTTCAATATGTCCAGCCGGCTCATATATTTTTTTTGTAAATCACCTGACATGTTTAATAAGCTGCTTTACTTTTTATTTGATTGCAATAAAGGAGAGAGATTTGAGTTGAGAACCTTACTATATATTTTACTTATCATGCAAGTAAATGACTTGCTGTAGAAAGCAGATTTATATTTAGGAATCACCAATAGTCCATGATTACGAGTACTATGAGTATTATGAAAACTGGAGGAGAGTGTTACTTTTTCGAACAAATATTTGGGATTTTTTTTATCAATTACTTTATAATACAAGCAACAGCAATGAAGTAATCTACGGTCTTCCATATTTAACCACGATAATTCACGAATTTTATAACTTATTGACTCATATTTCTTAAAATCAAGAATTTATCTGACACACGAATTCTGAATTCGTTGTATTCTATTACTATCCTGTTTTGTAATACAGAAATGATATAGTGTATCTCCATAATTTAAGTGTTATAGTACTAAGGCATCACTTAACAGCGTCTTATTATTTTTGTCAAGGAAATTACGACATCCATATAAAAGCTTTAAATTACTAGACAATCTTTTTATTAAATTATTTATATTGGTATTACGCTGTAACAGATTGAAAGGTTTTTTTTTCACAGTAGTCGGTTGTAAATTTATTCCATTTAATGTTTATTTGATTAATTAGATCTGTACGTTGCGATTTATTGCCAAATATTAACATGGAAGATTTATGGGGAAGACAGTGCTTGTTTAAAACCTCTACTAATAACTGAAAATCATTATTAATAATGTTACAAGCATCAATTATGTTGTCAGGTTTAAATGAATAATATACTTGGGTTTCACCAGCGTAAAAGTGAGTGTTGCGATGATTGATTTCGAATATTAGATGTATATATGGCGAATAAGAGTGGTCCTAGAATGGAGCCCTGTGGCAGCCCATATTTAATTTCAAGAAATTCTGATAAAGAATTATTTCACTTGACCATTTGTATCCTATTACGTAAGCAACTCTCCATCAAAGCAACAGCATTCTGTTCAAACCCGAAGTAGAAGGAAGAACTGATGTTTCAATCGATCAATCGCTTTAGAATAGTCAATGAGTATCAATACTGTCATATTATTTTGATCTACCTCGGGGACAATATCATCGTCTACACTCGTAGTGTAGTTATGACCAGGATGAAATCCAGACTGATTTTCCGGGAGAATGTTGTGAATGTTGAAGTGCTGGATTATTTGATGATTAATTATTTTTTCAAATAGTTTAGAAAGGGTAGGTAGGATGCTTATTGGGAGTGTCTTTGAAATCACCAGGTTGTTTGCATTTTGGGAGTGCTATTAAGTCTGATATTTTCCAAAACGTTGGTACAACTCCGTGCAGAATAATGGTATTAATAATATAAAGAACGTAGGGAATGATATATGGACAACAGTACAAGAAAAGCCATAGATCTATCCCTCATTTCCAACAGCCATATATTTGATTGAACTGAGGGTATTTAAAACATCATCATCGTTCGTTTGAGAGAATTGGAAAGTTCCAACCTCGGTTCCAACTCATGCTTTCCGAATATTTTTGTAAAATTCCATTGTTGGGAATATTATCATTTTCAGATACATAAACAAAGTAGTTGTTTATATCATTACGTTGACATCAATTTTCTGGAATTTCTTTGTTTCCTTGCTTATCGTCAATATTTAAATCTCGTAAGGCCTGTCAAACAGTTTTATAATTATTTGCACGGACACGAAATTCGAGGTTGGCTTTTTTTTCCACGCTTAACAGAACTATTTACCAAGTTTCTAATATTTTTCTGTACTAAATTTCCAGATCTATTATACCTGGGCCTTATCCCGCAACCTCATTAATTTAAAATTTTCTGTCAACCATAGTGCTTTATTTTTAGTGAATCTGATTGTTTTCACAGGAGCATGCACCTTAAAAGTTTCTGGAATTAGAATTGATAATTTTTCATCTACATTAGGTTTAGAGTATATTTGATAAAAATTTTTGGAAATTAAATCATTTGAGAATTCTTCATAACTAAAATTTTAAAATCCCTATGGCTCAAGATTTTATTATTCGATTTATGTTTACTTAGCTTAAAAGTAGAGCTTACAAGACAGTGATCAGAAAACGAAACGTACGTATCAAACGTTTCTATGATTATTTACATCAAGAGTTTCAGAGCAAATTATGATATCAAGTAAACTTTGTTTTGTGAGCCCTAATTTAGTCGATACATCGACAATTGAATGGTCGGCCGTAACAACGTTGTAAGTCGCAAAATCCAAAATACGTGTTTTACATGGAACAACATTCTATGTATGTACCGTGTATTATCATACAACTGCCGTTGGTGGCAATGTTATCAAATACTGCAATCTGTATTTATTTGAGCAGTTGAAATAAGATATTCATGAAAAAACTCTATATAAACGTATTTCCTTAATTCCAAAGATTATGCTTTTTGTTACATACAACGTTGTTACGGCCGACCATTCAAAATTCGTTTAATTTCAAAACTTTCAAAAGTGGAGTACCTATACTTTTTTATCAGAACTATTATTAAAATCGAGTAAATCTATATTAAAGCGTCCTAGGCATATTTTGCTGTCATATTCTGGTATCAAGGACATCCAAACAAATATTTACATAAGGATTTGTATTTAATCCATGGTTTAGTTAATTTAAACAATTATTGTGAAAATTACGGGTTGCTATTAATCGGTAAGCATAAAACTTCGTCGGTAGTAACAGTCTTAATTTTTTTGATTTACTTGATCACTCTATTTAGCTGCAGTTTTTTATGACTTATAAACTTCATGTGTGAAACATCTACATATTATGTGCAGACAATTTTATGAATTAGTTTGAAAGTTCCTTACAAACGAAAACCCACTCAATGGAGTGAAAAAATAACTCTCATCATTGTGGTCTATAAGGAAAAACGACCATCATTTATTAAAAAAAACACGAGCTTTCAGAAGCCCTCCCACACACACACACATACACACATTAAAAATTTATTATAAATATATGTTAATTTATAACTAGGTGTTTAAGTGAAATTTAAACGGCAATCAGGAAATGTTTTTGGGCTACATTACGCATTTTTAAAACTTTTCTATATTTTTAGACCTAGAGCTCTAAAATGGAATAAGGTGTAAATAACCTAGACTGTTTATTTATTTTAAGATGTTATCCAGATAAAAATATCTTAACGTCTAAGTGGGGGATATTTCACTTAAGATATGAAATACCGAGCATTTCGATTTATTAGGAACCGTGTAGTTTGTGAGTCAATGGAAACCGATATTTATCTACTTTTAACAAGAAATTGATCATTTTTGTAAAACTTATCTGGAGATTTTTAATATGTATTGTCAATAAAAAATGTAAAACTACTACTGTAGATCATTGGCGACTCGTGAACCAATAACTTCGAAATAACATTTTAAATCAGATCATTACATTTTCGAAGCAACAAGTAAAAATATTCAAACTGGAGGAGAACGTGGAATATTTTTTTGTGAATCATTCTAAAAGTAATTCACCATGTTAAAATATATTTTTATTATCGATATATAGTATATCCGGTTGTCGTTGTCACAATTAACTGAAAAAAATACCTTAAAAAAACTTGCAGTCAATCGAAATTATTCTGCGAAAACTGCATCTCAATAGCTTATTTCGTTTCAGAATTATTCACGATCAACATGGTTAAAGTATGTATTTCTTCCTCTCTTTATTTGTTTGAAAGGCTGTTTTTTTTTAATTAGAATCCACTGTAGAGATCTACTAGTGGTGTGAATGGCTAGGGAATGTACTCACTCCATTAGTGTTCGTTCATATTTATTAAATGTTTTTCGGAATAATGTTATCTGATTGTAATGTTTTGTAATACTTTTTCAATTTTTTCGGTATCGCCGTTTTTAAGATATTCGTATTCTGTACATTTATATTATATCGTATAGTAAGGTAAAGTAAACTCTACTATTTTCGTAGTTTTTTTTTAAACTGCGAATTTGTCATTGATGTTACATTTTAGGCAATTCTAAGCTTCTATCGTATAAAATTTATTTTTTGTAACTTGAAGTGTCACCATCCATGCCATACACAAGCATATAAAGTTTGAAATAAAAATAAATCTAAATAAATATATTTTTTTGAACTTGTCGCCATATGGGTACAATATTAAAACGGATCAAGTAAAAAATCTTTGCGGTTGGTATATTTTTTATATGAATGAGGTTCAGGAAGCTGTGGTTTTATATTTTTAAATACACTTCATAACATACATTGTAATTTAATACAAGTAACGTCAAAGTCTATTATTTATTATTTAATTAATTAACTTTTTTCTTTGTGTATGGGAAATATCAGGACCTAAGTATATGTCGAATTTTGCACAAAAATAAACCATCTACCGTCTATTTTTGGTAGCTATGAGATATGACATGTTATTTAAAAATAAAATAATTTCAGTTACAAAATAAAAAGATATTTGCAACGTCAATGGAAAATTTCATTGTTTTATCAATTCTGATAACATTTACGCCAGACTTCACATACAAAACATAATTTTTTTTCATATATTTAGCAATCTGTATTTAGTGGAGCAAATTAGGCTTGAACATATAACGTCAAACTGGGTCATATCGACATATTCTTGTTAGGTAGGTTATTTGCCATACGAAATGGTAATTTACGACAGTTTTGATTGGTACGGAACTATTTTAATAAAAAATATCAAAACCGCGATTTTCCGAAAATATAGCGTGATAACTCTAGGTCTATTTGAGATACTGTCCTATATTCTTTGGATTGAAGGTACATAGATACATGAGAGGTTTATTATACAAGGTGATTCTAAATTGAGTACCATAAATTAAACGGAGTATAAATAAAGTCGAAATAATACTGTTACGTGTTTGCTATCCACACAAACACCTCTACTCGTAGATTCGTTGATTGAAAGTCCAGGTAACACTTACTCACTACTTTATTTACTAATTAACAATTAATAACAATAGATTAATTACAGTGGCGTAACAATACGAAGACCTCTTTTACTCATATCTTTTAACAGAGTAAATCAACGGAATTAATTTTTTGTATACAACAATTACTTAGAAAGGGCAGTAATCAGACAAACTTTCAGTTCATTCTAACAATCCAGTGCCGTATTAATAGGGGTCATGTGACATTTTATACTCTAGAAATAAATTGTGGTTGGATTTTTAATTTTCGTAATACTTGACTCAAACACTACAAAAAAAGGTATATTTGTTTAATTTGCCCAGGTGCGTCCGTTTTCGAGATATTTTCAATTACATATCACAGCATCAGTCATTATGTGAAATACTATTTTGCAAATACAAATGAGAATTACCAAGAAACAAATTTTATTACCTAAAAACAAATTAATTAAAATTAAGACTATGACAATAACTGTTCAAAGTGTCCTCCATTGACACGTTAACACTCGTGCAAACGCTTCTCTAAAGAAAACATAATACTGCGCTAAGATGGTTGATTTGGTAATTGTTCAAAACTATTTTCTACCCTTAGTCTCAATTCTTCTACAGCATCTACTAGGGTTGCGTAAATGTTGTTTTTAATTTGTCCCCAGACAGTAAAATCTAATGGATTTAAATCCGGATATCGTGCAGGCCAATGAATAGGAGCGTCAAATTTAATTTAACAAAAGAAAATTTTATACCAAAACGAACCGGCCAACCATCAGCAGTACCATTTACCGACCAACAAACATCTACAATTTATCAAACAAAAAACATTCCAAAAGGGAATGAAAAATCTTCAAATCCTTGGGACACCTTTAAAAATATCATCATGTCCATATCTCAAGATAACTATTCTTTTCCTACAACAATCATTGAACAATTTTTCCTTCCCGATTTAAACGATTTTAATATTTCCTTCATAATTTTAAACAACATAAATCATTTAAGATACATTACAATTTACCATGGGTAAGAAATTCTCAGAAATTGGGATTACGATTATGCATATCAATTAACCATTTACAAAACTCAACACGTGTTACTCTATCTTCAGGCAAAAGATCTTGTACATGCCTCAAATGATAAGGATATAGCTGCTGTTCCCTAGCAATTCTCCAGGTAACGGACTGAGAAATATTTGAGTTGCTAGCCGTCTAGTGCTTACGGTGGGATTATTATGTAAAATTTCTAATACATCTTCCTCTTTTTCAACTGTTGGTGCAGTTCGTCTTCTACCTTTGTTCAAATGTTGTGGTTTAACATAGCCCGTTTCACGACAACGACGTTCGAATGATAAAAAAGCCTTACGATCTGGCACCATTCTGTTGAGAAACTTTTCTGAATAACGTCTAGCTGCTGCTGCCGAATTTCCATGACATTCTCCTAATATTAAAAGTATATCTGTGTATTCTGCACAAAAATAAGTTGCCATTTTTATAAATTAATATTATGACAAGTGTAATGTTGTTACTCCGGGACTTACCCGTTAATTATGAGGGCAACAAAATTTAGTATTTTTGGTGCAGCTCCTCGGTATTGTAGGAGGCCACTACACCGCCGGCAAGTCAGGAACTGGGCGAGGTTTTTTTAATCGGCTCAAAATATGATACGTAATAGTATCAAATTAGTATAAAGTACCAAAATAGCGTATTGAGTGGAACAAGGTGGGTTGTGTGATTACTAATTTGAAAAAGAATAGAATTAATAATAGTTTATTTAACCGTGAAACAGAGCAAAAACAAAAAAAAAAATAAAGAGAATAACTGCTTGACAAAATAGTCAAATACGGATTACCAATATGTTTAGTGACAGGAATATATATTACCCAAGTACATAGCTATATCCTTGTGCGTTATAATATGTTATTATGTGTTAGTGTTATTATGATACGATTATTTGGCCTCACAAATAAGAATTTCGTAACTAAAATTAGAGGTATACAATCCCAAAAGAAAATTGTAAATCTTAGTTATAGTGAAACATCTAACTAATTTGTATTATATAACTTCTCTCTACATATTACATATAAACCGTAAAGTTTCAAAATTATCCGATGATTGCACGATGACCGGGGAAAATAAATAGATTTATACGAACGACAAGCATCCGGAGGAACGTCTCCTCACTCCTCAGTCCTCACTCCTCGTAATACCGAGTAGCATCCCTGTACGTAACCTGGAACTGGCTGAACCCCTAGCGTCTACAATTCTTGCTTGCGACTAACGAGACTAACAGACTTGTTCTTATGACTGCAAGAGGACACTATACTTGAAACGATAGATTTTGCAATGGATTTAAGAAAGAAAAAAAACTAGGTACTTACACGTGGAGATAGGTGACAACGCGTAAATCCCTTGAAAGGTACAATTTTCTTCAAAACAAACAGCAGCAAACTGTCACAACCAAAACGATGAAAATCGTAAGCTGTAGGAAAATTAAGCTATCCCCGAAGGATGATTTCACAATCAATTTTAATTTTTTTCCCACAGAAAGCGTTGATCACTATCAAACGTAAGTTAGCACTCTTTTTTTTCCTTCTCAACCAACCAAAAAAAAACTATCCAAAAAAAACTATTTGAAACTTGACGATCCCAGAAATAATATCAAATATTTAAAATAAAATTTACTGATAAGGACAGAACCAGACAAATGGTGAAATAGGCTAACACCTGGGCTGGTACACGGGAGCATCAATATTGAAACAAAGAAAAACCGCAATTTAACCGATCAGTCTTATAAACATAAAATTTAGCTATTTCGGACAGTTTGTTCTAATTCGTTATGTTAACGACAAGTTTGGTTTTGCATTTTAGAAGGATAACGGTGGTGTTATATTCGAGCGCGCGCCTATGTCTCAACCGAATTGTTGCCTTGTACTAATAAACCCTAAATTACTAAATATACGTAAAGTGACAACCCGCGCCTGAAAGAAGTAAACAACTTATAACCTCTTAAGTGGTTTGCTGAAATAAATAGCAATAAACTATTTTACAATATATATAAGAGGTGTCGTATATTACTATTTCATGACAACGAACCAGAAGTAAAATAAACCGTAACAATGTTTGAGTCAAGTATTACGAAAATTAAAAAAAAACTTAACCGCAATTAATTTATTTCCAGAATATAAAATGTCACATGACCCCTATTAGTACGGCACTGGATTATTAGAATGCACTAAAAGTTTGTCTGATTACTGGTCTCTCTAAATAATTGTTGTATACAAAAAATGAATTCCGTTGATTTACTCTGTTAAGAGATATCAGTAAAAGAGTGATCGGTTAGTCGACCATTTAACACCCTGTATCTTGTTAAGGTAGCATTTTCTGGAAAAAAAATTATTTAGGTTTTCGTATTATTTCGACTTTATCTACACTCCGTTTAATTTATGGTACCGTAAGACGCGGTGAATAGGGTCGTTGCGGTGAATGGGGTCCAAAGTTCAATTTCTGAACATACCCTCTGGCTAAAGAGCCTTGACTCCATCTTATATCATATTAGCGACCTTGATTTCGTCAGTAATAACAGTCCTAGCGAGCTGTGTATAAGTGTGCGAAATTGGCGCCAAAACCTATACCGTGAAAACTTGGCCCTGTACTCGCGCATAGCGGACTATAAAAACAAACTGATATCGGAATAATTGAACGTAAGTACCGCTTAAAACACCCACTTAATCAGTTTTTGGCTGACGTAATAATTTTTTATTGAATCGATTATTTTGCGTTTTAGGTTATGTAAACTGAACTTCGTGGGGTGAATCGGGTCATCATGCCGCGAATTTATAAGCCAGATCTACGTGCAAGAAGATATAAAAAGTATAGTGATGAAATCATAAGGCAGGCCCGTAATGCAGTTGCAAGAGGATCCAGTATCAGGGACGCATCCAGAAATTTTTCAATCCCGTATTCTGTACTACAAAGGCATTTATTTAAAAAAATAGAAATCTCAAAAAGCATGGAGGACAAACTTCCCTTTCAAGTAACGAGGAGACTGCAATTGTGGAATGGTTACAAGTATGTGCGGATTGGGGTTATCCAATGGACTTATATGACTTACGTGTAATAGTGAAAGGTTATTTAGATGCCATCGGAAAAACTGTACCAAAATTTAAAAACAACATGCCAGGGTACGACTTCGCAGAGTGTTTTATGATTCGCCATAAAGATAAACTTGCGGAAATATTTTGCAAAATATTAAGAGGTCTAGGGCAAAGGTTTCTCCTGAAATTATCAACCATTTTTTTTGATAATTTAAAGAGCAGCATTGATGGGATACCTCCAACTAACATCATAAACTATGATGAGACGAATGTAAGTAACGACCCAGGCCGATCAAAAATCATTACTAAAAAGGGGTTGCAAATATCCCGAAAGGGTAATAAATAGTACTAAGTCAGCTGTTTCAGTTATGTTTGCGGCCTCTACTATGGGACTATGCTACCCTGCTATATCGTGTATAAGGCAAAAATTTATATTCAACATGGAGGGAGGGGCCTCAAAAGGCACCCGCTTTAATTGCAGTCAAAGTGGTTGATTTGATTCCATCATTTTGATGATTGGGTCAAAACCATTGCTATACCATACCTGAAGAAACTTCCCGGGAAAAAAATATTGATTGGTGACAATCCCTCATCACACCTATCGATTGATTCTATTAAAGCTTGTCAAGAGCAAAACATTTCATTCGTTTTTCTTCCGAGTAATTCTACTCATTTATGCCAGCCATTAGATATTGCATTTTTTCGACCCCCTGAAAACAGCTTGGATAAGCACTCTTCTTCAATGGAAAAAGGGACCTGGCATGAAAGAACCTTCCCTACCAAAATCGGATTTTCCTAGACTCTTCTCCAGAACTTTAAATAAATTAGAAGAAAATGCAGCGACCAACATAAAATCAGGGTTCCGAAAAGCTGGCATCGTTCCCCTAGACAGAACCCAAGTATTAAAATCGATTACCCAGGAAACCCAGTCAGAAGACAATGAAACAAATGAGACAGTTGAAAGGTCTTTCCTTAATATTTTGCAACAAATGAGATATGGTGATTACCAAGTGATCAAAAAGCAACCAAAGAAGAAATTGAATGTAGTTGCTGGACAAAGTGTGGGAGTAGAATCAGAAAGTGAGTCAGCATAATCAGATGAGATGGAAGAAATGCTGGAAGCAGAGTTGGACAGATCTGACGAAAACGAGGACGGCAACATATCAGACAGCCAAAACAATGACAGTAGCAACCAACTGTGTGTAGAAAAATTTGGTAGAAAATTTGATCAAGTAGCGAACATAAGCGAAAATGAAATTAAAATTGGCAACTGGCTCCTGGTATCGTTTTCCCCTGAAAATAAAAGAGCGTACTCAAGTAAGATGCTTTATTATATACGTGAGGTCACTAAAAAAAGTAAATGTGAGTTTGAGGGAAAATTTTTAAGGGGAAAAAGCACGAGAGATTTCTCTGGATTTATATATCACTATCCCGAAATAGAAGACAGAAGTTGCTTTGAATATTCTCAAGTGGTTGGAAAACTGGAAGAGCCTGTAGAAAATAGAAGAGGGGATTTAAAGTTTAAAGTTAACTTCCACTATCTTTAAAACATTAAACGAAATTATTTTTTATTTTATTGTTTTTAATTTGTTTTTATTTTTCTACAATAAGTTTTGTTTATTTAAGTTTCATTTTGTACAAGTGTTTTTATATTTTTTAAAATGTCTATCAATGACCCTATTCACACAAACTGTGTTAGAATAAGGTATCTAATGCAATTTATATAGGTGACCCTATTGACCCACATTTTGGGGTGAGTAGGGTCAGGGTACAAAAAAATATATATATGCTAATCTTGATCATATTTTCAAACTTTGCTCTGATGGCCTTATACCTTAAGTAGGGACTCATATAATGAGCCCTTAGATAATTTTATTTACTGAATGGTTTCCAAGTTGCAGCAGCTTAAAGTTCAAAATTGACCCTATTCACCCCATTTTACGGTACTCAATTTTGAATCACCTTGTATATTGTCTTAATGTTGTAAAACTTATTATTTTGTTTCTACGACCATCATTGAAAGAAGGCTTCTCCCACTGCTAGTTGAGAACAAAAAGTTGACGTTTACCGCTGAGCGAGCAGAATAGTATATTTCAATATAATAGGAGTGTCTGGCATTTTGCTGTAAATACACACACTGGCGTGTGTGTGGGGGACGAAACACGTGTATTTTTAACTAGCGATCACAAGAGTAAACGTATATTAGTAATATTTGTTGTAAATGTTCCGGAGTTAATCTCCGGTGCCTCTTATTAAAAATTATTTGTATTTAAGAAGGACTGTTTAACGTCGACAGATATATTTGGCGCATACTTAAAATATATTAACTTTTTCAGACTCTACATTTATGTCTTGTGCAGTCTACTTCTTTGTCATTTAAAATGTGATATCTGCCACCCCCTAGAATCAAATTCAAAAACAAAAAAATTTTTTTTAAAAATCTTTAAAAGGTCGAATAGATGTTAAATATGTAAAACATAAACTGACAAAACCAAAAAGTCCTTATCACTCGTGGGGGATTTAGATATCGAAAAAAATAAATGATAAAACAGCCCCATATACGCCCTGTCGACTTTGGCAGCCTGCTATCCTCTGCAAAAGTCTCAGTTCTTTTAGACGAAAAGAAAAAGTTTTGAAAAAATTCTTTAAAAGATGAAATATATGTTAAATATGTAAAGCATAAACTGACAAAACCAAACAGTCCTTGTAATTCGTGAAGGGATGTAGATATCGAAAAAAATAAATGGAAAAACACTCCCAAATGTTCCCAGTGGACTTTGGTAGCCTATTATCTTCTGCAAAAGTCTCAGTCTTTTAGGATGAAAAACAAAAAAAGTTTTGAGAACAATTCTTTAAAAGATCGAATAGATGTTAAATAAAATTAAATATGTAAAGTATAAACTGATAAAACCAAAAGTTTCTTATAACTTGTAAAAGGATGTAGATACTGAAAAAATAAATGAAAAACACCCCTAGCCCCCTGTCGACTTTGAGAGCTTACAAACAATCCTGTGCAAAAGTGTCAGTCCCTTGGACCAAAACTAAAAAAGTTTTGAATAAAATTCTTTAAAAGATCGAATACTAAAGCATAAACTAACAAAACCAAAAAGTCCTCATCATAACTCGTAAATGGATGCTGATATCGAAAAAAGAAATGAAAAAACACCCATACACCGTCTGTAGACTTTGGCATGTGCAAAAGACTCAATCTCTTTGAACGAAGAAAGAGTGTTTTAAAAAAATCGTTAGGAGATTGATGTTAAAAACACAGAGCATAAGAACACACGCGCTAATGGATCTTTCATTAGGTGTTTACAATATAATATTATATCTACGTAAAAGTCGTATCTGGAATTTGCTGCCTCTCGATCTGCAATTATAACTTATACGCAGTTGCTTATTTACGGCACCCACGCTCATGATAATGTGATACTCAAAAAAACCAGCCTTAATTACGAGTTCAGAAACTAGGCTTTTCCAATGCGCGCATGACATGAAAAGCAATTTTATCAGTTTATGGACGTGTATGAACCAAATTTTTCCTTATACCTCTGTGGAAACAACAACACATAAATATAAATAAAAGTATGGTTCGAATCCATCCGGGAGCAATTTGGAAATTTTATTTGTAATTTGTTTCGGATTAAGAAGGGAGAGAACTGTCGATGCCCTAGATGTGGTTCGGAATCCGCAATAAACTGTAGGGCCTCGTCTCTCTTCTTTGGATATGTTATTACAATAGAAAATACGAAAAATTTGAACTTTTTTAACCCTTTAGAGGGGTGGTTTGGGGGGGTTAAATTTGGCAAAAATGTCTACCAGCCAAGGTGAGGGTTTTTTTAGTTCCTTGTGAACCGTAAGCTGGCTGGGCAGACGTTTCTTTAATTTCAACTTTTTTTTTTCAATATTTAAAATTTTTATCCATTTTTCGAAACTTGATGGCAAATTGCTCAATAACCGACCGATAAAAATGTCTGCCACAATAGTACAGTACTGTACACACCAAAACAAACATTTTGCGCTAGGTTTGTACCGATAACTAAAAATTTTTTTTCAATTTCTGGTTACCGCGCGCCGACCGGAAGTGTTGTCGGCCAGCCTAATGATTGGGGTATATGGAGTACATCTACTAACTACCTATGCGGACAAATATCGGTAACCATTCGATTAAAAAAAGTTCCTCCCCTGCATATCCGGCCACCATACCAAAAATTTCAATAGAGAAAAAAATATGATACTCATATGGTCTCTTTGATTACCGACTTGTAGACGGTAACCTTTTATCGTTGAATTTGCACGCTATTGCTTAGACTAATGGTGATCGTTTAACTTTCCATCTGAGTTGAAAGTGACCACTTTTCCACCCGGGTGGAAAATAACAGTTAGTCAATGTCATTTTCCAACCTATAAAAATGTCAGAAATAGCGCATCATTATGATTGAAAATAAAAATTATTACTATTACAGCTCGCCGAGCGCAAAGTGGTGAGAGTTTCTAGTAGGGCATAAAGAAAGACATTTTAAGATCTCTTTAAAATTGGACTAATATGGCTAACTAGATAATGGAATGGAATTGCCCAGAACGATAGTAAAAGTTTACGAGAAAATAGGGAAACGAGTATTTTCATCTACTTTTTGGTCATTTTTAAAGCGGTCGTAGAAAAAATCTTGTCTCGAGAGAAAAGCATCTTTTCCACTTCCACATAGTTGTTGGCCTCGGTTACGTCTCGGCCAACAATTTCTATGCTCGAGCGGAAAAGTACTACTTTCCGTTCTAGCTATATAGCTATTACATAAATCATACATTTTACTGTGAAATGCAATGTAACACATATGGCACATTTTTAATACAGAGATTTGGCCCTTTTTAATCAAGAACAATTCGGTACCAGCCAAAATAACCTACTTAACAAGAATACGTCGGTTTGATCTGGTTCTACGTCGAATAAAGAAACGACTTCTGTATAATTTACCTGTTTCACATTTGTAAAAGTTGGCAAACAGTAGAATTGTGATAATTATGGATCATGTGGATGTTAAACTAGCTGTACATTTAATTTTTAAAATAAAATAGTCGTTTTAAAACTGACCTACATAACATGTATATGTTAAAAGAATTTATATGGATTATTAAACATTTATTTGCAAAAACTCTGAAAAAAGTACGTAATGTTAATATTATTGCAGCCAGGAAGAGTCCCAGATTCTTTGAAGGAATGTTTTTTTTTAATAGTCCAGTGAACATTTTTAAAGAATGTCCCCCAAAAAATAATTGGCAATATCAATATGAAGGTCATCTTTGTAAGGAAACACTCCTAAACTTAATTTTGTTTTTCTATTTTACTTTTACTTTCTTATACTTAATATAAGGAAGTATAGTAATCGTGATTTTTTTCGACCTCGAGATTTTAATTGATATATACGTTTTGAACCCTCCTGAACCCGTTTTGAGTATTTTTTCGAATAATGTCTGTCGGTTCGTGTGTGTGCGTGTGTGTGTACGTGTGTAGCTACGACAACTCAAAAAATACTAATGGGAGACTTCCCAAATTTGGCAATTAAGATTTTCAACAACATTTTAGATAACACATTAAGTTTGCTGAATGTGGTGCTACCAGAAGAGACATATTGAATGAAAGAAGAAAAAAGGTATAATTTTGGGAAAAAAATTTAAAAAATTTATTGCATTTCTGGACAAATCTTGCAGAAACGAAAAAACATAACTATGGAAAAAATCTGTCTGCATGTCTGTAGTATCGCGATTGCAGCTACAGTTTTTGAGATAAAGTTTTCAAATTTGGTGCACGTGTTCTAAAGGCCAAAGACAATGATAAATTCGGCGATGAGCAAAATTAGCCAGCTGAAAGGAAGTCCACGGGACCCAAACTATTTTGTATTTGTCTTTACAATATATATTCTTAAAAGATTATAAATCATGTCTACTATATCAAGCCAATAAAATATATTTACTTAAATAAAGCTGATGTGAACTGAAATTTTGCACACATTTGACCTCATAAAATGGGATTAGGATAAATTTAGCAATCTGACATTTGAAATGTCTAATTTAGTTACAAAAATGCCAATGTCAATAATTAAAACATATGACATGAATTATTATTGACAGTATGGAACGACGCTGATAATTAAGTATTTAAAAATTTTAATGAAACATTTCAAGGAACGCTATTAAATTATTATATTAAATTAAATTTAATAGACGTAAGTAAAGAATTAAATAGAATGATTTTTTTAGATCAGGATGATATATACTGGTATAAGAAAGTTATGTGCTGGCCACATCAGATATTTTTCTCGTATGACTTGATTATGACTATGAGTGTATTTGTACTATTTATTATAAAATTGCAAACATATTGGTAGTAGAAACAGTTACTTTGTTGGAGTGAATTTTTAAAATTGGTATATTCTAATCATGTTCTCAAAGATCGGGGGGGTTGTTTGTTTGTAGACCTTACCTGGCACCCCGGCTATGTCGAAATAATAAATTTAATCAAACTATTTCTTGCTACCATCCAGCATCTCGTTTACCTTTTCAAGTACATACAATAACAACTTTGATTTTATCAATATCGACGAACTGCTGGTTTATATTTTCTTACATACATCACTCTTTCTTTACTCTTAACGACTTTATGCACTTAACTACTCAAGCAGGCTAAAGAAACGGATAAGATAAGAAAATGGCTTACCGTTTGCGTTTTCGTGTATGGTCGGCGACACTATTTCCTTTTCCTTTCTTGGTTCTTTGCCATTATTTCCTGGAACAAAACAGGAAACTACAACTGGTTTAACCAACCAATAAAGAAAGATTATAAACAATTAAATATACAATGTGAAAGAATTATTGACTATATAAATAAATTTATAAGTAGAATAGAGACTGCATGTAGATTTCCTCGCTTTATTTCTGTACAATTTCGAAGTCGAAAGTGCATTAACGAACACCAATAAAAAAATGGTTCCAAAAACAAAATTGTAAAGTATTGCAAATTACTGAGAATTAGCCAACATTTTTGAGCGAACAAAACCTGTTTATTTAAATCGATGTTCTTGTCACGTTACTAGAGAAAAAGTTATAACTTCGATGTTTAAATACTAAGTACAAAATGTGAATTTTGTGTCCTTGAAAAATCTTCTACAGGTTGAAATTGTCGGAACCAGGACAATAAGGTTAAAATAAAAACGCTACCTTGCCTACGTTTCGTTTAATATGCTTAAACTTCTTCAGGGCTCAATAGCCAAAATAATTATGTAAAGTTCCACAACAGAAAAACTTTTTTAAAACCAAGTCTGTAGGCATAACAATTATAATACCAATCGATTTAAAAGTCAATAAAATATACATATATGTAGACATTCGACACACAACAGATTAAAATTTATCAGTCTTCTTGGCCAATTTGATTTCGGTCCTTGGCCAAGAACACTGATAAATTTTAATCTACTGTGTGTTTAATAACTACATATATGTATATTTTATTGACTTTTAAATCATTGGTTTTATAATTGTTATGACTACAGACTTGGTTTTAAAAAAAGTTTTTCTGTTGTGGAACTTTACATAATTATTTGGCTTTTAAGCCCTGAGAAGTTTGGGTAAATTTAAACTCGAAACGTAGGCAAGGAAGCGTTTTTATTTTAACCTATTGTCCTGGTTCCGACAATTTCAACCTGTAGACTAAGTACAAATTTTTTTGGGTTATTAGGTCCAATGTAATTAAAACATTACGGTATTAACTTGCCGACGTTTCGGTATAATTTATTACCATCCTCAAGGCACTGTAAGATATAAATAAATTGATTGTAAGTTATTCTATATCTATATGGGTGATAAATTCTAATCCAAACTAATAGTGAAGAAATAATATTGAACAGTTAATTAATTATTTTATAACAGATTGTAGGAAATATGTACTTATTTTAGGCACTTCAATTATTATTTAGAATTAGTTATAGGTTAGTGATATATAAAAATTATAAACAAATACTCACATTAAAATTTAGTGTTTCTCGTGCAGAAAAACATAATGGCAGGAACATACTTCGTAGCTATAATATTGAGTTTATTGAAAAATACTCGGTATATCGGCGCATACAGAAATGAGACATTTTTATATACTTCTTGAAATGTGTGTTATTCTAGTCGAGACTGTGACATTAATGAGATTATTTTTTAGCAATGTTAAACTTACAGATAAGGGATGAATAAGTGTTTGGGAACTAAAATGGTTGTTTATATAATAAGTAAACAAGCTTAAAGTAGAACGGAACGAAAGATGTAAATAGGTTGATAATTTTAAAATATCTAATGTATCATAAAGTTTTCATTTTATTAATTAGATTGAAATAACAAGAGTTTAAATTTTCAGTGTCTTTTCTTGAATTTACTGATTCGAATTTTTTAATGTTTATCATTCCTTGAAATGTTCTTTTTTTCTAGATTGTTTACCTATTACTGCGGTTTCGTCAAAGTTAAATTCATGATTTAAAAATTTACAATGTTCTACCAAATATGTAATATTAAGCTTATTTTTATTTTTGGCATCTCTCATATGTTCTTTTTCCCTTGTTTTTAGATACCTACTTGTTTGACCTATATAACTTCTATTACAATTTTTACATGGTATTTTATATTTAAATTCGATTGTAATTCTGTTGGTGTTTTAGTTTTTAATTTGGTAAAAAAATTCTTTTTGATCGTATTTTCACTTTTAAAAGCTATATTTATTTTGTTTAACATGAGGACCTTTCTTAACTTTTCCGAAAGATTTTTTACATAGGTAGTTTATAATAAAATGTTGGTTCTGTTAGTAAAGGTCTAATTGGTCGACTATTATTGTTATTCTTTAATATTCTATTGATTAATGATATCGGAAAATTAATTTTGATAAGATACATTTAATTAGTTGAAAGTATTTTTATAAATTAATGTCCAGGGTCAAGCACACGGTTCACAGGAACAATGTGATATCGTCGCATAAGAACTATAAGGTTCGAAGCTACATTTTGCTCAAAACTGAGATTTTTCTTCCAACCTACTGTAAATATTTTTCTGCATCTTTCTGGCTAAGAAATTTCACTATTGAATGAAAGATAACGCCACAATAATTTATGTTTTTCGTTACTCTTTGAAATTGCAGACTGATTACTTATTTTTATACGTTTCCTACCGTCTATTTAATAAATAAAAATTAGGTACTAAAATTTATACAACATTTGCACTTTCTTTATATTAAAGCATATTTTACAGTCATATGGTTCTAAATACAAATGCAAAGGTTAGTTAATTTTCCCATAATTCCTACAATTTTGGGTAAATTTAAACCATTCTGCATACAACATGTCAGGCAAATAAGAGATTACTTCGTTCTATATTTGTTACTTAGAACCATGTAATTCTCATGCGCCTCTATTGCCTAGTGTACAAATAACTTGGTGTTTGTCACATTATATGTAAGTAACAAAAAAGAAAGGTCGACTTCTTTCATTATATCACCACTTAATTATTTGCGTAGTAATAAGGGCACGACCAAACTATAGTATATATCTCAATCGTTATTCATGGTTTACGGATTTATACGTATCAAGATCATGTGAACTATTTTATAAGAAATATAACCATCATTCTTTGTCCCGGGGCGCATTAGAAACATTATTTTTGTTTGTATAACTTTCGCAATCTACATTCTCATCGTTCCTACAATTTGTTTAGATTTTCTCAGGGTTGTACTAAAAATAATGAAATTTACGCTATTTTTGATTTCATTTCCTGATTTCTGACAACTTCGCACTGATAATTAAGTACAGTACTGATTACGAATTTCATATCCACCATTAATGTTTTGTGGAAAACCACTGATGTGATTTTCCACAAGACATCAAAACTCCATATACTACACTCGATGTGCGTTTCCTCAGCCAAGTTGGCATCATCTGGAGATGATTAAAACTAACCGTATTATAAGAGTGTATCCCATTTATACCTAAAATTGAATTGAAAAAAATAACTTTGAAAAAGGAAACAGATTCGCTTTCCGAAACATTACGGAATTATACTATTATTTTTGTGTCTCATATTAGTTGTCAAAAAACACCCTCTGATTAATCTTTTGACGTAAAGCTACAAGCGCAGGGGTTTATTTTTCCAGTAACGTATTGGGTACCTAACTAACTATATTTTTTAGATAACGAAGAATTATTCATGTGGTAGTAAGTCTCAAGAAAGAAAAAGAAAAATTTAGAGAATGCCTCAAATAATACTGGCGGTTCTTCTATAGGGTCATTTGGTCAATGACCTCCAACATACAAATAAAAATAGAGCTAGCTATTCATTTTCTGAAGTTTAAAAATATATAATATATATATTTTTAAGAATATTAAAAATATATGTTTTATATATTTTTAAACTTGAATGAATAGCTCTATTTTTTTATTTGTATGTGGGAGGTCATTGACCAAATGACCCTATAGAAGAACCGCCAGTGCAAATAACGTTCAGACAATATGGTGTTTCGGTGTTTTGTGGAAAACCACGTCAGTGCTAGCTTCACATTAAAGGCTCCAACCCACTTCAGGACTACGTTTTTTTTGGGATGTGTATATACACATTACAACAAAGGACGTGTATCACTAAAAATAATTCGGAATAATTGGAGTCATTTCTTTCATCCTCGTCAAATTGTGAAAAACACCAAATTATCTCGTAATAAATAAATAATATAAATCATAAACTTTAACATATATAGTACATGTTAAAGTTTATGATTGGATCACAAAGTTATGTAGGTTTCCGGATTCAACCATAATGGAAATTTTCACCGAACACGGGATGGCGGTATCGAGAATGGTGATTTATATTAATTTAATTTAAATTTTAATAACTTTGCGAATTAAACATACATAAATGCTTGTCGCGGTACAAGAAACATGAATTTACGGCACGGCATATTGTCAAAATAGATAAATAGTCCGAAGCGTCATAGTTAAAATGCCGAGTGATTTATTTTTCGCGGTCGACAAGCAAAATAAATTTATATCTGGTTTTTTGTTTTGTATATCTTGTCAATAACTTTGCTTTTAGATAATGGATGGATCAGAGATATTCCTTTGTAATAAAAAATATATATTTGCACCAATTCTATCGGGAAAAATAGGACCTGAAAGCAGTAAAATTAGTTTATTCAAACATTTTAAGAGCAAAGTGAACGATTGGATGACAATTTCTAAATGAATGAAAAATCTAGGATTTTTTAAAATATTCTACAAAAATACATTTTTTAAAAAAGAAGTATTTCACAAAAAATATTTTCGATATTGCAACATCGGAAGTATTTTTAAGAACAAAGTTATAGTTATAAAAGGATCTACAGTCTCTAAAATTATCTTCCAAACGATCACATTGCTGTTGAATCAGTCACATATATATCAAATTATTGAATTCGTATTCCCAAAATTATTATAACAAATTTCACTCGTTTTATAAAGTTACTGATTATAGTAATTTTTAGTTTCATTTATTATGTATATTACTATTTCTGTTTACATTATTTTCAAAATGCATTTGTTAAATTACTGATAATTAGAATCTAAACAGTAGATAAAGTAAGCAATATAAGTTGAAAGTATGCGACTAGTTACTGCAGGTGACGTGATTAACTGTCTTTTGTTTATCACTAATGTATGTAATTTTAAAATTCCGGAAAAATGAATCAGACATCCAACATTTGAGTGTACATCTGCCCACATAAATTTCAAAAATGCTTACAGATAAATGAAGAAAATCACAGTAGCACCATTACTATTTTTTTAATTTCTATTTTAATGTCACAATTACAAAATAATCTATTGGTTAAACATTAAAAACTATATATTACAGACAGGGCCGTGCGGTGCAATTTTTTGAAGTGAAGCGAGTTTTTACTTTCTTATACCTAATGTAAGGAAGTATTGTAATCGTGATTTTTTTTCGACCGAGATTTTGATTGATATATACGTTTTGAACCCTCCTCAATCCACTCTGACTATTTTCCGAATGATGTCTGTCGGTGCGTGTGTGTGGATGTGTAGGTGTATGTGTGTGTATCCGCGATAACTCAAAAAAACACTAATGGGAGAATTCCCATATTTGGCAATTAAGATTTTCAACAACATTTTAGGTGACACATTATATTTGGTGAATGTGGTATCACCAGAAGAGACATAATGAATGAATGAAGAAGAAAGGTACAATTTCGGGGGAAAAAATATAATATTGCATTTTTGGACGAATCTCGATGAATTATAATGAAAAAACATAACTTTATGGAAAAAAATCTCTTCGCATGTCTGTAGTATCGTGATAGCAACCACAGTTTTTGAGATAATGCTCTCAAACTTGGTACACTTATTCTAAAGGCCAAAGACAATGAAAAACTCGGTGATGAGCAAAATTGGCCAGTTGAAAGGGGGTCCACGGGACCCAAACTTTTTTGTATTTGACTTTATAGAAAAATATATTCTTGATGAAAGATTATAAATCATGTCTACTATATCAAGCAAATAAAATATATTTTCCAAGTACTTAAATAAAGCTGACGTAAACTGAAATTTTGTACGCATTTGACCTCATAAAATGGGGTTAGGATTCATTTGGCAGTGTGACATTTGAAATATATAATTTAGTTACAAAAATGTCAATGTCAATAAAAAGAAATTATTAAAATATACAACATGAATTATTATTGACAGTATCGAAGGACGCTGATAATTAATTATTAAAAAAATCTTAATGAAATATTTCAAGCTACGTTTTTAAAATTTAATTGAGGTAAGTGAAGAATTAAATAGAATGAGTTTTTTTAATTAGGATGATATATATACTGGTATAAGAAAGTTATTTAAAAATCAAAATATACGGGGATATTCATTTTTTATTGAACCATCAGAAAAATTAATAAAAAAAACATTCAAAACTAAAGATAAAAAAAACGTAACAACAAATAGGATATTTCTATTTGGTGGTATTTGGCATTATTTTTAAAAGCTCACATTGCTCATAATTTTTCATAATTTTATACGTCACTTTAGTTCGGACAAATGTGTCAATAAGGTCATCATAGTTTACAGAACCCGAAAATTCTGACTCTATTGCTAAAATAGCAAGACTACTTAATTTTTCTTGTGCCAAACTTGACCTTAAGTAAGACTTTATTAGTTATCAATTTCGAAAAACTTCTCTCACCACCCGCTACAGTTACTGGCAGAGTTAATAAAATTCTCAAAGCAATAATTGTATTGGGTATATAAAATGCCCCTTCGTTTTTCGTATAGATGGTTAAAAACTAACTAACGGATCCTGCTTCGTATTTATATTTCTGCTCAAATTAAGGAGTTCATTTTGTAACTCAACTCCATCTAAGTCATCGTCATCATTATCTTGCAAGGTAATTTGTAAATCTTTACAATTATTTAATGCCGTTTTTTCTTTAACCGTTTACAGGTCAAAAATGTTGTAAAGAAATTCAAATTTGTCGCCGTGCTCGAATCTTTCCTCAACGGAGTTTAAGGAAACGTTCGATATGAAGTTAAAAAATTCGATTTGAACACTTCTTTTGGGGATTTAGAATTGGCTCGTCTGTTTTCATAGTTAAAGGTAATCTTCTTTCTTCTGGGGAGAATTTGTTGTTCTGTAGAGAATTTTCCAGGGATTCCAAGTTCGGATGCCATTTCCTTGGCCCTAGTTAACATTTGGGGAAATCTATTAGATCGGTAATTATTTAAAAATAAAACCAGTTTTTTTAAGTATTTTATGCATTCGGGAAGATTAAATTTTGCCGAGTGCATCATTTTTGAAACTATGTTAGCTTCAAATAGAATCTCATTCCAGACAGCAATACTACAAAGGAATTTGAAATTCAAGTTTTTCTTTGCTAGGCCCTTGGCCTTATTTCTAGTGTCTGCATCATTATTTTTAGTATATGCCCCGCCGCACAACCCTGATTATGGAGTGTTGCTGTTGGCGAGTTTCCATGGACGCAGTCAAGGAGAGGCAAAAGGGGGTAACTGGCTCCCAAAAAATGACGAAAGGTATCAAGTATTAAGATAAATTACTAGAAATACACAAGTTTGCTTTCAATTAAATCAACATATATCAATTTTTATTTCACTCGTCAAGTTTGTATGGCAAAAAAGGTAAATCTGGCCACCATGTTTTTCATACTCTCACCATAGAGCTACATTGATAGACTGCGCGATCGAATAGGCCGGTTGAAGTACCTAGGAATTGAAGGATAGTAATCTGCTTTTTTTTTAATTTCTATTTTTTTGTAGCAAAGTATCTCAGTTTTAGAATATGATTATTTGATACCAAAGTGTTTTGCTATTAGAAGGTTTGTTTTTATTTTAATACCAAAGATTTGGTGTAAGTAACGAGGTTCGCCCATTTAAGTGTTTAGAGTTTATTTTCGTTTTTATACATTATACCAAATTGCCAGTATAAATAAAAAGTGCGTTGACTGATTTATTCTGTTTTTAAGTTTATTTTAGTTTTGTTAAAGGTGCCTAATCACATGTTTCTATGTCCGAAGGATTTGCACGACGGACGTGTTCGCCCGACAGATTCGCCTGTGTGTATCCATGCCCTCGAGATCCATGTCTTGCTCGCTGTCCGTGGTTCAATATGTCGAGCACGTACAGTAAGCCGAACAGATCTACATATCTTTAGTCATTTTCAACGGATTTGTTTGCCGAACGTAAAATTACATATGTACGTACGTATGATTAGATTATATTTTGACTATTTTTACAACGCGGCAATCAGTAGGATTAAATGAAAGAGAAATGCCGTCCGCACGTCTGTTGAAATTTGGCCGTGAGTGTGTAGGAGCAATGGATCTGTCTGCAGACAAATCCGCCTATATGTAGCTTACGAGGAATCTACCTGTCGGACAGATCCGTCGGATAAATCCGCATATAAATAGGCCCTTTAACAAGGATCAACGTTCACATTTATTTTTTAAAATGCTCTTTATTTTTTATGTTTTTGAATGAAAATTTCCATAAAACCATGCATATTATTTTTGCCATTCCCTGGAAAATTTTCTAGTGGCGCCCATGGGCATGTGGATTCGATCTGACTCCTTTAATTTGAAAGTTATTTGACACTCTGTACTTACATACATATTTATTTATTTATTAGATAGTTGAAGAAGAACATTCAAAAGCCGATTTGTCCAAAAAAAAAAAAAAAAATTGACTTTCTGGTTACATTTAAATCAAAATCCTCATTTACTTTTATTTCTGCTATCAAAATTAGTTAAATCATTACATGTCTGTTGAAATTTCTTTATGATAGGACGTTTTCATTCAAAACCCAACATGTTTTAAAAAATATCATATCAACTTGATGAAAATCCAAAGCAAACATGTCCAATAAAATAGACGACGCAATGGGCAACTGTAAATGTATTGAAGATGACTGTGTGTAATGTTTGTATTTTTTCATTTTGACTCCCAAGTAGTACACCGAGTTGGAATTTGGTCGCGCCAACGTTTTGATAGGTGTGACAACGTCAACGCGACCAAATTACAACTCGGTGTGCTAAAGGGACTATTAAATTATTAAATAAGATCAAAATTAAAAAAAAAATAGAAATTATTAAGTACCTATTATAGTAATGTAATATGTCTTAAAAAAAAATGTTGATACGTAAATAAATAAGTAAAAAGGACTAACATCTCATATGTACTGGCTGATTACTTGTATCATCCATAAAATACTGATATTTACATTTTAATTTACTAGACTGGTTGAAAGTTCAAAGGTACGCCTATGCTTAGGTTTGCATATATGTAGGTACATATAAACCTATACAGTAACAAAATGACACAAAAATATATCTATGGCACCCAAATATGTCAATGGTCGCTGTATAAAAATAATAATGATAGATCATCTGAAAATTCGTAGAGAACTTGCCTAGTCATATTTTCGAATAAAAGTTTCCATTCAAGGTCACGGCGGTCGCACTGGTTTGTTTTAGTTTGATTTGTATGAAATAATATTAATCCTAAATAAACAATAGCTAATTGAATGTACATTATTTGATCGATTTACTCAATTTTATTATATTATACATATGTAGATTTTAAAATTTAATAAAAAATTTCATGTACATAAAAAAGCGGAATTAGAGTTCACAGCGACATCTGTGTATGACTAGAAAATATATATGCTCAACACAAGATGCTATCTTTATATTTCTGAACCACCCATGTTGTTGTTTAGCTATTAAATGACAGGTGGCGCCACTTATACAACAATTTAGAATTCAGGAAAGGCATTATTGATATGAACCAGTCGAACTGAATAATTCTACCAATATAAGCTATGCATTATATAAAATATTTTTTGTCTTCACAGAGTTGAGAAATTTACAACAAAATAGTTATTTTTGACACAACACCATAAGGACGAATAATGCGGTTTTTCGTACCGTTACGGAAAATTACGATTAGAAATTCTGTTCTTCCAATTTTTTTTTCCAAATTCTATATTTTGCAAAACCCTTTATTAATTTAAACCATTTTGCAATAAATAAACATTTTTTAATTAAAAGTTAAGCGGTGCCGACATTCCCGCTCAGTTTCAGAATTGTTTTTAGCGAGATTTTTAAGTCCGGAATTTTTCTCGTTTAGCCGGCTGCAATATTTTTAGGTCTAGTACATTTAATATACAATTCTATTTCTACACGTTTATATGCAGTGATTATTTTAAGTCCTTAACATGTATGTACATATTTTTCATTTTTATATACATAGACCTTTATCAATTTTATTTACAAGTATACGCTCTTTAGTGATAGGAATTGTTATTTTTATTTTTAAATTAGCCGTTAAGTCCAATTTGGCCCCACTCTGCCTGATACATCAACTGCCCGATGTTATGCACAGGGATGTTGGATCAGTTCCAGACTGGGTGTTCAAGACAGGCAAAATATTTGTTCTATTTTAACTATTTAATAAATTTGTTTTGTTGTTGTTGTACGATTACAGACAATTGTCGAACTAGACGAAGCCGAGTTCGGCAGCCGTATGAGTCCGAAACACATTTCTGCTTCATTTGTTTATGGTATTCATTATTTTGTTCATATTTGTTTACCGCCCGAAAAGTAGTCGCCTAGTATTCACAACAAAAAGTAATACCTCTTATAAAATGGTGACCTTTTCGTCCAGATACTAAACCAAAAAATGTTACCTTCCAATATTACCGAATAAAAAAGTTATTTAATGTATGTCTCGATGTATGTCTTACATTTATTGGTGTCTAATAGCAGAGGAAACAGAAGTGTCTCTTATCTCTTCTACAGGTTATTTCTAAAATAGGATTCTAAACTTCTAAAGCGTGTAGTACTCATCAAAATAAGTCAAAAAGTTTTTGTAAATATATATGACATAAAACGCACCCCTAGACCCTTAAAGAAGTTCAGATGATTTTTTTTCTATTATTTGAAGAACAGTATATGGACAAAATTGTTGGCATTCACTTAGTTTTTCATACTGACTAAGATGCGCTAGTTCATTTTTGATTATTAAAATCATGTGTGTCCGTTTTAGGGGGAATAAGAATGTTTTACCCTGTAATTTTTTCAATTTTCTTTTAATTTTTACCACAAGTTTAGAATTTTTGAACATTATTACTTCAAAAATGGCTTCTTTGTTATGTCGAATATCGGTAATTCTTATTGAGTAAATTGAGTTTGAAAATTCTAAATTTACCATTCTTCAAATAATAGAAAAAAAAAACAATTTCATCTGAACCCTTTAACGGCATCTAATTCCTTAGGGGTGAATTTTATGCAACATGTTTATAAGAACTTTGACTTATTTTGATGAGTATTACACACCGTAGGAGTTTCAAACTCCATTTTAAAAACACCCTGTATATCATTTGAAAGATAAATAAATATCATTAAACATGTTTTAAGCTTGGGATAATTAGATGTTGTAACCAGGGAAGTAGTGTTGAGTTGTGCTAAATTATGTAATGTAATATATCGTTAGCGATCTGACAAATACTCCTATCTCACAATTTTTTAATCTCGTTAAATAATGTTAAATACGATACAATTAGGTAATGCGCAAGCCTATGTAAACTCTCCTATGTGTACAAAATTCCTCAAACTTCAAATGGAATAATGACTAAAGCTCCTATCTGAATAGCTCATGAATTTGCCAGTTGGCAATATAAAACATTAAATAAGCTTCATAGAAATCAACTCACCTTTCTTTATTAATAAACTGGTAACTCTCCTTAAAGCATCTCTGGGTGACCTCTGGAAGAACTTAGGGGTTAAATTCGGGGGAAGGGTGAGAGGCTTTCTACTTGGAGCTTCCCAAGGATTATGGCCGGGAGCTGTTCTGTCTAAATGTTCAATCGAGGCGGGCCTTCGATGCCTTTGTTTAGGATACCACCCTCGTCCAGGACCACCAGCTAACCTAAGAAGCTCAGCTCCAACTATTGCTTGCTCCAGGCCAGACTGGGACATCCCTCTGCGGTAGCCACCAGTGGACATATTGCCAATAGTATTTAAACTACCTAAAATTGATTTTCGATTTACTTCCTAATAATTTTAAAGATAAAATATCTTTAGAAAAATACGGAAATCGTTTATATGCTCAATGTATGGTCAAACCTTACATGTTTTTTATTGCTATTTAAAACAATCTGAATAAAGATTATAAAATTAAAAGTAAGCAATGATTTTAGTAAACAAAAGAAAATAAGTGTTGGCATTTTCTGTTTTATTTCTTCCAATACATATATTTCATATTATTTTAGATAATAAGTGGATTAAGATACCTATTGTGTTACTTTGCCTAGGAGCAGTCTGGTGGCCTCCTGGAATATCAGGGGCACGTCTGTGTGGGGTTCTTGGAATATCACAACCTCTAGCAAAAATAGGAGTTTCTGGTAAGCTGCAGGAAGTTTGTAAATGGTGTTCTTCCTGGGGACTGTGAGATGACCTTTTTGGAAAGGTCTACGTTTTGTTTCTTGGAGTTCAGAGGGCAGCGTTCTGCGCTCAGGTGGAATGTTTCTATTGGATGTGTTGTAGAAATTACTTCTTCTCCCTGAAAGAAAATATTTGTATTACTCATGCTCAAATGATTAAACATTAGATATATTATACAATGTGTGTATTGAAGTATTAGACATAGTATATTGAAGGAAGACTGAAATTAGCAACGTATCACGGGCAGTGTATACTTTTACCCACACAATAGCTAGATGGAAAATTAGTTCTATGCTATCCTAATGCTTATACAGACGAGCGACGGCTTACTTGCTTCTAGTTTACATTGCAACGTTGCCATTTAAGAGAGCCATGTCTAATGATTCAGAACACTCTGTATAACAATATAATGTATAAACGTGTAACACACAAATAGGAAATAACAAAATGTACCTCTATTATAATTAACATCCATGGACCTTGTTTTCAAACTATTTGAAACAGGTTCTCGATGTGGAGGCACTACAGGTGGCTCGTTACTATTGGGCAGGGTATCTGCCCTAGTCTTTTGAACTGGATGGAGAATTTCTGAATATTCATCATCATCTTCTTCAACAGGAGACGGTGGAAGTGGTGGGAATTCGTGTTGCAGCACTTCAACCCGTACAGGAAAATCTGCCGATGTTGAGGTGGGCAACGGCCTGTTCTCTCTATCTCTGTGAGCTATTAGCATCTCTTTGGCACTTTCAGATTTCTGTATGCCATTTCTTTTTGGAAATGGGGTACTTCCTGAAAACGATAAGCATTGGTTATAAAAATAGATTAAAACATATCATAATTGAAAGTAAACTGGGTTTATAATTGCTACAGTTCAGTTTTCAGTTTTTACATTATTTTAAACAAGAAATAAATGGTAAAATTTGAAGTATTTTACAAAAAAAAAAAAACAAAAAACAATTTCCTTATAAATTTAACTCCAAAAATCAATATTAGCTCAGTTAAGTGAAAACAAGTTTGAATATATTTTTAATTCATTGTACACATAAGAAGAGTATCAATAACCATGGTTTCCTATATTAAAATATTTTAAAAAATTCATGGAGAATTACAATGAAAATATCTAATAATTAAAGACCACCATTTACATCATTGGTTTGGGATATGTTAACAAGGAATATGACCATACAGATAAAATCATGAAGGAACACGGTCATTCATTATTATGCGCCATTTACGTTTGACCGTTGGTAGCGGAGGGAGATAGCCACAGTCGCGAAGCAGGTAGCTCACCATAAATGTGCCACCTACCGGTCAGAAGCATAATTATTCGAATTCTTGCAAGGCTAATGTAGGTTTTTACATATATATGAAGAAATATCGTAGACATTTAAACATTTTTATAGACTGTTTAGCAAAATGTACTAAATTGTAATTGATTGGACCCAAAATGCACTTATGTAGTGATATCAAAAATATACTAAATGTAGTA
Source organism: Rhamnusium bicolor (assembly GCA_029963845.1). Lineage (NCBI taxonomy): Eukaryota > Metazoa > Arthropoda > Insecta > Coleoptera > Cerambycidae > Rhamnusium > Rhamnusium bicolor. Next base: position 429,473 of record JANEYF010003625.1, read on the forward strand.
CAATTATACTAAAATGGCAGCACCATCTAATTGCCTTTGTATTGTAGAAAAGTGGTTCGGTAATTCTCGGGTGTGTAATACACCGTCGGCCAATATTTATCGGAAAGTAAATTGCGCATACTAATGACCGTGTTGGGCCCTTCGTGGTTTTATCTATCTGTATAGCCATTGTTCCAAGTTTACACACAAACACACATAGGTGCTGTTTGTGGGAGGGCAGTAGGTACGACTTTATAATATTTTTACTATGGTTGCAATTACTCTGGGCCCCCACCAGTTTGAGATCATATATTAAACTATTTCTTTCTTTTTTGAAGAAACTTATTTATTAACAATAAATAAAAAGAGCAATATTTTACCTTTACCTTCCATTAAAAGTTGCCTATAATAATCTTCAGACTTTTGGATTTCGTTATGGCTACTTGACTTCTGAAGATCGTGTGCTCTCTGTCTCCCGCTGCTTATCAATTCTCTACTTGGTTTGGACGGTGCTTTCTTCTTATCTTTCTTCTCCTTATTCAAATATTCTACTCCATTCAACATGAATCTTTCATCTTGAATTACTTCTATATCCCTCCTCTCCAATAGTTCGCTAATATTCTGTTCAATTTTCCTCAGCGGAGATATTTCCGCACTAGGCAGTGAAGTTTCCGCTTCCTCTTCTTCTTCTACTGTAACATCCAACTCTCTACGAGGAGTAAAATCCTCAGCATTTAAACTAGGTAATGAAACGACCCTGACTATAGGTGAACTGCATGCGGTAAGTTCCATGGTAGATTCAGTGTTGGGTACATCAAAATCCTCTATAACTCCCTCCCTAACAAGTGATTTAATATTGTCAAAAGTTGTGCTGTGCTTCTTAATGTCATTACTGTGCTTACTGGGTGTACTTGATCTAGAACTAGAAAGGTCCACACTTAACCTTGAAGCCGAACTACTGAATTCCTGACTCAAAATTCTCGAATTATTCAAGTCTAAACTGTATCTAGACTTTGGAGAATTCAATTCTTGACTAAGTCTTGAATGGGGTGTACTTAAATCTACGCTGTATCGTGAATTAGGGGTTTGTAATTCCTCGACTTAAACGAGAATTTAAGTCCATACTAAATCTACTTGCAGGTATGCTAAGTTCTGAACTTAATCGGGAGTTTAATGATGAGTTTGAAGTTAGAGAACTGCCAAGATTCACTAGCGTCTTTCGATCTTTTTTACCTGCAGAAATAAAAATAATACAGGTACCTATAGCACACTTAGTAGAAGAAAAAAATTGTATTTATTATCTATGTATTATATGAGCACAGAATAATAATCATTTGTTTATTAATATTACTCGTTACTTTATTACATGAAAAAAAAAACGAGTTTAAAAACAAATTACAAAGTGCAGTCAAAAACAAATAAGTCAGAAAAGACTCAGTTTTCATTGGTGTGGTACTGGTATATAATATTTCAATTTAATAAAATTATATTACCCTAGACAAACAGAGAAATCTCAGGTTCCCCTTGAATATTTAAATTATTAATGAATTAAATTGTAATAATTGTACATAAGTAAATGGGTATTGTATTTTTTAAAACTACATATTTGATAAATCTTACCTCTTCTAATGATATATGTGCTGTTTCCTGATATATTGGCAGAATTAAGTTCTGGGGGTAACATAATATGGTCGTCAGAATCTGAAAAGGGAGACGTAACTTCATCTTCTGTGGTGCAGGGTGGAGGATCAGGCCAATCTTCCAACTCTTTTAACCTATTTGGTATTGAACTTGTACTGGAGTAAGACCCGGATTTTCTTCTTCGTCTACCAATTACTTTGGTACTACCTGGATTTAAAAAACTAGAATAATTATGAGGTACATCTAGAAAATCCAGTTTTTAAAGTTTTAGTTAATATTTTTCTAAAATTACAAATACGTAAATATAAAATAGTAAATAAACTTTAATATCCTGTAAAATATTTTAATTTTCATATCAAAATTAGTTTTTTTTTCAATTTGCATGACAATATACAGGGTGAATCAGTTTTAATTTTGAATGCTTTAGGAGAATACTCTCCTGGTTAATACGATGAGAAAAAAATATGACATGGTGCCTCTCACTTGCTTCCTAACAAAGATACAGGGTGTCAAAGTTTACAAAAATAAATAATTTTTCAATATATCTTTGAGAAAAAGGAGCATCCCAAACAGAATTCTGTATGCATACTTTCATTGTGTAGGGTTGTATTTTGAAGTCATGTTCATCTAAATATGAAACACCAGTGGCGAGCAATGAGGTTCATTACAATTGTTTCAAAAAAAAAAAATGTCACTGGGTTCCTCAAATTTGTTTCCCATTTTTCCAAATCCTCATTCAATTTGGAATAAGGCACGCTTTTACAGATCTTAGTGTAAATAAAAGAATATTGGTATGTCGCATACTGTGATGTGATCCAATATTTCAATAGCAATAAACATGTTTCGTTCTCAGGCTGGAGAAAGGGATGAAAATGATGACATAGCAATGGACAGTTTCATCAATATTCGTTTTAGTTATTGTGGATTAAAATCGCAGGTGCAACGCGCCATTTCTTGATGGAAAGACTCTAGTTCTGAATGTGACACCGCACATTTGGCGTGTTACATTTGGATGAACATAACTTCAAAAAACAACCCTACACAATGAAGGTATACATAGAGAATTTTGTTTAATTTGCTCCTTTTTCCTAGAATGTATGATGAAAAAATTATTTATTTTTATAAATTATGACATCCTGTATCTTTCTTAGGAAGCGAGCGAGAGATACATATGTCATATTTTTCCGAATCAGAATAACCAGGAGAGTACTTTCCCAAAGTATTCAAGATTAAAACTGATTCACCCCATTTATTGAATATAGTGAAGCGCGACGTGATAAAAAATGTGTAACAGGTAAAATAGGTAGATGTAATAACAGTTATTAATAAATTGATAAATATAACTCAAATACAGTATTTATAAGTAAAATGTTAAAAATATAAAATTTTCAAATGTAGTCCACAAAAGAAATATAATAGTCGAGTCAATGAAGCCAAAAAATCGTCAAAACTTTGGAACTCACAAAAACTGAGCTAATTTCAATGAAACTTCTTTAAAACATTTGTTATACTAAGTACCATAAAATCAGAAACATTTCGGCGATTGGATTAAATCTTTGGAACCCTAACTTAGAAAATTTTGATTTTTTTTTAAATTTTGTATAGTCTAGAGATTTCATATAATAAGTCCGATTTTCGACGAAAAAATATTACCTAAGGGGGTTTTTGGGGTCGGTGACTACGAATGCGTTGTCAAAACAAGGATTTGCCGGGAATTTACCCGGATTTTCCAAAATAGGATTTTTCCTGAAATTTGAAAATTGTGAATTTTTTTTTATTAGAAAATTATATCAAAGGTTTTTGGGGTCGCTGATTGGAATTTCTTATCAGAATTGAGATTTACCTAAATATTTTAAAAAATTTTGAACAAATGAATACTTATTATTTTTTATATATTTGCTGGAATTTTGAGTGAACCATGATTAATTTTTATGATTTTTAACGTTCAAAATGTGTTCACTCCGAAAAGCATATAAATACTGGACGTTAATTTGTTAAATAATTGAAAATTTACATTTTTCAATGAAAAGTTTATTTCTTACATTCTCAAAAAAAAAATCACTGATTACATATCATCGAAAAAAATTGTTTATATAAATTGTTTGTAATTGTTTAAACAATATAAATACTTGAACCCGATAGCCGGAATGTTTCTCATTTTAAATATAGTAATGTATAAAAAACATATTAAAAAAGCAAAGAAGGTTTAGTGCCATATCCCCCAAAAAGAATGGGATATGGCACTAAACCTTCTTTTGTTTTATTTTGAACCCAATAAATCTATCTTATATTAAAAAAGTTTCATCAAAACCGGTTGAGTTCTCAAGTAAAAACCTTCATTGAATCGACTATAATTATACATAGCACGTTTTTAAAATATTTTTTGATTTACCGCATTTCCGGTTAAAAAATTGAAAATGAACAAAAAAGTTTTGTAAATTTTATTTAGAATAAATTTTTCCTACACATAACTTTCAAAACATTTGGAAAAAATAACTAAAAAATTCACACCCTCATCTTTCTGCTAAAAAAATTTCAAACAAAATAAAATAATTTTTTTAGTGCGCAGGCGGCCTGAGAACATCACATTTTATAACATTTATGATTGATGGGAGCTATAAATATAATCTGTCTAAAATTTGTGTTCTATTTCAATACCTGGAGTAAGAAGAGCCTCATCATCCAGAGGTACTTCCCAGGCGATACTAGCTCGTTTATTACAAGCAGGTGGTGGTGGTGGGGGTAACATTTCTTCTAAAGAATCATCAGAAAAATGTTCATCATCTGCTAGTTCACTCAAAGGTCTTAAGGCTGGGGTTTCATCAAGGTCACTGGAAAGATTGTCTTCGCTTCCATGTCTAAAAATTAAATAAACATCAGGCCTCTTAAAAATTCTGATTACATTTTACTTGTTAAATGTTAGAAGTGTAAGTTGGTTTCTATTTTGTCAGTTAATAATACTCAGTGAACACAGCGGGCACGCTTTTGAATCTATAGATTCGTTGCGAAATTATGGTTTGTGAATTTCCTAGCTTAAAAACAGGAAAACACCGAATGTGCAGTAATCATACCCGAACTTGGATGAAGGAATCCGAATAAAATACGGTTGGTATTTTTTAGAAGCATTCAAACGAGTAAGAGATCCCGCAGGTTATTTACAGATCTAGTTGAAATTTCTTTGGAATAAACTAATAGACTTACGAATTGGCAGAAATACGAAAAGTACCTACCTAAAAACGACCCAACAAAAAAAAATAGTAATTGTACGATCTGTAAAAATCCTCACTTCGGTAGTTATTAAAAACGAAATTGTCACTTCCGTTGTATATCGAACAGGTAATAAAAATATCATCGTAATACTGATGGGGAAAAGCAAGCAATAATCAATTAAATTCACTTCACTTGTAAAACAAAGACAACTAGCAATTCACGTGTAAAATATCACTGGTATTTGACAGTGCACCTTATGCTGCTTTGACTCCATTGTCCTTGCTTTACAGGTAAATTTGTTTATTAGATTGTTTTTTATCTCAATATGTTATATGATTTCATTGTCCAATCGTTATATTACGGGCGATCTTATGTAATCCGGAATTTTTCAATTAATATTGTATTAAATAAGTAATAGGTAATTTTCTTAGGTATTAAATAACTTTTAAAAATCTCATTGTCTTCATAAGAATTATACGATTATATGCATTATTACACCGTATATACAGATTTATAGGTCAATAGAATTAGATGCAGTGTAAATGGTATGTATGGGTATAACGATTGTTCCTGTTCTTCTTGACTCCATTAGTTACTTTCGACAAAGCAGGCGGATTTCGATGGGAAGTGGAATGCCATCTAGACCATATACAAAAATAAAATATCTGATGGGGCCAGTACATAACATTCTTATACCATTGTATATCATCCTGATCTAATTTCAAATGTCAAACTGCCAAATTTATCCTAACTCCATTTTATGAGGCCAAATGTGTAAAATATTTCAGTTTACATCAGCTTTATTGAAGTACTTGGAAAATATATTTTATTCGCTTGATATAGTAGGTATACATGATTATTTATAATATTTTAGCAAGAATATATTTTCTTGTAGTCAAATACAAAAAAAAGTCTGGGTCCCGTGGACTCAGACCAGATGTTTCAGTTGGCCAATTTTGCTCATCACCGAATTTTTCATTGTCTTTGTCTTTTAGAACATGTGTATCAAATTTGAAAGATTTATCTCAAAAACTGTGGGTGCTATCGTGATACTACAGACATGCGGACAGATTTTTTTTTATAAAGTTATGTTTTTTCATTATAATTCGTCGAGATTCATCCAGAAATGCAATAAAAATTTTTTATTTTTTTTCCCGAAATTGTACCTTTCTTCTTTCATTCATTATGTCTATTCTTGTGGTACCACATTCACCAAATTTAATGTGTTAGCTAAAATGTTGTTGACAATCTTAACTGCCAAATTTGGGAAGTCTCCCATTAGTATTTATTGAGTTATCGCGGATACACACATAAACACACACACACGCACCGACAGACATCATTCGGAAAATAGTCAGAATGGATTCAGGGGGGGTTCAGAACGTATTTATCAATCAAAATCTCGAGGTCGAAAAAAATCACGATTACTAAACTTCCCTTATATTAGGTATGTATAAGAAAGTAAAAACAAAAATGAATATACTCGTATTATTCACTGACGATATCGGATACTTGGTACGGATATTTTCAAGTGGTATAACGTGAATAAGTGAATAACGTGTTAGTATTTATAAATGTAATACATTAATAATGTACGTAATTACGTTTTTTGTTTTTTTTTCCTGTAAAATTTATTTTTAAGTCATGCGTGAAATATTCTTGTCTTTAAATTTCATACAATTTCATAATTGCTTCTAAACATATCTTTTGAGTAAATTGAATTTTTAGGTACATTTTTTAATGAATTTTTGTATAATTTATTGGGCGCATTTTCAAAACACGTTTGTATTTTGAAACGTAACAGCCACAAGACAACGCATACTTAACTTTTGATGCAATGTTCTCAGAATAATTTGAAAACATACTTTTTGGTGTAAATTTCAGACAATGTATTGACTTTTGTAATATGGTGCTGAATAATTTTCCGTATTAAAACATAAATGATTTCTTTAAAAAAGTGTTTCTAGTCATCGTGTAGTCCATTTGTAAGTTAGTTAATCTTTAGTAATGCCAGCGAATACAATTTAGGGTCTTACCTCTTAACTTCACGATGACGTTCGAGTGCTGTAGGGACAGTCCTAGGGGGTACTCTAGTGGGGGATGTAATGGGATAAATGCCATGCTGATAAGGCAGGCTGCCGAATCGGTATCCTGGCGGTGGCGGTGGTGGATTTAACGTAAAATCGTTGTTTTCCCAGCCGTATGGTCTCTGATGTTTAGTTTTTGGCTGAAATATAGCATCATGAATGAAAAATAAACTAATTTATAAATACTCCTTACCAATGTTGTTTGCGTGGCAGTGTGAATAGGGTCCGGCAACCCATTAATTATCGGTGCACATTCATTGTTTTGAAACTTTTGCGGTGGTGGAATGGTATCCATACGAGGGGGAAGTTGCGTTAGCGGAAACGAGCGATTTCGTCCACCGTTGGTTTTTGGTCTGTGGGCGGGGGATACTCTGAAATATCAAAAATCATGCTTTAATGTTTATTATTTCATGGGTAATGAATGGTGCATTTAATGTTCATTCATAAAATTTAAAAACAAATTTTTTGAAGCACGAATTATTCTATAAAATAAAAAAAATAAGATATCGGAGAAAATCTGATACATGACACCATGAAAATGACTTTATAATCAAACCTGCATGGTCATATTGTGGCTACTATAAATGACCAGTATAAATCTAAAAAAAGGCCATCATTACGTTTTTCTGTTTAAATTTTATGTTGAACAACAATTAAAATAATATGACCAAAATGCAACTTGAAAGCCATTAAAACGATTTTATTGCCGAATTTTGGTTATTTCAGCTAAATAGCATGTTTGTGCTGCTTGGGAAGGCACATGCAATTTAATTTTTTGCATTGTATTGACATTATGGTACTCACTATCCAAAATAAAATTATTTTTATTCCTAAAAACATACATACAAATTTCAAAAATATACAGGCTAAAATATTTTTATAAGAGTGAGTAGACGGTACGCCGGCAATACATCGTATAATGTGTTTTTGAGCAATAAAAACATTAAATGCTGTGGTGGAGCATCCCCAGAAACAGACACCATACCTTAAACGAGAATCAACTTGTGCATAATATAAGTTTATTAGTTGCTCTTTACTTAAAAAAGGCTCTAATATTTGGGAATAGATAAGTTATAGATCCGAGTTTACAAATCAGGGTTTAACAATTAATTTTCCAATTTAGGCATTCATCTAAATATATCCCTAAAAACTTTGTACTTTCCTCACTATTGGACGCAGTGGTACCATTTATGTTAATGTTTAAACTGTTGCATTTTTTTTCCTATTGTGAAATCTAACTAGATGAGTTTTTTCGGCATTAAAATATAATGAATTATTGCCAAACCAATTGCTTTAAAATATCGCTGCAGTTATCTTCCAATGCATTATCGATAGGGTTAGATATTATAATAGAGATATCATCTGCATACACTATGAAGTGTGCACTTGTTGGCAAAAAATCTATGTCACATATATAAAAGAAACAACACAGGACCTAATATGGACCCCTGCGTAACACCCACAGTTAAACCTAAACACTCCGAATCAACCCTGCACACAGTGTTGTGTGTTTTATGTTGTAAACTAACATATTGCCTCCCCTCTTACAAAATGTGGTAATCCAGTTTAAAGCAAGACCTCTTATAAATCAGACTTAATTTAGATATAAGTAAATTATGATTTACGCAGTCGAATGCCCTGCTGAGCTCACAAAATATCAAAACAGAACATTCTCCAGCGTCAACAAATTCTAATATTTTATTTATAAAAGAATGTATAGCCATATTAGTCGACTTTCCATTAGAGAAACAATGTTGATTTTTTGTTATTATTTTTAAAGCTTCTAAGAAATTTGATAATCTATCTAAATAGCAATATTCAATTATTTTTGAGAAACTATAGGGCACAGTTACAGGCCTATAATTTTCTAATACCTCCTTGTCATTTTTCTTAAAAATGGGTATCGCTTTTTTCGTCTTTAAACTATTTGGAAATGTCCCCGTTTCAAATGACAAATTGACAATATATGTAAGTGGTTCAATAATAGAATATACCACTTTTCTTATTAAAAAAACTAGGTATGTCATCAGGACCAGATGATTTTTTTTGCTTTAAACTTTTTTGTTAATAAATCTACCATTTCATCATAGTAAATGGTTTTAAAAATAGCGATTTAGGCTGTATAAGCTATACGAGGTGTTTCTACGTTACCATTGTTTAACTGTGGAATTTGTTTGATTATGTTGTATAAAAAATTATCAAAAAGTGAAGCGACTATTTGAGGCTGTTCATTTACAATGCCATCATTATCATTTATAATAATATTGTTAATAGATTTACTTTTATTTGATAATTCACCTATCACATTCTAGACAGATCTTGCAGGGATTTTATTTTGATAATAAACTTTTTTTGTTTCTTTTATCAACAAATTGTGATTCTTTTATGCGTTGTTAGATATTGGACATATTAGAACACATTTTCTTTAAAATAAAAAGATCGTTTAAATTTTGCACTTGAAATCCTCACCTCGACATTTACCCATTTTTTATTTGAGAATTTATTAACATAAAGTTTCCGCTTAGGAAAATATAGATTAAAATTAAAAACAAATATTCATGAATATCCAAGATATAGAGATTTTCACAAGTTTCATTTTGAATTGCAAAATCAAATTTAGTCATCGAATTTTTATTGTAATTTCTTTTGAGGAATGTTATAGTTTTTGAATGTATATTAAAATTTTCATACTAACTCCTCTCGAAACAAAAAAATCGGTAAGTACGCTAGATTTCGAGAAAAAAACTGCCTATGCTTTATTAAAACGAAATTGGAATAAAATGGACATATAATAATGACAATTTTTTTGCTAATTATTATTTTCTAACTTGAGTCAGTCGTACTGAACATTATGTGGATATTATCTTTTTTTATAATCCAAATTTCAGCGTCTGGCAAATAGCCGGGAAAGTAATTGTTTAAAAAGATATATGTTATGTTCCTTTATATAATTTTAATTATTCTGTTCTCTGAAGCCATTAATATTTATTACAATAGGATTCTAAGATTCCCAGTTACTTTCGGGGCTTTGGAAGAGTCACGCTGACGACGCAGATATAGAAACACGTACCGTGAATATTCTAAAGTTTTGAAGAGGTTGTTGAATTGAGGAGTAATTTTGTTTTATTTTGGTTTTACTGAATAGAGTAGTTATAATTAAAAATAACATTATTGAGTCAGTCGTACTGAACACAATGTGCATATTGTCTTTTTTATAATTTAAATTTAAGCGTTTAACAAAAAAGCCGGGAAAGAATTGTTTAAAAAGTTATATGTTATACCTAATTTGTTTTAAAACGAATTTGTATGTTATAATTTAACTGGTTGAAATCAATGACAAATCCTTTATATGCAGTAAAAAGTCGTACCTGTGTAATACGTAACTGCATACTTAAAAATGCATTTATTCTCAGTGGTCGAAAGAAATTGGCGAAGAAAATATCTAAATTTATAAATACAAAAAAAATCGTTTTAATAATACTGCGTTTTTAGGTTGATCATGTTCTGTTTGACTGACATGGATCTGTTTGACTATTTTTCGTGTACTTATACATATAATATAATGTAAAAAACTGCTTTTAAATATGTTTGGATATTTGTACTATATATTTCAAATAAAAATTATTGTTTGAATTGCCTCTATTATTGTCAATATAAATAAGTGTAGAACGTTTTAAAGCGATTGCGAAAATTCGGTCTTGTTTGCACTCGAACAATATTGAAAGCGGTAGACGTGTCCTTTTACCGTGTGGCCGATTAAGCGCTAAAGGGAGATGAAATGACAATTTTTGACGGCGTCTGTCGGCGAAATGGGACCGTCTGTTCAAATTTTCTTTTCATATATTGAATCAGCGTAATTTTACCCACATTTTGAGTCAACATTTATACTGGTATGTTATCATGCGGTTGTGGCTGATTTTCAGGCATATTCAACGGCGTCTGTTCTAAAAAAGCTACCACTTAGCGCGTCCGTGCCAAGTTGGTTACTTTGAACAATGATGTTTCCGCACATTTTAATTTCGAATTTAGTCTGGTATAAATAACGCGGTTTTTTTTTCACGCGAGCTCTCGGTCTATGAGCAAACCCCGCATCCGATGGATTCCTCAAGGCGTCTGGATTATCGTCGGCACCTCGGCGGCTTCTGCAAAGAATTGTTGATCATCCAAACTTCCTTCGGCTCGTGTTGTACACCGATGAGACTACATTTACAGGGGATTTTTAATATACATAAAACGCATGTCTTGTCTGAGAACAATCCTCCTGAGACCAATGCGGGAACATAGGTTTCAGGTGCGGTTCTCACGCAATGTGTGGGCAGGAATACGGACTGATTATTTAATTGGACTCCACATTTTGCCACTACGCATGACTGAAGCACATTTCCTACAATTTCTAATACTTTGCCCAAACTTTTCGAATATGTGCCTCTTGCTATACGCGTGGATATTATCGCTGTCAAGTCAAAAACTGCTGTGTGGAGATTACCAAATTTTACAGAAGATACGAAAAACCATAACGTAAGTGCGCACATAGCAGATTTCTAAATAAATTCGATTAAGAACGATTTAACACATAACTGATTTTATTATGGCACGCAGAAAGGCTAGAGCTGTTAGATGGCAAGCATATCACAAACATGGCAAAATTTCCACATAGCAGATTTTGATTTGACGACGATATGTGATTTCTCTTAGATGGTGCACCCATGCACAATGCTCGCATCCTACGAGATTAGCTTACTGACAAATTCTCGGTAAGGTGGGTCGAAAGAAATGGGCCGGTAGAATAGCCTTCCCGATCACCAGGCCTAACTCCGTGCGATATTTATTTACGGGGGTATATGAAATAACTGGTTCAACATCAATCAATACGATCGAGGAACTACAAGCCAGGGTGCAAAATGCTGTGGATAGCATTCGCCGAAATATTGACGTTTTTGAAAAGTCAGGCAGTCTGTTGCAAAAAGGACCAGAGCTTGTGAAAAAAATCAGGGAGAGCATTTTGAGTACTCTTCTATCTCGTATAATTTTAAATTTGAAAGTGCTGGCGTAACTAATATCATACATGTATGATTTCTTAACTGATTTAGGTGTGTTTCGTGTTTTCTGGAAAACTTTGCCATATAATTATTTATGAAAATCTCCTTTAGTAATAAAACGAAAAAAAAGTAGCAGATGTCTTTACACAACGCCATCTTGAATTTGTCAGAAATTAATACAAAATAATTGCCTAGTCTATTATATATCTACACCGGGTATAATCGTTTTATCCAAACTAGATCATTCTTGGTTTGTTAATAAAATTTATTTCCTTTGTTTTCAATGAAAAAAATTATACGTCTTTTAAAATTGCCCTGTACAAGGTTAGTTTTACTAATTGGACCCACCCTCTATTTTCTAATATTTTAAGATTTTTAAATATTTCAAAGTTTATTTCCATTTAATTTTTTACGAGGATTATGATTCCATCGCCAGATTTTCTATTGGATTCAAAATATACAGGGTGTTTAAAAAGGAACTTTTTTCTTAAATAGAACACCCTCTATATTTTTATATATTTGGATTCCCCTAGTTCCCCTGATTTCAAATATGTATACAAATTATATGATTGCTCTACAAATAACCGATTTATTGATCACAACTTTAAAAAAATATATATTTTACTTTCTGACAATTATCTAGAACAACACGATTGATTGATAGATTGATTTTAAAATTTTTCCTATCGCTTTCCTTACATAGATTTTGATTCCACAATTAGATTTTTTATTGAACATAATACACATAGGACGTTTAAAGAAAGTTTTTTTTTATGGAACATGCTGTATATTTTTAATATATTTCGATTCTCTAATTTTGCTTGATGCCAAATATATATTAATTTTTATATGATCGCCCTGCAAGTAAAGTTCTGGATAAGAAACTTACAATTTTGCAACTATTATTAAAGTAGGTAGGCTGTAAATTTATAAAAACAACTGCCTGATAACTCTCAAATTATTAATGTATTCATATAATTGTTACTAATAACTTGATATATTGTGATTTTAAGTGAGTAAAAATGTATTATTCTGTAGAAGAAACGTGGGAGATATTAGAAATTTACATTTCTTTCCAAAAAAATAAGGTAGGTATCAGCACGAACGAAGAGAATTTATTCGGAAATATCCCAATCTACTAGCACCATCCAAGAATACCTTTAAGCGGATTTATACAAAATTTATGAATAGCAATTCCCTGAAAAACTCAAATAGACAAATGGGAAATCGTATAATTGATGAAAGACATGGAATTAAATATGTTACTATATTTTAATGAGAATCCCAGCCGTTCCACTGTGGATGCTTCAAGACATTTTAATGTATCTCAAACAAGTGTCATGAGAGTAATGAAAAGGTATGACCTTAAACCATATCATGTATTGCCCGTTCAAAAACTATATCCTAGTGACTTTCGAGATAGAATATTCTGTAAAGAGATGATCCATAAACATAATGACGATATAAATTTTCTAAAAAAATATTCTATGGACCGATGAGTCGTTTTTTTTGACAGCAGGTATATATAATAGAAAAAGCACTCACCACTGGGCCGTGGAAAATCCCCACGCCATTAAAGAAATAAGAAAACAGGGACGTTCTACTATAAACGTTTGGTGTGGTATACATTCCTTTGACAGGGCAAAATTACTTAAACATTTTGGAAAATAGGGTAGAAGAATATTTAGATATTTATATACCTTTTATATAACGCTGTAGCATTATGTGGCAACAAGACGAAGCTCCAGCTCATAGTTGCCCAAGCGGTTACAAACTTTTTAAATAATCATTATCCTTTTTGGATTGGTTGACATGGTTTGTTACGTTGGGCTGCAAGAAGCCCTAACTTAAATCCATTAGATTTTTTCCTTTGGGGAGCTCTCAAAGAAGAAATCTATAAAGACGTGGAATATGAAAATGTTCAACATTTAAAAAATGCACTAAGCGAGTGCATTCATTCCATTATTTTCTAGACAGATGTTGTAGCGTTTGATAAAGTTTAAGCGTAATTTTTCACATAGACTTTTATTTAACTTTATCAAATGCTGCAACATCTGTATTGAAAATAATGGTGGCTATGTGGAGAATATTCTGTAGAAAACTGTTAAAGATATTTATTTTTGTTCTCGGTTTTGTCTCTTGTTCTTGTTATTCTTTTGTAGGTGTTGATTTGATATCAGGGGAACTAGAGGAATTCAAATATATAAAATATACAGAGTATATATATAAAATCTTAAAATATTAGAAAATAGAGGGGGTCCAATTAGTAAAACTAACCCCGTACAAGTGATAAAAATAAGTTATGATGAGCATTATTCCTTGAAATGTACAAGACAAACTTGTCTAGAACCACTTACTTAGGCAGAAGAGTGGCAATAAGTCTTTGCGCCTCCTCGGGTGGTGGTGGGAAGTCATCGGGATCCCCTGGATGCATAACCGGGGAGTGCGACACCTCGTGATGGACGGGCACTTCAGCGAGTGGCTTGAAGGCCAGACTAAACTTTGGCTTGCGGCCGTTCATGCTCATGTAACCATCGTCCTCTGACTGATGACCCAGGGATGGACTCTCGTCGTCTGGGGTTGAGGTAGAAACGTTCCCTACGGTGGTGGTGCTGGCGTTGCTGTTCTGGCGTAGTTGTGGGGTGGACGCTGAGTTACTGATTTGTTGAATCTAAAACGCAGAGAAAAATTAATTGCATTTTTGTCCAGAATTTCAGTAAGCTCGATATCAGAAACACATAGGTAATATAATAATTTTACATTATCTTATTTTCTACCCTTAAAAGATTTTTATTTGCAAAATGCACAATTTTCAAAAAAATTAATCTTTTTTAAAGTATTAGAGAAGAAAAGATTAAAAAAGAGTTTGAATCACTATGGCGTGTCTGTTAACACAATAGAATGTATAAAACATATTAATCTAATACCAAACTAACCAAACTAAGTTATCAACCAATGTATTTATTATCAATTACAAACATTTTCGCAAATGATTTATATATTTCTAAAATTATACCTATACACCAGAGTGGACTTATAACTTTTAATAATTTGACGTGAATCCAACTCCTATTATAATGTTTGAAATTGGTCTTAAAATTCAAATTACTAAACATTTTGAAAAGAATGGGCTCTTTTATTTAAATCAGTTTGGCTTCAGATCAAAGAAATTAATTAATGATATCATAATATAAACTTCATTAATAAAATTTTTAAAAAACAAGAAAATATGTGGGAGTAGCTTTCTGTGGTTTAAAAAAAAACGGTTCCTCTGGGATCGGTCCTGAGCTCTACTTTTTTTTTTTTTTTTGATTTGTAAACGATCTGAGAGTGTTCCATGTGCCGAACTTTTAATGTTTCCTGGTGACACTTCACTTATAACTTTGGACAGACACTTGCGGGATGGGAGCTTATATTAGACCCAGATAATGTAAAGTTCTAGGTGTGATCTTAGACCCAAAATTAAACTAGGGCCATCATCATACAGAGTAGTTGCCAACAAAATTGTTAACAAATATTTTTGTAATAAGACCTCTCACAAAACTGGATCATATAAAATAATGAAGATTTTCAAACACTTGTAATGTAGGTATCAAATGTCCCTGATAAGTTGGGGCCACGCCTCTAATGTTTGTAGGATTTTTGAACGAAAAAGGAAGATGATCCGTATTGTAGGCAATACGGATAATAATATTAAACAATATCTTCAATTACGTTTTCTTGTTTATACATATACGCATATCTCTTATATGAACATAGAACAATAATATATAGTTCAAAAATCAATTCATAATTATAATAATCATAACGGAAACGATATAACGGTGGATTATTGAAAATTAAAATCAAGTAGCACTTCTATGAGCTAAACATTGCTAATAAAATGATAAATTGCTAAAAGGCTGGCAACTGACACTTTTAAAAAATATACTAAAATTGTTTTACTGTGATAATTGAAATGTTCAGTTAATACATCTAATCCGTTAGTAGTGTAGGTATTGTATGATTTTAATTTATTTAATATGTTTTAATACTTTTATTATTTTATTTATTTTAAATGATATTTATTTATTGTAGACGCTGGTTTATTTTGCATAATTCGATATTTCCTATTGTGACTAGTGTAAAATAATTTTTGATAATATCAATAAATTGTTTTGATTTGATATGAAAAATTAAGTAACTGTTCAAATGATGAAACATTAATGACAATTACTATGGTTCTAATTTTGTGTTGAACTATTAAATTTTTCTTAATTTTTTACATTAAATGTAAAAAATTTAATTGTTTTTGAAAATTTATTCTATATACATATAAAATTGCAGTTAATACTGATGTGTATATATTTTTTGAATAGGAAATACAATTATTTGATTTTATAAAATGATACCAAATGACAGTTAATTAGAATTAGGGCACATGAATATAATAATTTCGGTTTCACCGGAAATGGCCTTAATTTCCATTTTTCAAATGAAACACTGTATATTTTTACAATTTTTGAATCAAGATTTCTCAAGGTACTTTTACGAATACAGGTGGCTGTATTACCTACCTGTGGTGTACATAAAACATTCGATGGTACCACTTTAAGAAAAATATATTACCCCATAACATTTTTTGAGAAAAATTAGGTTTTGCATCTAGGCAGCTCTGAAAAATGTTTCTCTCGGGGGACATTAAGTATAGGAAAATTATATTTTCAAAACCAAGTTTAAACGTCTTATATTACTATACTTAAATTACACTTTTTTTATACTGTATATATTTGGTCAAGGAACACCATCCGTTTATTGAGAATCATAATCTGTGCAACTTTTAAAAATAAAAAAAGACTTTACGGCAGCAAATACTTGATTAAGTGTGTCTATAGAACCCTACGAAACATTTACCAAGTAATGTGATTTATAGAAAATCCTGTGAAGCGTATGCGAGGAATGTCACGCATTTTAGGCATTCAATTTTCCAGTTAATAATTTAATTAATTAAGTGTAAATTATATATTAATTTTCTCTATCGCTTCAGAAAAAAGTTAGTCTGGAATAACGTGCAATTTTTTTAAAATGTGTAAACAACACTATAAATATATTTTCTGAATGTTTGTGGCATTTTCTTAATTTCTCTTTTTCTTGGTACTTACTATCACATGAATAATAATTATTCTATGCTTAATTATCTAAAAAAATACAGTTACCCTGTATGATACTGGAGAAACAAGCCTTTGCGTCTGTGACTGTACGTCAAAGGAACAGAGGCAATTTTTTTGAGAAACAGAATAAAACGAAAAAAAAAAGAAACAATAACGTTTAGCAAACGAAATCTGTTTCCTTTTTCAAAGTACCTATTTTAACTTTTGTAAAATCTGTGCAGAGTGAAACTTGATACATATATTATTCATTTATAACCCTCATGGATAGATAGTAACATTAAGTTTATACGTATTTGATTGGGTCAATGATATTAATACCATTTTCGATTTAATGCACTATTGCAACATTTATTGCTCTGAATGTATCTCTATCTCTTATTAATGAAATGAGAGGAACAAGGAGCAAGATACATTCAGTGCGCACTAATATAATAAATCAAAAACGGTATTAGACAGAACTGCTGATACAACACCACAGTAAAAAGAAATGTTGTGTTCTGAGATGGGAAACGAAAAATATTAAATGAAAAACGTCATTGAACTAATGGCGGTTCCGAAAATTTGTGACTGTTATTTGAGAAATACGTACATATATAGAGTTAACGTTATTGCTTTGATAAATTCATCTTCGGTAGTGGATACTGAATATTTATCAATTTCGATACAAATATCAAAAACATAGTCGTCCGGTACGCAAAAAACCGTGAATGAATAATATACAAATAAAACCACGAAGGTGCGAATACGATTACAAGTATGCATAATGTACGTTTAACCATTAGCAGCGGAGGGGATTCACAGTCGCGAATCGATGAGCTCTGTTCAGCTCAGCTGAAGCGTGGCCGTGTTCGCCCCTTCGTGGTTTTATCTGTAGCTTATTCACAATATTTTTAAACTAAAGCTGGTTGTAAATACTTTATTCTGGTTAGTCTACGTCTCTAACATTTCATTTGAAATGGTTAGTATTACGCAGTTTGCTATATCCAAGACTTGTTTTTAAGTAATCAGTTAATTCTGAATAATGATAAGATAGAAACTATGATTTTTAGTGTAAGATATCACTCACTAGGTGTCAAATCCTTTAATTGTGTTAAATTTTTGGGTGTTGTCTTGACAGTATATTGACATGGGATAAACACACAGAGCTTGTCTGCAAGAATATGTCCTGGAACATTTTTTTATTGCGTAATTTGGTAAAATGTGTATCACGGGCAACGGTTTTAATGGCATATCATGCACTGATTCAGTCTACCTTAACATATGCTATCTTGATATAGGGTCACTCGGTACATACTGCATCACGTTTTTCTATGAAGGTTTGGCATATAGAGATGATTGTAAAGAGGCTTTTAAAGAACTAAATATACTTACCCTGCCTTGTACGTATATATTGCAATGCCTTTCCCAGAAAACACGCATACGTTTTTAAAACGTATTCTCAACGTGCCATTGGTTGATAATTCGTGTTACGTTAGAAAATCAACCGTTCATTTATTGTTGGAAAATAATGGTCTATCGTAACGTAAAAAATACATGATTTTTTCATGAAAAATGTTGGCAGTCCTTTTGACAACGTTAAATTAACGTTATTTCAAGCATTTACTTAAAGCTGTTCTCTTAAACATTTATGAAACGTTCATATTAACTGAATAGTCAATTGAGGTCGAACAAAAACGTTTTTGAAAGGTTACATACACTAGTAATACATTTTAAATAGTCTGACATATTACTGCTTATTATCTAGAAGCATTTCTAGATAAAATAATAAAATCATTATTGGGTATTATTTTTTCAAACCTAACATGATAATAGTAATAAATACGTATATATTTTATACTGTCATTCTTAGCTGATTGCACTAGTATAAAAGTTTTAGGTATATAATAAACCAAAAACAATATTTCCAATACATTTTATCATATAAACTATTAAAACAACTACACAATCTAGGAGCAAAAATTGCATTAAATAACAGTGTTTTTAGTATTAGAACCAAAAAAATATTGAGATTAAAATAATATTGCCACCAAAAAGGGAATTTTTACATTTAAGGAATGATTTCCTCCAATTACAATACAAAAACGAAAATTCATAGCCCGATATATATCTACTTTCATTCTTCCTGAAGAGTTCAGGAAGATCGCTTCACATATGCTATAATCAAATGTTTGTAATTTCTTTATATAAAACGTGTAATAACGCGACAGTTTTAAGTTTGTTTGTAGGTAAAAGACACGTTTTTCAAATGGTGTTTGGACATTACAAACGTCTCTCTAACGTATGTGTGTTTACTGGACACTACATATAATAGTATTCATTCATACTCAACACGCAATAAAGGCAATCTCAATATGGAATTTTTGAAACTATCAAAGACATGAAATAGAACTGGCTATTACGCAATAAAATTCTTTAATGTGTTACCTAAGGCTGTCCAAGAACTTGTATTTTATATGTAGCTGACATGTCAAAACACATTTGTGTATTTCTGACAAATAAAATTATATCTATCTATCTATGGTGCCAATGAATATGTTTTTATTTTCACAAATTACAAAAATGCCAAAACTGATGTAAAATTGGATATAATTCAATAAAGAGACGTCAGAATATGACAAGATTTCGTTATAGAGTTATATTGATGTATTTGGGACAATCATAGTGAATCTAAAATAATTATGACGTCGACATATGTTATCATTTATGAACTATGATGGAAACTGGCGACAGGGCCCGCTTTAGAGGCGGACAACCCGGACCTCTGTCCGGGGCGGTGAACCTGTGGGCGGCATTTTCTCCCCCCCCTGAATGTGAACCAAATATTGATAAATTAATTATTCTCAATTAATATAAATTTTACACTACTTGTTGATTCTTTCCCTAACTAAAACTAAGCACTATGCAATTTACATTTGATCTTTGTGGTTTGTTATGTTTTAAAGCTAGAAAAATATTAAAACACCTTTTTAAAAAAATCATATTTATTTTTGAAATAAAACAAGACATATCTATAGTTAAAAGACGCGCATGACCCTGCATGAACTTGTAGGTTTATAGTTACTTGTTTAAAATAGGAACTGCCAGACATAACATGCAAGGACATGTTTTCGCGCCTTACTATATAAAGAGTCATCTAAGCGCAATTGTGTTATTATTGCAAATGCGTCGGTGCCGGTGATAATATATCCTTGAAGTAAGTTTATAAATATTAAATATATTTAACAGTTTAGTTCGAGATAGTGACTTTTGTGTGTTTTGTCAATTTCTAAAGGTAAGTACTTCTGCAAATACCTCTATATTAAGTGGTAAAGAATTATTTTCAACAATACGTACTTATACATTTTTAAATAGTTTCGGTATGTTTGTTGTGACGGATTCTTATTAATTTATTTGGGGTTTTTGCCGCAAAAAAAAAGAGAAACAAAAAAATCCATCATAAAAATTCAAACATTTTAGATAGGTATCTATTTTAAATATTTAGTTTTTATATGTTCATTGTGGTGGTTCGCAATTTGTCCATTTTGTTGGGATCCACAACACCTAAAAAAATCTTTGAAGAAATCCTACTAATTCATAAATTATAATTTTGTGTAGTAATAAGCCACTGCGTTGCATAAAAAGATAAAATAAGAAAAATCTTCAAATACGATCAGTCGGTGACGGTGGCTTAGGCTGTCCCACAGTTTAAAAAATGAAATGCCTAGTATTAATTACTAAAAGTATTAACTATTCGGGGGGTTGAAAATGAGCCCGAAACGTTAAGAAATTTGTTTTTATATTTAAAAATAGTTTAAGTAGGTAATTAAAACCAGGCATTTTATTTTTAAAACTGTGAGACAGACTAAGTCACTGACTAATCGGATTTGAAAATGTTTCCAATTTTTATTTTTAACAACGCCATGGCTTATATTAACTATCGTATTTTGCATTGTTAATTTGTTGTTTTAGAATGTTTGACGCGCAAAGAAAAT
The DNA here is from genome assembly GCA_029963845.1 of Rhamnusium bicolor. Taxonomy (NCBI): domain Eukaryota; kingdom Metazoa; phylum Arthropoda; class Insecta; order Coleoptera; family Cerambycidae; genus Rhamnusium; species Rhamnusium bicolor. The sequence continues at coordinate 450,550 of JANEYF010003625.1, forward strand.
TGTCCGGCCATCAGTACAAAATGCGAAGGCTAGAGAAAGAAACCAAAAAAGCAAAAACAATCTAGTGCTCTGCACAATTAGGTAGGTCCGGTAGTATCATTAGTACCAAAACAAATATCTCCAAAATTCATATAAAAAGGAAAACACGGAATCATCCGAGAGTGTCGGTGACCAAGATCAATCAATACACGATATTTCTAAACCAACTTTGTCACCAGATAAAAGCAGCCTACCAACTGACACCGCCTTGGCACTTACAGAAGGCACCCTGGCTAGCACTAGTAGCACTCTACCTCTACAAACTGACCCGATCCTACCACCCACGGAATGCACTGTTAAACTTTAGGTACAGATCCAGCATTGTGTCCCAAAATTTTAGGAGATGTCGAAAGAAGTATTTTAGTACGACAAGGTCCACCTAAACAATTGTTTAATTACAAATTTCCTTAAGATGGCACTGGTCGAAAATTTAGTGTACTCCACTTCAAAAACTGCATATGGAGGGTTCAGAAGCTAATCAGTGTAAGTCACTATTTCATTGAAACTGTCTTATGGCTTGCAAAAACCATTTCATTGTCCAAGCTTTCAATTGACAATTCAGTCAAGTCAATACTTTAGAATTCCATCAATAGGTGGCAACAACTATATTGTCTGTAGAATTATTTAGGAAGATTTTCAGAAGACAGTTAGCGTAAGTCGTTCATAAAATTTGTGACTGTAGCACGTTTCTTTAGTTTTCTTTTTTCATGAAATGAGTGAAGTAAGTGAAGAACCGTTATTGTCACTGTCAGATCATGACTCCTTTGGACATAAGGTCAACTGGTTGAACATGTAAAGTGGCTAAGGTACTGCAAAAATAAACCGAATTTTATCTTTTGTAAAAAAATTTCCAAGATGATTTTCCGTTTTATGAAATTGATATTTCAAAATCGTCATTAAAAGGTAGACCTCCAAATTTGTTTAATATTTTCCAGGACCCTCTGTATACAAACCGAAGACCCGTGAAAGAAATTTAAAAAAAAGCACATGTTTGATTTGATAAAATATATTCCACCACACTACCATCCATATTACAAATGTTTGCTTACAAAAAAATCCTACAACTAGAGCCTCAACTTCAACGGAAAATCAAACTGAATTTATTGCGGAAAATGATCCTGATGAATGCATAGATTGAAGAGTTTCAAATTTTCGGTGGACATATGACATAAGTCAACATTTTTTGAAAAATTACTTAGTTTTTTTTAAAATCTTGTAGTTCTAGCTTTTTTTTTTCTACTTAGCTCCCTATGTATGTTACCTTTAAATAAAAATGACTTTTTATTTTTTAATATTAATGGTTATTTTTTTTAAATTAATTTTGAACACATTCAATTATCTCAGTTATTGTATTTAATGACTTACACTGATTAGCTTCTGAACCCTCCATATGTTGCTTTAGCTGCAAAATTTACTGTCGTGTGTCAAGTTCCCCTTTCAAAAGAAGATTTTAAAAGCTAGAAGCACATCGTTGAAACTTTAAAGGATCACGAAATTTTTAAAAATCATAATCAGGCTCAAAAATCCTGGCTATAACTCAATCAAAGGTTAAAGTGTGGTACAACTATAATGCAGCTGCCCAAAGAGTTATTAACACTAAAACGAATCCCTAGTACGAGGTGCTTCTAACGATTGTAGCAATTACTAAAATGCTCGGTAAAAGTTGTTTACCTTTTCAAGATACAAGCGACAAGCTGTTTGAGCATAATAACGGCAACTTTTTAAAAATAGTTGAATTGCTATCTGAATTTGACCTCGTCATGGAGGAACACGTGCGTAGAGTGATTAAAAAAGAGGAAACCAAAGCTCACTATCTTGGAAAAAACATTCAACACGAGATAATAGACTTGCTTCACGAAAGTGTAAAATCGCATATTATTGCTGAAATAAAAAAAGCGAAATACTATTCCATAATATTAGATTGCACTCCTGACGTTAGTAAGGTGGAGCAAATGACCCTGATAATTAGATATATTTCCATCAATAAGTCTGATTCTGATTCAAACGATGTCGAAATAAAAATCTACGAAGGGTTTCTTAGGTTTCTTACCTGTGGAAAGATTTACAGGAAGACAACTACATATATTAAATTATAATTGAAGAGCTTCATGAAATAGGACTTGATGTGCAAGATATAAGAGGACAGGGATATGATAACGGGGCTAACATGAGGGGCAACAATGCAGTAGTGCAATCTACAATTAGGAATTTAAACCTACGAGCGTTCTAGGTTCCGTGTAGTAGCCACTAGCTCAATCTAGTGGTAAATGATTTGGCAAAAGTATCCTTGGAAACAGCCAATTTTTTTAATATGGTCCAAAAAATATATTAAATTTTTTCTTCTTCTACTTTTCGATGGGCAATATTTTTAAAACATGTCCAAGGATTAACATTAAAACCTCTGAGTGACACTCGATGAGAAAGCAGGATAGAAGTTTTAACGCTCTTAAGATTTCAACTTGGTGAAATATACGACGCTTTGCTAAGCATTTATGAAAACCAAGACATCGATATCTTAATAAGAGACGAAGCTTCGGGTTTGCTAAGTTGCATTATATAATTGAAATTTTTATTTTCAATAATCATATGGTATAAAATTTTAAACTGTATTAATCCTATAAGCAAGCTTATGCAAACAAAAGATTTTGATTTGAAAAAAGCACTTCGAGAACTGCAAAAATTTCTTTAAATTTTTGATCTGATAATTCTTTCAATGAAATTATTGTTGACGTAAGAGAATTGGCTGGTGAAATTAACATTGAAGCCAACTTTGAATCAAAACGCCGCGACACCGCGTAAGAAGAAAATAGTCCAACTTTTTATATGAGGCAAGGGACGAACCAATCGAAGATCCGAAAGAAAAATACAAAATAGAATTTTTCTTTCATACTATTGATCAAGCGTTAAACGCACTAAATAGTCGATTTGAACAACTGAATCACCATAGTAACCATTTTCAATCTCTATATAATATATGATTTGAAAACCATGCCTAAAGAGACACTGATAAAGATTTGCAAAGATTTGGAAAATATTTTATTTGATGGTGAATTAGCTGACATTAACGGTCTAGAATTAGTAGAGGAAATTTCTAAGTAAGTCCAAGTGATGTTCTTAAGATAATAACAATGCTAAATTTTGCTCCAAATTTTAGTATTGCCTTAAGAATACTCCTGACTATTCCAATATCAGTAGCAAACGGAGAAAGAAGTTTTTCCAAATTAAAATTAATCAAAATCTTTTTGACGCTCAACTACTGCGCAAAATCGACTAAACGGCTTGGCCATTTTAGCAACTGAACTTGAAGTTGCTGATCAAATAAACTTAAAAGGGGTAATAAAAAATTTTGCAGAATTAAAAGTGAGAAAAAAAATATTCTTTTGATTATAACTCAAACAAACAATGTATTACTATGGTTCTATATATCTACTTTTTGTTTTCTATTTAGGTTTTAGGTATAAGTGAGAAAAAATCTAAATCATAATAGCGGTAAAATTGCACCCTGTATGTTTAAAACTAAGTAAATATTTTTAAAATATAACAACTACGCATCTATAGATACTGCAACTCTACTTTATTTTATTTTAATACTGTTTTGTACCAAATGTTAAGTTTTAATACTTGTTTCTTTTTAAATATACGTTTTTATTGCAAATTAAAACTCTTTTATTAAGAAAAAATAACTTTAAAAGGGGCGGCAATTTGTTTTTTGTCTGGGGCGGGCGCCGGGCGGCGTAAACGCCAGAACGGTCCCTGCTGGCGGACAGCGTACTTGATCACGAAAACTTGGGCAATTTTTCGTTTTAAATTTGTCGAGTACGGTTGTTTAAGCACGCCTGTATGCTAAAAGTATTTTATTTATATTCAGGTTATATCAATTTACTTAGGAAAATCATTAGTCAGTTCTTTATTTTTCGTTGGCCAAAAGGGAATACGTACAAATTAAAAACAAATAACATATGTTTGAATCTTCAAAATTAGTAGATTCAGTTGAGGCTTATTTTATTCTTGAATTTATATTTGTTACTTTAATTTACGTATTTTAAATTTTAATAACCAGAACAACTAAAGTGTGCATTTATTATCATTGATTAAATATAATAGATAGATCCTATCCTACCCAAAATTATCAAATCATTCTGAGCGATGCCTATTTAGGATTTTGTTAAATTAAACTACTGCTACAGTAAACGAGGTACGCTTGATTTACAAGCATATGAACTTTACAAAAAGCTTACATATAAGTTAAATAATTTTGAACGTGAACAATGGTGTAACTTTCAGAGGAATGTGTTTTTATCAATAATTAACACTAAATATATTAAGAAAATGTCACAATAAAAAACTCAAATGATTAATAAGTAGAGCTGTCCGATGTGCCCGGAGTACAGCCACGGTCTTGCGCTGTCGTCACACGTGCCGATTTAGAAGTGATTTACGCTGCAGTTTTATTTGAAAGGTTAATGCGTGAGGTTGTACCTATAAATTATACATAATGTCAAACGCGCCAAAGGGTAAAAAACGACCGTACGCGGACACAGTGAATAAATTTATGCAAAATAATTTGTAAAGTTTGCAATCAAGACTTAATGTGCTGGCACAAAACAGATTGTCGTCGTCATATCAATACCGTGCAACATCAAAATAAAAAAATGGCATGCCTTTGACAACTCAGTTTATGTGTGATTTATTGTTAATGTTAATAGCCTGTAATATTCCGCTACACATACTGGATAAACAACCATTTCGGGAGTTTTGGAATAAATACAATCCCCAGGTGAACTTACCAAGTCGTACATCGTTATGTAGATATATTCCAGCTGTTCGTGAAGATATTGTAAATAGGATTAAATGTGGATTAAAAAATACACGGCTCTGGTTATGTATTGACGAGACGACAGATTGTAAAAAAAATTCTATTTTAAATATTATAGTACGTGTACTGGACCCTCTTAAACCAACATTTCCACGGCTTTTTATTATGCTGAATATTTTCAACAAATAAAAGCTGTGATACTACAGTTCAACCCTAACGAGGCTGCAGCTATTAGGGAAAGCCAGACAAGCTTTCAAGGCGTTTCCCTTGAAACAGATTTAAAAAGTATTAATAACAATTATAGGGGGACTACACGACGCAATAGAAAAATTGCAAAATAGTTCGTTGTCGTTAGTGGAATCGCTGCAAATAGTGGACGACGTAAAAACACAGCTACAGGCTATAAATGACGCAAAAAAATAATCGCGTTAGTGAAAAATTCGAGAGTGTATTACAGAAAGATCCTGATTTTAGCAAATTAAGACAAATTTGTGATGGTGCATCTACAACTTCGTTAAGTGAGTTCACAGATTGTTTTACTAATGCCTGTATTACATCCGTAGATGTCGAACGGTCATTTTCAAAATACAAACATATTTTTTCACCAAAGCGAACATCGCTGACAGAGACAGCTGTAGAAACATACCTGATGCTATTATACTATAGATCTTCCCCACTTTGTGATGACGACAACCAAACTACTTCATAAATCTGTTTAAAAGGGTGAGTTTTATAAAATTTTTTATAAAATGTAACATTATTGTTAAAATTTATTTCCATTTAATATACTTATTCAAGTATTATGATATGATGTAAACATATGAGACATATGACGGCTCTGGCGACCAGGTGACCTCGGACAGCTCTATTAATAAGCAATACGTCAAAAGAACACGTTCTCACTATTGTAAAAAATCGTTCGTCACAGTAGTTTCATAATAAAGAAACTGATTTCCTTAATAAAGGATTAAATTTTGCATTACCTGCTTCCAAAGACATTCTAGATGAAACTGTTACAAGTGTTGAAAGTTGAATTTAATATCTTCCTGATTCTTCTAAAAGATTTGTCAGAGAAACTTGCAGGAATTAAATCTCGATAAATATTACACTACTAAAGGAAATAGAAAGTCAGAATCCTCAAAGAATAGAAAATTATCAAACGGTTGCGTGAAAAAGATTGTTTTTATTTAAAAGCTGATAAGGGTAATAAGGTTGTTCTTTTAGATAAAGAGGACAATTATGAAAGGATAGACAACCTGATTCGTAATAGTCCTTATAAAAAAACTGTCTTGAGAATCCTACCAATACCAATGGTATAATAAACTACAACAACTTTCAAACAATTCAAAAGCCGAAATTGAAATAAATGAATAGGCGAGGATTTAGCTGTAAGGACTGTAATCAAAAGTATATTGGACAAACTAGACGATCGATTCAAACTAGAACCAAGGAGTATGGCTCATCTTAACTATGGTAGAACAGATAAGTCTATATAGTGTTTCCCAACATGCGCTTGTGAACAATCAAAAAGTAGATGGTAGCAATTTAAAATTAATTAGAAATGTAACAAATATATGCAAATGTATTTGAAAGCTTGGAAATTATAAAGTGTAAAGATAGTATAAATAATGACAGAGGGTCAATGCACTAGCGGATCTAAGAGGACATTTGGGGGTAGGGGGGCGATGCTATACACACATAAAAAATGGATAAAACGAAAAACTTTAGTTAGTTTTCAAAAAAATGTTTCTTACTCATTATTAAACGAAAATTACGTATTAAATAATTAGTAATAAAATGACTATCTACAACTCCTTACTTCTAATTAATAAAAGCTCGAAGGACTAGTGATTTTATTATTGTAGGTAGGTTATTTGTATTTGATTTTCCATCTAATCGTTTAAAATATATAATTGAAGTTTTGTAAATGGGCAGAAAGACCACGGGCTTTTTTGAAATTTCAATAATAAATATTTACTTTACTACTCCAAAATATAAATTAGGGACACAATTGGAAGTTATTGAAGCTTGCCGATCTGTACAACCGACATACACTCCGACATAGTCATCTTTACGCGCTCATATATAAATTCATACTTTTAGAATAATACATAAGGCAAAGTTGTCAAACTGACAAAAAATATCGGAATATTTTTTATATTGAACAATTGAACATTTTATTAGCATTAATTTTGATGGAAAGCACACATTTGGCTCCGTGGTCTAGAGGTAACGTACTTGCCTCGAAACTTCGGGGTCCCGGGTTCGATTCCCGGTCGAGGAACTGGGATTTTTCTGTGAGAGATTAATCGTAGTATACTCGGATATTGGGTGTGTCCATTGTCTCTAAATGTGTAGCCCTCTCCCACCCAAGGTCTTCCAGACCTTCAGGGATAAAGGGGGGTTGTAATTTAATGTGGTGTTATTGTTATTATTATTATTATTTGGGGGGGAAAGGGGGCAAATATTTACATAAGGATAACTATCTATATGTACATATAATTAAAATCTATGGTATTATTGACTGAAAATGGGTCTTTATATCTATCACTGATTTGATTATTAATCATATTTTGTTAAGTGTAGATAGAAAAGTTATTTGGAACAATCTCGCAAGATATTTAATATTAAAAACAGTAAAATCTGTTGTTGTCCACCTTCATTACAAACGCAAAAAGTATGGCGAGTGTAGAACATTTTCAATGAGAAATATGAATGTCAAATGTGGCAGATCAATATTGGCATGACAGATGTAGTGGGTTGGAAACATATTTATTTTATCCCTGAGATGGAAAATCTGCTTCTGATGTCACGATACAACTCGGCGGCGAATCCTTTTAACATACGCTATGTCAATTTAACATGTCTGACGAGTTGTTCTCGCAAGGAATACTACTTTTCCAGAACCATTTGTCTTGACATTTTTCGAAGTAAATAAATTTGCAATGGAGATTTTACCACTTCCTAGAAGGCCTCCCCTTTCTGGATTAAATTAGATGGCGCTTTATTAATAATAACTTCATGTAACTCAACCCACTATACCGGGTGTCACTGAGATGTGGTCCACCCTCTTTTTTTGTTTAATTTTTAATTTAGAGAAAATGTGTTATATATGTATAGCCAATACACGAATAAAAAGACATTGTTTGACACAAACGAAAAGTATTTGTCATTTCCGGTGTTACCGTTGTAGCATCTGCATTTTTGATATTTTTTGTGGTTGTTAATTAAAAATTAAAAGAAATTTATTGAGTTATTAACAACAATGATTACAGTAATTCCTCAAAACGTTCTGCAATATTTCACAAACAATATTAGAACCTGTTTTGAAATTCTTCTGGTCTAACATTTTGAAAAACAACATATGTTTTGTGGAAGTTATTCAGTGCCTACTGACAGGATTTTATACATAATACACTATAAACACTCCCAGAAAAAAATCACGAGGCATTAAGTCTGAGCACCTAGCTGACCATTTTATGGGTCCTTTTCAGAAACTCATCTACCCAGAAATCTATCTAGAACTGGCGGAACATAATGAGGTGGAGTGTCGTCTGAGTGAAAACGAAGTAATTCTTCATTTAGAAAAAATATCCTTATTTCTCAAGGTGATTTTCAACAGCCTGTATTATAATAAGAGGATAGGTAATATTTTCTAGCATACTAAAATAGGTATTCTTCACAGAATAAAGGAACAATAATAAAATCTCCCAATATACTCGTATAGATATTTCTTTTCTGTGGCCAATGGGTACGGAGTAAGTTCTTCTTTAAAAACGAGTCACTTCAATACCTATAATGTGTTTGTTCACAAATTTGTTAAATAAATAAATACGTCGCGAAAATATATATTTTTCAGTAAATGGAGAATGTTGTTAACTTATCGTTTATTCACACAATTCTCGTCCTCAATTATCAGAATTTATTAAGTTTTAACATTGCAAACTGTTTCATGTGAAATACCAGTAAACTCTACGTTAAAAATTAGAAACCTCGAAAGGACATAATGGAAACAATAAAATTCAAGTCCTTCACTCTACTGTCATTTAATTTTGATAATTCACGAAAAAAATTGCTGTTTTTAAAAATTTACCCGAAAACTAATCAGTCGATTCATGTCGTTGCTGATAACATCAAATGAAAGCTCTTTTAAAGACCTTTAATTTGATGTAAAACAAAGGATAGGCTACTATTTAAAATTTGTAAGTTCAGAAAGCTGGGGGTAAAGGGGTGAGTGTAATAGTAATAAACTATCGCATTTTCCTTCGTGCTCCCCGCATTTTAGTTCGTGTATGTCGACAGTTTTCCCGTGAATTAGAAAAACCTAGTAAGTCACAGTATTAATGAAAATTATATTAGGAGCATAATAATTTTACTAGCTTCTTTCGTGTTACTCATATTCTATTTAAAAGTGGTATTCAAAAAGGTTAGTGGAACTTCCTAGCAAGTCAATTTATATCCTGTTATATGAAGTAAGTACATAGTAAATTTAAAATAGAAAACCATTATCATGTAACATTTGCTATTTTATTATTTATATACGACAACGATCCATTTCCATGCCATATATTATACTAATATATTATATTACCTTTATTTACAACAGCAGCACCTAGTATTTGGGCTTGGTTGATTGGGTCTTTGATATATATATATATATATATATATATAAAAAAAATATATATATATATATATATATATATATATATATATATATATATATATATATATATATATATATATATATGGTTTGAAAGAAAGTTGTTTTTCTTTTTGACTTCTTGAACCTTATTTATATATTTTTATAGCAATTGTGTTCGTGGGATTTTGGTTCTTTAATGATATGAATGAAGGTCTAAATTGTTTATTTATTCATAAACACATTTTACAAACGTTTCGGTGGCTGTTTTCCACCTTTTTTCAATGCAATGACTAAAATATAAAGCAATTTAAAATTTTTTCTACATTTTTAATTATTATTGAAATATCTTACCTTAAACGAAAAAATAATCTGATGTGGCACTTTATAGTTTAACGTACAATAATGTTACTTAATTAATAATTTGTGCGTATAGCGAGCACATCACTTTTTTACTGTTTTATACTAACCGACGATGTTTTTCGGTTTACAACTTTTAGTTCAAACTTAGTTGTAAACCGAAAAACATCGTCGGTTAGTATAAAACAGTAAAAAGTGATGTGCTCGCTATACGCACAAATTATTAATTAAGTAACATTATTGTACGTTAAACTATAAAGTGCCACATCAGATTATTTTTTCGTTTAAGGTAAGATATTTCAATAATAATTAAAAATGTAGAAAAATTTTAAATTGCTTTATATTTTAGTCATTGCATTGAAAAAAGGTGGAAAACAGCCACCGAAACGTTTGTAAAATGTGTTTATGAATAAATAAACAATTTAGACCTTCATTCATATCATTAAAGAACCAAAATCCCAAGAACACAATTGCTATAAAAATAAATATATATATATATATATATATATATATATATATATATATATATATATATATATATATATATATATATATATATATATATATATACATACAATAATATATTATACAATATATTTATGTTTACAGTTCTTTTTTATTTTCTTTTATCGATTAGGCTCTATTTTCGTTATTTCGTAATATGATTTTGACATGTAAATTATGTTTACGATATTTTGTTATTGATTTACTAGGTTTAGGCAGCAAAATAAAATGTTAGCCATGCATTATACTAGGTTTATCCAATGTATAAATATTCTTTATAAAAAAATGTTTCTAGTAAGTCACGTAATTAAAAAAAATATCAGTATGTGTGGATTTGTGTTGACGAAGCCATAGATTTTAAAGGACATAAAATCATTAATGCTATTGTGCACATTTTAAATGCTGTTCAGAGTACACCGCCACTGTTAATATGTAGTAAACAGATGTTGCAAACCAATGCACGAATAGTTGAGGAAATAGTGGTAATTGCTTTGTGTAATATTGGTGTGAAAAGTGAATGCTGTCCACGCAGAACATATTCTGATAATATTAGTCTATACTAATACCTTGATCATAGTACAGGAAGTTTTATGGAATTAATGTTAAAACACTCGAGGTATGAAGTTTAATTGTTCCTTACAAATTATTGTTATTGTCTCTACTCCATGTTGTACTGGCCCTGCACACAAGGAAATTGTCCGGTCTCTAATTATTACACAATATTAGAATTAACGGATTCTGTTTGGATATCAGCAATTCTGCAACAAGAACATAATAATTTGATACTCACGTTTTGAACTTGATTCGCATTTTCCACATCATCGAATTCCGAGAGCACACGGTCTAAAAGTTCAATAGAACGTTGGACATCGTCACCACCACTGCAACAAAATACATATTTCATTACTTTTACGTACAGTTAGTTCATTACGCTAAAATTATTGGTGAAAAAGAGACTATCTAATAAAAGTTGAACGATTGTATAATTAGAATGTACCTAATAGCAGTAAAACAGCAAATAATTCATGTTATTATTATAACAACGGAAATAATATATAAGTAATTTATTTTTAATATTACTTCACAAAAATTAATATTTTCAGAACGTGGTCAATAAAAAAGTGTTGTTGGAAAATATATGAAATGGGAAGGGATAATGAGCAAAAAAGTTATCTGGACTCTCTAAGAATGCCCTAGAGGCTATCTTTTGACTTTATTTGTCCATTTTGATATTCCTTATTTTGATATTAAGCAATAATAAAATAACATTGGGCGAATGAGATACCATAAGATGTAGGTACTGATTATCAACTCACTTTAAATTTATTGTACAGACGTATTAATTTTTATTTTTTTGTGAGGAAAAAGTTTTTAGTTGCTATGGCGTCATTAACAACTTGTTTTAAAGGTCAAACTGTCTAGTCTATATCCCTTTTTGTTTGCTATAAATAACATAAAACATCCATTATAACTTTATTAAAATAAGAACAAATTTTATTTTGAGAAAAATATTTACATATAATTTGTTGAACTTTCGGACTTTCTACTATTTTATTAAACTGCTGTCGATAAAAAATTTTATCATCTTTACGGCTACAATTAAGAACCTTACTAAAAATAATTAAGTAGATGGCAATACATTTATACCTTAGGTTACACAAAATAAACTAAAATTAAGGCTTGACATCATTTCCAAAATTGAACACAAAATATATATATATAACACATTACTATACATAAATATAAACAAACACTTACACAAACGACATCCAACCAGATACTTTAAACAAACTGTAGATTAAAATATTTATCAATATGACTTTTTATATTTTTAAGTTAAAACATTTTTCTACCGTGTAGTTTTTTATTTTTCTCTCTCGTGTGTTACTGTACATGGCTGGATCTATGTCTGAGAATAATAATAGTAAAAAAACTACAAACTAATTTGCATAATGAACGTTACACCGCTAATTTATAATAAGAAACATTATAGGATGCCACAAATAAATAACTATAGACAATGTATGGACATTAATATAAATAAAATGTTTAAATAAATAAAACAAATAAATTTAATTACATTGTAATACAAAATTTGCTCAAATTTTTATTATCTAATTTAATATTGACTGTTACAATTTATTGGTAATATGTCTATATTTGTGTAGTATTCCAACTTCCAACAGAAGGTAAAATTAATTTGCAAATAGTAATAAATACTAAAAATAACACCTAAATAATGTACCAAGATAGTAATCCTCTCATTTTATGTAATTGAAGATTAAATAAAATTGCCACACACTTCTTGATTTATAAATTTGTATCATACAAAGAAAAGTGATTAATCTTTAATTGCGATTGCCCACTAGTAATAGATTTTAACAAATAAATGGAAATCCTTCTAAATAATATGACAGGATTACGACTTTGGTGCCTTATTTACATATAGTTTTGGTATTTATTAACTATTACTATTTGTGAATTAATTTTACCCTCTTTGTTGGAATACTTTGCACGGGAAAACAAGTTTTGTCATAAATATTACAATTGTATGGATTTTTACTACAAATTACGATACAAAGAGAGACAACAACATTTTGTAGTAAATTTTAAGAATAAATTGTAGTAAAATTAAACTACAAATTATTACATTATTTGCAACACAACCTTGCAAAAATTTGCAAAAGAAAGAGTGACTGACTGAATTTCGATATTCAAATTTGTACTACACAGTGTGATTATAGTCATGAAATAACGAAGAGCATTGGTATGTCGATTTGATTCCTTTTCGTTTTACCAGTATTCGTTGAAGTTCTTATGGATTTAAACCACAAGTGATACAACGTGTCATCTCTTGATGGAAAGAGTGTAGTTCAGAATAAATGTATCCACATCTTAACGTTGTTATTATTTAACGGAAATCCAACACAGTTAATGAAACGAAAAACTTCCTCCTCAATTTTTGCTGTTCTAAAAGTTATAAATAAAGATTCCATGTAATGTTATTCAATATTAAAACTTACTTCGAAATGACTCAATTAGTTCAAGCAATGCCCAACTATTTAAGATTGAGATAACAATATCGTCCATGATTAGTTGTTTTTTTCCAAACATTGGCTTTGGATATATTCCTTTAGCCAAGAGCCTCTAACATTGCTTTTAATTGCGCCAAGATCTGCGTAAAATAGCAAATTCAATCCCAAAGAAAGTAAAACTTATACCTAAGATACTAAAAGTGTAAAGGGCAAAAACAAAGGACACTCTTTTCACACCAAGGGGTCCATCTTGATGGCTTTATTAAATATACGTTACACGAAGTAGACCACGCATAAGAGAGAAAAGATTTAATCAACAAAGGATAACAATATGGTATACAAAGGAACCGATTTTCTTAACCAACTAGTGACACAAGTTCTATTGTTTAAATCTGAATGTCACATTTTTTAATAAAATCCATAATAACAGAATAAATGTCTTTAGTTTTAACAGAATATAATTCATATTTAAGAGCATAACAAGATTTTTTCTCCAATAGTTTATGTATAAAGAAATAGGTTTCATGTTCATATCTAGGACAACCCAGGAATATATGATTTATATCACCTGGGTTTTCATATTCACATAGGTCATTTTCCTTAATACCAATCTTATAAAGGTGCGAAGGGAACCTTCCATGATTAAAATGTAATCGAATAATTGTAGTATATGTGTTTCTTTTTATTTCACCGTTATCGTACCATCTTTTAGTTGTAATCTGTGGATTCAATAACAAGTAGTTTGTAGGATGTTCAGAATATGTATTCCTATGATTAGTTGTTGTGTTTATAAAAATCACTACTCAGCACGCACATCATAAATGTAACAAAATCACAATGTTGGGTGTTAGGTTTTCTGAACTGGACGGCATTTTGGAATGAAATGAAATGATATATATGTAATTGCATAATACAATAGCAACGATCTGATGGTAAACAAATCTGAAGGTGACTTAGTGCTTGCGTACGTATGTAGGTACATCTCTAAATTAAAACTATTACTACAATTTGGAGCAGATTTTGCTACCTATTATTCCGCAATGCCACACAATTTGTAGTGGAATTTTCCGTTAATATTTTTATTAGAATACGTACAATACGTAGGTAGATACTTTGTACAATGTTTGTTTTGAGTTCAACAAAGACCGCGTAGTAATTTTCTGTATATTATAGTTGATTTTTTATTTTAACCTAAATGGTTATTTTTACCATCCTAAGAGATTAAACAGGCAAATTGTTGTTTATTGCTACAATAATTTTACTGCAAATATTTATAGTCCTTTCATATGTATTATATGACAATGAATTACAAACTTTAATTAAAACAACTACATTTCTTATCAAACAATGTTGTCGTACAATAATTAACGCGTTTTCTTTCCGTGTTTGTATTTTAATTTTTATTATACCTTTATTAGTATCAAAAATTGTTGTTCCTTAACACCAGTTATCTGTGGACACTGTATACTGTTTTAATTTATAGGTCATTTTTATACAATTTAAAATGGACACTTTATTCAGAAAAACTTCGGCTGAATTATCTTGCGATCGTAACCACCAGCAAATTTATATTCTTTTCACCGACAGACGCACCATATCACTTTGTCAATAATCTCCACAACTTTGCGTACGAACTCTTCTGTCATGATTCATGAATGACAGAATAGCGTAATCACTTCTCAACACTGCTTCCCTAAATTCCATTTTCACGCTTTTAGGCCAAAGAACTTCTTTAAATTTACAGTCATATGCAAATAAAAAATATCACATTAATTAAAAAAAAAAAATTACAAACATGTAAGTATATTATACGGTACTTCTTTATTCAGACTGGTTCAATTGTTAAAACCAGTTGTATAACCGCCAGAATAATTAATTGCTTTATGTTTCTTTGTAACTGAAAAAATTACTTTTATTTTAAAATAGAATGTAAAGCCAAAAAGCAAAGAATTTTTTTTAAATAGAAAAAAATATATTTTTTACACATTTTTATTAAAAATAAATAAAATTAAAAAAATCAAATTTTTTCACTTTGTATTTTGCGTTTTAACATAGAGAGAGTAAAAAAATATTATTTAATGTATCTTGTATACTGTAAGAAATGTTAAATTAAACAGAAATTTTTACAATGTGTATGGGAATAAAAAATGATGAGAAGTGGGTTAAATAACACTGATGTTCCAAACAATAAAAACAAACGACTTTCATTTATGTCTCTCAAACATTAATTCTAACTACTGTCGTGCTAAAGAATCGTTTTCTGTCTATTTAACATAATTACCGTTTAACATGAAAAATTATATTTACAATTTGTATACATAACGCGAAAAGCAGATAAACAGTCACTTAAATCTGCATAATAGGTATAATTACAATTACACAGTTATTTTAAATCTTGGTCATTTATTTGCGACGAGCATTTATATAAATGTATAACATAATAAACTAGCACTTGAAAATGCGGGTCTAGGTCCGTCCATACGGCAATACTTGATTCTTGAGTATTATTGTATTTTCATGCCAGCTACAATCTAAGGAACAGATTTATTCATTCAACAGGTAACCATCATTCGTTTCTTTTTCAACTAAAAATGGTTTGATTCTAAAGCGGGCCCGTTTTTAAAAAATTGACGTGTCGGTGAGGGGCATGTTATAACTTACAAAGACTTACCTCTTATATAATGTCCATTAACAGTTGTTTATGGTTGTCAGCCTACACTTTGCATCATTAATAAACCTTCTATAATATCATCTGCTGTTAGTGCAGCCAGGTGTATATATTTTAATTTTTGACACCTTACATGTTTAAAATAATCTATGGATTCTCTAGATAAGGCCCTATCCTCACGGCGCTACACGACATCAACACAACATGCAAGTGATATGTTGCCTCGATGTTGCGCCTGTGTAATTAAATACAATCATGCACACGGCGAGGTACGACATGGAAGGGGTACGATATACGGGATACATGTCGCCAGTCAACATTCCTATTCAGTCGCCACGCAGCATTTGTGGCATGGATTTTATGCATTTTATTAATAAAATTGTGAATTTTAAAAATTGCACTGGAAGTTGAAAAATATCCGTGTTTGTATAATTTTAAACTAGCTGAATATAGTAGAAAAACCTAACGGAGAAGACATGGAATGAAGTTTCAAAAACAACTAATTTGTCAGGTATGTAGCTATACATTTTATTTAGTTTTTAGTAGGTAACTAACAATCTCGTAAATTATGCGAAACTATATGCAATAATTATTTTGCCAGGGAAGAGCAACACGTGGTTTTATAAAGTAGTTGGCCAAATATTTTCGTAATACTGATGGAGCTGAAGTTGGTTGCAAATCAATTTGTTCTCCTGTTAACACATAGTTATTATTTTGTAGTCTATTTGGCGTTCTTGTTGGTTCAATAAGAGATGCTGTATACTGAGAATCTTCTTGTTTTCGAATGAAGTTGTGTAAAATACAAGCTGCTTTGATTATATTGATCATATTTTTTTTTTTTTTTGCAACGAATTGGCAATCCCGATACTTGAAATTTTTCTGCCTTCATCCCAAAGGTGCATTCGATGGTTTTTCTTGCACGAACTTCATCTATAATTTAAAATCCTTTTTTTATTGTCGAGTGAAGTTAAGGGATATGGTCTCATTATATCCCCGACAAAATAAAATAGGAAGTTTTGTTTTTTCTCATCATGAGGTAAGGGAGAACTTTCTGGTATATGAAAGCCACCTCTTTCTAATCAATAATATAGTGCTGATGCTTTAAATATTTCGACATCGTTATTTCTAGCATAATATCCCATTTCCACCATGGTAAACAAGCCATCGGCATCACAGGCTGCCATTAATACAATAGAGTGATATTGTTTATAATTAAAGTTGGTTGAGCCAGAGTTGGGAAGCTTTTCAATCTGTATGTACTTACCATCTATTGCACTCAGGCAATTTGGAATATTCCACAGCTCATAAAAACGTTCAGACATGGTTTTCATTGTTGAGTATTTGGCACTTTCATGTATTCATCTTGTAATTGTTGCCATATAATGAAAGTTGTGTCAGCTACGATCTTTGCTACAGTACTGTGTCCTCTTTGGAAATATAATGAAAGAGATATAAAACTGCCACCCGTTGCTAAGTACCTAAAACAGTAACAGAATGTAACTAATAACAATAATAAATTATTAATAATAATAGGTCTTTTGGACGTATTCGACAATTGCTATCTGTCAAAATTTAAATGTAAATAAAATAGACAGCCATTGTCACAGACGTCAAAAAAAAGAGACAAACTTTTAAACAGGATGTCAAAAAGAAGTAATATAGACGTGAGAAAATGTATACTTATTTTTTTTCAGTACATAAATGCAAAGAAAAATTAAAGAATGTAAGATCAGCCTTTGTAAGAAGTCTCAAGCCAGCTCCAAGCGGTTCTTCGGCAAAAACAAAAAAGCCATATTACTTGCACGATATATGTTTATTCTTTCCTATGTGAAACCTGCACAAAGTACTGAATTGCCAGGAAATATCGAGCGTCCAGAAGAACTCCTGCTGATGATGAAGCTTCATCACCATTAAGAGCCCTTTCAAATGAGGAATCCCAGCCGGCTAATATTGCTACTACTTCTGCTTCACAGCCATCTACAACAGCTCGAAGGGAGAAAAAGCGAACGATTTGGATCAGCAATTTTTATAGTATTTGCAATGTAAAAAAAATACCTCCACCACTGACGATGATACCGCTAACTGGTATTTTCTGCTCAGTTTGTTACCAGAATTGAGAGGACTGAATGTTGACCAACTGCGTTGCCTTAAAATTAAAGTTTTGCTGTTATTTGAAAATATCAAGGGTAGCTCAACATCAGAATCGTCGAATATCCCAACATCATCTTCGTAATCCTCTGCTAGTACACCGGAACCTTCGTACACCCCTATTTCAAGACCTGAATCACATTCACTGCTTCAACCGTTTCAACAGGCAACTCAGATATCTTCAGAAAATATTCAAACTACAACTTACACACCTTTATATTCTCCTATCTCATCAGTTGACTCACCCCATACCAGAATGATTTATAATTTATTGCACCACACAAACACTCAGTATGAAAGTGAAGAACACTCCAATCAGGAAACAAATAGTTATTTTCAAGATCTCCAAGCACACTGGGACAAACCATAATGATATAGATTTTTCAATGTTTACTTAAACTTTTTTTGTTTTTTTTTTCTTGTGATTGTAATAAAACTATTTTGTAAAACTTACCCGAGTGTTATAAGTAATCTCTCCTCTGCGCCAACACATTGCCTCATAACTGTATTTTGTTTTTTGAAAAAACAGTCCCACAATACCTAACAGATGTTTAAAGCTTTCATAAACATTCTATAAAAACACTGTAACTTCCTATCATTTTGTGTTAATTCTTTTGCTGCCACAATTAGCCTTCGTTTTTTGTTTTTTATAAATGATGGGTGTACCCAATATTTTTTCTCTTTTTCGATTTCTTAAATAAAAATATATAGCTAGCTCGCTTCTTCTTGAAAAGAGGTTGTCTTCATTCGACATATTTTTAAAAACCAGCCTGTCATTTGTGTTTGCGATAAATATCACATGCGTGTCGCCTCATGTGGATAAGATGTGTTGGATACAAATTTTGTTGTTTGTCGTATTCATGTCGTGTTGATATCGTGCAGCGCCGTGAGGATAGGGCCTAAATGAAGCGCAATACACAATAGGCGACATATTTTATTATTAATAATTGAATAATGAATGCTAAACATTTTTTAGTTTACGAAATAAATTAGTTAGGTATAAAAAAACAAATGCTTCATTGATGTCTCAAAATTATTAATTTTGTGTTTTGTTTGCCAGTTTTAAAATTTCCGTTAATAAACTTAAGAGTGTAAAATATTCGTATTTCTTTCTTAAAGTACTTTTTCTCGATACTCGCAGTGGTGTGGAAGTAGAACAGATTAAAATAACAAAATACCACAGGAGGTTTCGATTTTATCAGATAAATTTTTATTTACAGGAAAACTTGTAATGAACAATATAACGAAAGCTGTCGTACAAGAACACGAGACCATAGGTCAAGCGCTTCTCGCAGTTTTCTAGAATTAAATTGACAAAATGACAATAAAGTTTAATGAATAAGATTTACAAGAAACAACTACACAGCGGACAAAAGCCTCGACCTGCACTGAATTAAACCTGCAAGTCTTGTTTGGTAGCCAAGATCATTTGTCAATTCCGCACTAGATATAGACCGGTTTTAAACTTATAATGTTATCGTCAGTATGCCATAAGTAATGAAAGAGACAAATAATAATAGCAAACCAGGCTAGCCTAAAGCAGACTAAGCAAGACAGACATAGTAAGTGATAAGTGTATCCCTCTGGTGGTCAGTGCTACTACCTGTCAGATATCACTGATGTCTTAGTGACTTACAGCGACCTGCAAAGCAAGTACCAAGAACTGCGACCTGCCCACCAGGGTTAGAGGATATGATTCTAGGGTGTATAATATTTAATTATCGTATAAAATATTAATATTCTTACTAAAAAACAACTTGTGCATTTTTTGTAACATCAGAAAACGCCCCAGAAAATGCAAAATTACGATTTGCATATATAACAAGTATTTTATTTAATTTAACACTAATTAAGATTAGTGTAATGATCCAGTATACCTTTTATTTTTGCAGTTTTTGTAACAACAAACGTAACCTGGTTTTTTCTTCACCGCTCAAAAAAAAAATTAAAAAAACACACCAAAAATAAATAAAGTACAGAAATCGTACTAAACGCACAGTAAAACTAATAAAAGTATCTATAACCTGGAATGCAGTAAACGTACGAAACAAAACAAACCGAGAATTGAAACGGGCTGGCTTTATACACGCCATGCAATAATAATAATAATAACAATATAATGAATTCAAGAATCCAATTATAATAACATTACCATTTTTACAATATTTTTCTTCATCTGCCAGTGTCAGAATAAATGTGGTACCCAAAAAAAACGCTTACTATCGCATTTCTGAAAATAGTAGTAGTTCTTTTGTCAGATTTGAATTCCTTGTATGTGCTTATGCAAAATACCAAATTGAGGCTCTTTATCTTATGTAATAAAGGCATTATATCAGATTTTCAAAAAACGAACTTTCAGTTTTTTCAGTATATTTTAGGAATGATCGAAGATATCTTGCATCTGTTTATTGTTTCTTTATCGACATGAAATGATGCGACTGTAATACCAGTGACAGGAAATGAAAAACGGACCACCCTGTATACAAAAATTGATAGAAAACTTTATCTATTAATTAAAATTAAAAGAATCTTTCACTATTCATAAAATACATATTTATTTGCTTAGCAAGTTTTAAACTAATTTCAGGAAAAAATTAAACTACTAAATTATATAGGTGCTTTTTTAGCTACAAATCGGTTCTTAGTCACCTTTATAAATTTTTTGTGGGTTGCTATATCAGCATTAACTTTCTACTTATGAAAAAGAAAATGTTCATATAATAACCGCTCTCTATTAAAAAAAAAACCATACGTCTCGGTGCACTTAGATTGAATTGGCCTCAAAGGTATGCAGTTTAAACTTCCGGCATCTTTGAAATTCGTTTCGAAATATAATATTTCATTTTAAAATTTAATGTATGATAAATAGATTTTATTTTATAAATATTCACACGTAATCTTAACACTGAGATTTTATAGAAATCCTACATGTTGCACGAGGGGATAATCTACCAAAGATGAAAACATAAATAAACACTCTTAAATTCAAGAAAGTCATAAAGAAAAATCGTAGTATTAGTGAAGTACAAGGGGCATGTGGAGCCCTCTACATAAACATCTTTATTAAATATCGTTCTGCAACTTCATATAGGTGTAGTTAATAGAAGAAATACATTATTTATTATTATGATGATATTTAATGATGATATAATTGATTTTTTCAATAATATGTCTTTATTCGATATTCATGCACTGCTCAAAACTGCTAGAATAACCAAAGAACCAGCTCCCTGGTTAACAGAAAATTTAAAATTTATGAGATTGTGAGATAAAGCACGAACTAAATATAAAAAAAATAAAAAAGATGAGGTACATGAAGAGTACAAAAAATATCAGAAATATTGTTAATATGCAGTAAAATCTGAAAAGGCGTATCTACAACATGCGTTTAAGACAGACCCTAATTAACAAATGCCTATTAACAGGTAAGTTATGGAGAAATGCAAACGTCATTCCTGTGCCAAATAATAATAACCCCTCGCTTATTTCTCATTTCAGACCCATATGTATACTACCAGTTATGTATATCGAAAAAAATTGTACAGGATCAACTTAATGAGTATTCAATAAAAATAAAATTTTATCAACACAATCTGGATTTCGCTGTCATCACAGTATACTACTGCATTATTTAATGTAACTGATGATTTGTTTAGAGCTTGTGACAGTAATAAAAGCTCTTGTTTAATCTTGTTAGATTACAGTAAGGCCTTCGACACTCTCGATCAGGCTACCCTGGGTACATAGCTTAAATACTTTGGTGTCAGTGATATGGCACTCAATTTCTTCAAAAGTGATAGGCATCAAAGGATAGTTCTAACTGATATTAATTCAAAATCCCTAAATGCACTAAATAAGGGTGTTCCTCAGGGTAGTATATTAGGTCCTTTACTGTTCTCTGTATATACTTCCGATTTAACACAGCACTTAGATTTTGTCAGTTATATCAATATGCCGATGACACGCAAATATATTATTATTTTACTTATAATGAGCTGCATACAGCTATTGATAATATTAATTCTGATCTCGATATGATTGGGAGATTTTCTAATGCACATAGTTTAATTCTTAATGAGAAAAAGACTCAGGTTCTGGTGTTTGGTTGGCATCGGAATCTCATTTTCAATAACCCACTATTTAAAATTGTACTTAATAATATGGTTCTTGAGTCAGCAAATAAATGTATAAATCCCGGCCTTAACATGGATGATGATTTGGCTCGCATGTGACCAGTCTATTCCAAAAGTCTTTTGGTAAGTTAAAACTCTTATATATTTATAAAGATATTCTTAGCACCGAGGTCAAGTTAAGGTTAACTGATTCCATAATTTTATCTCATCTGGCATATTGCGATATTGGGTGCTGGCCAGTCTTGAAATCGCTTTATAGGATAAAACAGCATTCAAAATTTCAATTTTGGCGCGAAAACATGAGCTGCCATGTCAGTATCTACTGTGCCGTCATTCTTGTAGTAAACAAACAAACGCAAGTAACACTTGACATCGTTTTTTTTATTTACCATATAGAATAATGAGTTCCCATCGTTACACGTGGTGATTGGTGATGAACTGCAAAGGTACAAGTGTAAAGACACCACAAAAGTTATTTATAATACTGCCAGATGATATTAAAATGAGAAAGACTTAGTTACAATTTGCCAGGAGAGACCCAAAATTATTATCGAGTAAAACTATACCGAGTTATTGTGAGGATCACTTTGATGTAAGTACTATTTTGTCTTATACTTTCAGTAGCTTTACAACTAATGTAAATAAGTGAAGTCTTTCACATATCTGTCATGTTTGTAATTTTGGGGTTATGTTGAAGATTGTCTAATAAATAATGTTCTAATTACCTGCATTATACACACTCTTATAAACATAAGTACCTAGTTAGCTTTAAAACTTGAAGTAATACTTACATAGATGTTTTAATGTTCCTAAATTCGGCAGAACAGAAATCGAGATTAGTGGCAAAGAATTTGGCTACCATTATTACGTCAATTCTAGACAAATTCGTACTGTCTGCTTTTAAAAAACTACTGTCCATGATTAACTACTATAAACTTGGAAAAACAACATGAAATCAGTGCAGATATTCACAAAGCAGTCACGACAAGATAACCATAGGTTTTGCTTACTACAAGAGTGACGTCACATTTAAAACCATCATGGCGGGTAGCGTTTCGTGACATGTTCACAGACTAAAATATTTTAAAATTAAAATAATAAATTAACCTCGTGTTTTTATGAATACAAATCGTTAATTTCTGATTTCTTTTCGACAATATATCATATTCACATAATTTAATAATTGATTTTTCATATCAAACACCCTATTGACGACATTTATCGCTACCTCCCGCTCTCTAGTTATATGAAACAGTAAAGTTTCTTTAATAACAACAATGAAAAATGTGCAGACCTCGCACAAACTATAACGTGTTATTTTTTTCCCAAATTTAGTTTAGCTTTTATGGAGTAGTGGATACTCTATAAGTCCCCAATCTCCCCAGTGCAGAGCTTTATGGTGCTGAATACGTTTCCAAATATAGTACATAAAGATATCTAAAGTTCCTTGTTCACTGTGAACATCTGGGTCCAGTCCTAATGAAATTACGTTGCCCTCAATTGAAACTAACTCTAGAAGGAATAATTATGTGTATTAAAATGTAAGGAAGGACACGTGGGGCGAAACATGTGTATCTGTATATACACACAAACTGAACGGAATTAGTGACATCTTCTTTAACAACTAAATTATGAACTATGACATATTTCAACGGGGTACTTTATTTTTTTTTAATTTGAAAATCGAAAACCAGGGATAAAAATAAGAGACAGGTGTCTTTCTATTAATTTTTTCTCTTTTTATTTAAACTGAAAAAAAAACAATCTTTCGTGATGTCACTAAGCGCAAATTGAAATGGAGCGCCAAATGTCCTTATTTTTAGGGAATTTCATAATCTGCAATTGTAGGTATTGTACCAGATTCGACATTAGCCGTTTGATTACTATTGTAAAAGTATTGTAGACCAATTTATCTGATCTACTTACTACATAACTTTTTCATATTTGTGTGCTTTTAGAATGTTTTAAAACAAATACACGACCAAAAATGCTAAAACAAGAATCACAACTTGCCAGTAGTATTCCAACCAATTTTTGGTGATTTCCCTAGTTTGTGTTTAGTGACGTAATTAGAAACATTTTAACTTTAAACTGAAATTACTATTTTATAGTACTATATAATATATTTTTTTTGGCACCAAATATAGAAAAAAAAATATTTTCAAAATATAAATATTTCCACTCTCAGGTTATTGAAAAGCAACCACACAAAATTTGGAATCTGTAAGGAATAATATTCTAAGTTATGGTAGTATTGAACCATATTAACGAATTTCTGTTTTCAAAAAGTTTTTTATTTTTGAGTATGTAAGTAATATTTGAAACTTTTAAAAATGTATACAATTTTAAACACAAACTAAGAATATACGCTTATTTTTAGTAAAATCTTGGTTTATTTTTCATCTTCTCGTTAAAACCACCAAAAAGGTACTAATTTCTTTTTATTTATCACCGTGGGATAAGTTATACCATATCGTACTCATCTTTGTATGTAACAATCTTGTTATCCCAATGAGTGTGCTAAGGAAATTGACAATTCTTAAATTCAAGAAAAATTAATTATTTATTTTTTATAAATATTAACAACACAATTTGAATAGTTATATAAATTAACACCTTCAATAACACTGGCCATTTTTACTTGTGTGTTTGTGCCTCATATTGACAATACTGGAAGATGAGTAACAAAACATAAAAAGTTGTCCGATTTATCTACATCCGACGCAAAATACGTAAATATTATCGCTGGTTTTGTTCCTATTGGTGAGACTCATGAACACAGCACGAAGAAACCCGATCGATGCCCGATCTATCACCGTCTTGACAACAAATAGTGTTCTGTAAGACGACGTCTGTCATTTTAATCTGTGTTTTTAAGTGATTTTAAAATTTTGTTATTTGGTACAGTGATTAGTAATTGATTTTTATTTATTTATTTATTGATTTATTTCAGATACACCATCTAACAGTATTTGCATACTAATTATAGGATAGGAATACAGCATAATTAACAAAAAAATAAAAATAAAAGTAATAATAATAATTACAAAAAAAAAAATAAAAATAAGAATATTAATTACGAAAAAAAAAGAAAAATAAGTTGGCAATTGAAAGTTGACAGTTATTACAATGCATTTGCAGTAGCAAAAAAAAGAAATACATTCATTAAACAGCACTTATATTACTTCTTACAAATAACTTTTTGATCGAGTTAATGCTACTGATAAAAATATCCAAATTATCTTGAACGGAATGATAATTGTTGCATACACAAAATTAAGGTGAAAATTTAAGTAAATTGGTCCTTGGTGTTGGTAAATAGAAAGTGGCAGTGTGCCTAGTTGCGATTAAGGTAATATTAAAATTAAGTTGACTTAAAATAGAAGGGCAGTCAATCTTATTATGAATAATATTACGTAAGAATATAAGAGAATGCATTTGTCTTCTATCATTTAGACTCAACATATTATGCCTAGTTAATAGTTGTTCATGTGGCGCTCCAATAACTGGGTAAATGCCATCAATCTTAAAGGATACGTACTTTAAAAATTTGCGTTGTACACTTTCCAAATTATTACTATATGTTTGATACCGAGGATTCCAAATTATACTAGCATATTCTATCTTAGACAGAACAAAAAGAATTAAATAGTAAAAATAAAACGTCAGTGTCATTAAACCCTCGTGAATGCCTTATAACGAAACCAAGGTTTTTGTAACTAGAAAGTACAACAGCATTAATATGAAGATTAAAGCTCAGCTTTGATTCAAAAAATAACTCCTAAGTCTTTAAATTCAGTTACTCTATTTAGAGACATATTATTGAGTGTATAATTGTAAATATACGGTTCGGTTTTTTTTTGTGAAAGACAGAACGTTACACTTTCGCACATTCAGTGCCAAGTTATTTTTTACACACCAGTCATTAATTTTAATCAAATTTATTTGCAATTGAAGGGAATCGCAAATAGAATTAATATCACAATAAATTTTCAAATCATCTGCATAGAGAAGACAATTGACGTCAATCATGTCTAATGTCATTGATAAAAATAACGAAAAGAAGAGGCCCAAGTATGAAACCCTGTGGTACACCAGATGAAGCAATGAATTCGCCAGACTTGAAACCACGGTATTCCAGGTGTTGGCGCCTGCACTGCAAGTATGATGAAAAGTTTAGACAGTTTATCTGAAAAACCAAACTGCTTAAGTTTATATAAAAGAATACCATGATTAAGACTGTCGAACGCCTTACTAAAATCTGTATAGATGACATCAACTTGTCCACCAGAATCTACAGATTCGGAAATGTACTGTGTCAAGCAAAAAAAGATTAGTACTGGTAGCCCGACCCTGCATAAAACCATGCTGAAAGTCGCTAATCAACCCATAAGTGCTAGCATAAATTGCTTTATGCAGTAACATTTCAATAAAAAAATTATTTATAAATATTTATCGAGAAACAATGACTAATAAGTGTGTAGTGTGCGGTCAAAGAGGAAAACCACAGGGTTGTTTATCTTTTCACAGGTAAGTAAACAAAACAAATCAGGGACGGCTAATGCGAGTGTGAAAGCTCAAAAATAACTAAAATTAATGATAGCTTTACAAAAACAAAAACAACATTTGATTCCATTTGAACAGTAAAAAATCCACATTTTATCAAAAAAGATACACAAAAATATTTATTTTAACTTCAATGGAAATTTAATTTTTAGGGTTGCTCACAAACTGTAGATGTTTTAAAGTCAATTAATGTTTTTTAATTCAACTTTAAAGGTTGTTTTTAAAAAATGTGTTTATTTCAGATTTCTAGAGGATCTGGAGAGAAGAGAAAGTAGGTTGAATGCTCTCAAAATGGAAAATTCCAGTAAGTGGCACTACGTGTGTTTAGAACACTTAATAAAATGATTATACTATTAAAAGATCTGGATTAAAAGTCTTGAGAATCAGTACTGTTATATTTTTTCCCTTGGCAACACTGTCACCAACTTCGTCACACGTACTGTCCAGGTTAGTAGAGAATTATATTGAAAATTAATAATATACTAAGTAGTCACTCATTCATACCTCATGAAAAAATATCAAGTAGATAGATACCTACAGAGCATCAACTGTTTTGTTGATATGTTACTTTTATTGCAGTGATGTAGGTTTGTATATTTCAAAGAAATCTCATTTGTTTCAGAATTGAAAATTTAATTCCTTCGCCACCATTAGTACCAAGGTATGTTAAATTTAAATATACAGGAGTCGCCACTTTAAACTTCCTTGGTCCTTATTTTTTTTATTTTTTAAACAACGGCCATGTCCGGCACATTAAATTGTAGATATTTTTAAGTTCTTTAAATGTAGCGTGCAGTGATACAAAATTTTTTTTGGATCACTGCACTGTATATTTAAATTTAACATACCTTGCTATCTTGGGTACTAATGGTGGCGAAGGAATATAATTTTCAATGCTGAAACAACTGAGATTTGTTTGAAATATACAAACCTACATTGCAATAAAAGTAACATATCAACAAAACAGTTGATGTTTTGTAGGTATCTACTTGATCTTATTTCATGAGGTATGAATGAGTGACTACGCAGAATATTATTAATTTTCAATATAATATTCTAATAACCTGGACAGTACGTTTGACTAACCTGGTGATAGTGTTGACAGGGGAAAAAAGAACAGTACTGATTGTCAAGACTTTTAATCCAGATCTTTTTATAGATAGTATAATCATTTTTTTAAGTGTTCTGAACACACGTAGTGCCATTTACTGGCATTCCATTTTGAGAGCTTTCAGCTAACTGTCTCTTCTCACTAGATTCTCGGGAAATCTGAAAATAAACACATTTTTTAATAAAAACCTTTAAAATTGAATTAATAAAATCAGACTTTAAAACATCTACAGTTTGTGAGCTACCTTAAGATAAACTTTCCATTCAAGTTAAAATAAATATTTTTGTATAAGTACGTTTTTTAATAAAATGTGGAATTTTTTACTGTTCAAATGGTGAATCCATTTTTCAAATGGATTCAAATGTTGTTTTTTATATTCTGGAAAGTTGACATTAATTTTAGTCCTTTTTGAGCCTTCACACTTTCGCATTCACGCATTATGCCGACCCTGATCTGTTTTGTATAGGTACCTGTGAAAAGGTAAACAACTCCGTTGTTTTCCTCTTTGGCCGCACACTACACACTTATTAGTCATTGTTTCTCAATAAATATTCACTAAATAAATTTTTATAACTAAAAAGATTATTAATCAATACCCAATAACACAAAACTTTAAAATCACTTAAAAACAACAGAGATTAAAATAGCAACAGCAGGATAGCATTGAAAAATACATTACTCAAGCAAACAAATTTTGTATACCTATTAAGTTTTAAATTATGCAAAAGCATTAAAATAAACGCTGAGGCCTGGAGCCGCCCCTGGTTTGTTTTGGATACGTTGATATGTAAACATGCAAATTGTTGTTTATGTATCGGTCATAATAATCAGCGTATCTCTTATGGGTGTTACTTATCTTTATATTATTAATCTGAGGTTTGTGCAACTGGAACTGGTTACCGAGACTGTGGTCACCTTTTTTGGATAAAATAGATCCATTCTCTCCCAAAATCTGTACTGTGATTGTCTTTTTTCTCAGTAGAAGTCTGTATATAACCTTCCACAACGGAATCAGAACGCCATTCACCGTGCGTTTTTTATATCGCGGAGATCTACTCCTGCATTTGCCAAAATTGTAGTGAAGGTATACCGAAAACAATGACCAGTAAATTCCTTTGCATCACGCATCCCCAAAAACTCTGCAATTATTTGCCGCATGCTTCCCATTGTGTTTATCCCAATAGGCTGATTCGTGCATCGACCATTTCTGTATGCAAAAAAAAATCATTGAAACAATTTTTAGCTCGAAGTCCCACGTAATTTCTGACAATCTCAACCAGATTAATACCATCAATACTTCGAACCGTTATAAAAAATTCTCAGGTTGTATTAGTTTTGATATTTTAGAATTACGACTCTAAAATATGATCTTTCATCTATGACATTGATGGTCCTTAAAAATATTAACTCCTCTCATCTGCACCCACCCGCCATATCAACAATTAAAACAATCTGCAAATTATTATACATTAAATAAAAAAAAACACATGACACTGTATATAAGACTAAATAAATATTCTCGTTCTCTGCTCTCTGCAAAATCCAACAGTAGTTTCTCTGCCCAGAACTCCAGACTTTTTCGGTTTATAACCTTTTGCTTTATTTTTCAGCAAAAAACTGTCAGATTGATATATTGTTTTTATATCAATGCGCTTCTTAATCGATATTTCCGCCTTTAGCATCGAGTAGTAACACCAATGAGATGAGAGCTTGACTTAGCTCTTCAAAATATACAAGAAAAAATTTTTCGTTAATGATGTCCTTTATATTTTTCGAATGGCACCACCGCTCATACCTTTTAAAAGCCAGTTCATATTTGGCTCCAGATTTATCCGGGGCAAGTCCCGATATCAAGTTCTCTACTACTAGGTTATGTCCTCGACCGATTGTTTAAAATAAAGGTTTTTCTTTCCATTCTACAATGGTTGTAGATGTCCGTCTCTAAGGATCTATCTATTCATATTTGAAAATAAGGTTGCCCAATGGATAAACCTGTTGTTAGTGACAAAGGCATAAAATGTATTATATATCATGTAATATATTTTTAGATAATTTGAATGAAACAATAAAACTTTACTACCTTAAAATGGAGTCAACAGAGACTGGTGAATATAGGAAAGAGTAAAATGGGTTGATAATAGTGGCAGGGACAATAAACACATTATTTCTCTTCCATAAATAGTATCTATTCTTAGGTCTCTAACAGCCTATACTAGGCATTTGTTTTATTATAGGGAACGATTTAGTTTTGCTCAAGCCATTGAAAAGAGTAGTGTTTTTACCAACAAACAGGTAGGTCGAAAAACTTTAATTAGCATTGTTTCAATTTTTTCAAACAAACAAACAACTTTTACAATAAAACTTTAAAATAGTTTCTCTTGGTTATAATATAAGAAAATTTGGAAAATTTTTATAAATAGATTTCGAAATAAATTTTACAAGAAAAAAAATCTAATTTGCGAAAACTTATGCCAAACATGACCTAAAGATGTTGCAGAATGCAATAAGGGACATAAAAAATGGAATCTCCTATAGGCCGGCACAAAGAAAATATAGAATTCATCGGTCCGTCCAGTACAGATTTACAAATCCTCACATCAAAAATCAAAGTGGGCAAACTGTTTTGAAAGAAAAGGTAGAGCAATCCAAAAATTAAACGATTAAATATTGCTGCAGAATGAGGACATACCCGTTAGATATTATGGATCTGAGAATGATGTAAAAGCATTTGAGAAATGTGCCTTAATAATTGAACTGTTAAAGAAAATGTTTATATATTTTCATCTTTATATTTTAATAAATAAAGAGTTGTTTAACATGTTCTTTTATTTTGGTTCTACAAATTTCCTCTGGGAATTTATATTTATTAATTTTAAATGTCTTTATTTGCCGTTACTTTGGTCAAATAGAATTTATAGTGATAAATAAATTGCTGTCTCCATTGACCCCAACTGGAGGGTCAATAGAGACACAACCAAAAAAGAATAAAAGATACATATTCGCAATGTTCAATCTTTCTAAAAGTAGGATCATTTAATGCCATTGGCAAGATAACGGCCGATATTATCAACATTTTAATGGGACCTTTAACTTAAAGGCAGTTTTAGTAACCAACCAGAAAACAAGGAAAATATAAATATCAGATAGCAATCCTATAATTTAAATTAGAAATTAGGTTGTATGGCATTCGTATAACTCGATTTATATTTTGCTGGAATTGCTGGCAATACATTTTCTTGTCATTGAAACTCCCTTTAAGCTAAAGGTCCCTTTAAAATATTGATGATACCGGCCGTGTTATTTACACTATTTGTTACATTTGTGTATGTAATTGTGTTTTCTAAATTCAACACTGATTTTTAAAAACTATCGACCTTATGTTATGGTCCCAGGAAAATTTATATCGTTTTCTATTAGCATTATGCAGGCAGCAAAAAGTTGCAAATCTTTAATTTTCCTCACTACAGCACAATTTTCTGTAACAATCGCCGCTAAAATGGCTAAAAGATCCCTTCCGCTAAACGAACACAAATTATGAGGTCATGTTCGCAATATACATATATACATATATATATATATATATATATATATATATATATATATATATATATATATATATATATATATATATATATATATATATATATATATATATATATATATATATATATATATATTGTAAATACGAAGGGTAATACAACCCCCCCCCCTGATAACATTCTGGGTTAAAATTTTTGACCTATATGTCCAATTAGTTGTGTAATGGTCGTTAAAATAGTTTTAATGACTGTAGGTCGTCTGAGGGTCGTTATAAGGTTATACTCACGTTTTCGAAACTCTTTGTCGTATGAAGGTCATATGATAGACATAAGGCGACTAATTAGACGCTAAAAGTGGTTAGTCTTGAAAATGTCGTTACAAGGTCGTCGTCGTCGCCATCGACAATACAACACTTAACATGACTTAAGGAATATAGTTGTGTAAGGGTGGTTAAAAAAATAATATGACCTTGTAGAAAGATAGTTGTACAAATGTCATTAAAAAACATAGGACTTTGAGACAAGATAGTACCTAAAATTTAAATGAGTTGTAAAAGCGGTTATATTAATTTTAAATACGACCTCCATATAACCCATATATGAAAATATAGAGTCCAAAATTTGACAGCAGTAACAGAGGTTATATTAATATTCAAAACGACTTCGACACGACCCATGAACAGAAACATGATACTCCAAAACGTGGTAGTCATAACAGAGGTTTGATACGACCTCAATACGATTTATGATATTCATGAATAAAAATATGACACAATTTTTATGCTGCCAATGTTAGTCTATGAATAAAAGTACGAGAATGAACATATCTTACAAAGTTTAAAGATGAGTTCATTCCCACATTTTGAATTTTTTTTAAAGCCCTAAAGCCAACCAACCAGTTTTTAGAAAAATATAAGGGGTCAAAATTATATACGATTCTTTTCTTTTTGGAAACCTTAAATCTAGAAATCCAGTTTTTAGACCAATGTCTGCGTGTGGTTAAAATTTAAAAATTCCGTTTCATTTCGTTAACCCCCCTTAGAAATGGCTCTGATCACGCATAACCTCAACACGTTACACTTTCGAAATAACAAATTTAGCAAATTTGCAACAAAATTTCATATTTCCTTCATGCATCATAATCAAGTAGCATGGTGTAAAAAAATAGATATGCACACTTGATATCAGTGAGCTTATTTGTTTTTTTATTTTCTTTTTCACCAAAATATATGCGCAAGTCACCATGTGATGTCATAAAGCCGCTCGCAAATGTAGAAACAAGACTCAAAGGTAGTTTAAAGCATACAAAATGACAATATAGTCAGTCATATGAAATGACAGTTGTCACGTGAACGGAGTGAACACGCCATTGGGCACTCGGCAATATTATGAATAAGACTCTACGACCGCTTCAAAAATATAAAACGACTAGAGTAATTGAAAGCAGTCCACAATAATGGAGTTGCTAGTGAGTTAGTATTTCACAGTTGATTAAATAAATGTTACATGGAACATAAAGGCATACTGAACATACATTTATATATTCAATATGGCTACGACTTTATATGACTGCTTGGTAGTTTTAGGTATAAATTTATAACTATCAGGTCGTAGGCAATAGTGGCCATACTTTTTGTTGGAATTTTGGCGTCCATGTTTAACAAGTAAAAATATTAAAACTTTAAATTTAATTTGTAAGCTTATTATATAGAAATTTGAATAGGAAATATATTTTTTCGATATTTTCAGTTACGCTCTACAAATTTATATACATTCGAACTCTTTGAAACCAATATTTAAAAAACGTTTATTTTTTACAATTTCTTAAATTTTCTTTAATTTTCATTATTTGGTAGGCGAGTTGTATTTTTTCGGGGTATCTGTGCCACTTTTACAGTAAAAACAATTCCCAACAGTTTTGGCATCATAACATAGTTAGAAATCGATTTAAACATATAACATTTTCGTACAATAACACCACGTAAGTATTTAGTTTCATACTTAATATAGTTTGACTATTGACGTTTTACTTATCCTTACTGTAAACGAATGAATACAAGACATACGTATAGGTAGAATATATACAATACATACTGACTCGTTACGTTCTTTTGACGTGTTTGAACAAACATCAGATCATAGGTCGTATCGAAGTCGTATCAAAGATTGTTATGACCTTGTAATGACCCTATAATGACCTCTATACGAAAATATCGCAATCAATATTTAGGAGTATTTGGTCGTATGAAAGTCCTAACAAGGGTCGTCACGACCCTGTAACGACTTCATCACGTTAAAGTGTCTTTGAATTCACACGACCTAATGGTTCTATAAAGGTCGTATCCAATTAAGTCATATGATAGACATATGAAAAGTCGTGACAACCTTTTCCCAACCGTCCAAATTTGGTCGTAAAAGGGTTGTAAAAAAGGTCGTCACGTCTAAAAGCAAGTCATGACGACGTCGTTACGATTCTTATAAGACTAAAAATGTTATTTGGGCCTGTATCCCTGAAGGTATCACAATGTATCTTGTGTGAGAGAGGGCTACACATTTAGAGACAATGGACACACACCCAATGTCCGAGTATACTAGGATTAATTTCTGGTTTAGAAAAATTCCTAGCTGCTCGACAGGGGATCGGACCCGAGACACCAGGGTGAGAGGCAAGTTCCCTTACCACTCGACCACGAAGCAACTATAATTATATTATTTTAAATTATTATTAATTAATTGTAGAATGTTTTAAAGCGATCACGAAACTTCGGTATTTTCTCGCTACTGACGTCGCGTTTAGGATCGAATGACACGCCTTCAAACGCATTGGCTATCAATGTATTTGGTATCATGCGTGGGATACCACATTATTAACGCACTATGTGATAACGATAACTCCAACTCGGCCTAAGGCCTTGTGGGGCAATTCTTCACAATGCGTGCATTAATAGTGTCTTTATTCGACTTATATCGTAAGTAACTGTTTTAACACAATGCATTATTGGAAAATATAGTTCAATTAGTTTTTTGACATTTGTATCTTAAGTCAATACACCTACGATTTTTTTTCTGTTAAGAACTATTATT
The DNA here is from genome assembly GCA_029963845.1 of Rhamnusium bicolor. NCBI lineage: Eukaryota > Metazoa > Arthropoda > Insecta > Coleoptera > Cerambycidae > Rhamnusium > Rhamnusium bicolor. Next base: position 485,192 of record JANEYF010003625.1, read on the forward strand.
CAAAAAACTATTTAGAAAATATATCATATTACTTTTTAGATCGGTTTAATTTTTATTAATGCTTGACATGAATTTCTCTTTTACGAGATCTTTTATTATTTGGTAAATATTTAAAAGCTTCCAGGCAAACATTAACACTAGCGGAAAACCTTCCAGTTAATGTGATTTTCGTGTGCAAGAAATGTAATAAGGATATGGACTAATTAATATAATACTATATTATTATCTAACAAACTTACGAAGTTTGGAGAATTTAACAAAAAATGCATTAGCGTCGAAGTTCTAGTTAAAAAGGGGTCCCCGTTTACTACACTGTACGCCGTTGGTAAATGGAATTATGATTTTATTCATTATTTTTATACGTCCAGAAACTGTTATAAACAGTACCAAATTGGGAGTTGATAGTAATCATTCCCTCCAAAATACAAAGTGAAAACCATACATAACTAGAATAAAATCATTCTATTGATAAAATGTATTTTATATTCATTTATTTATTATATAAAACCTTTATAATACGGAATAATCAATTAGAAAATGAAAATATCAAAATTCGTACATTAATTTTTGAGTGTAAAAACCAAAATGCTACTTGGGAAAATTAATCAGGGTTAAAAGAAAAGGGCACATGTAGTGCACTGCGTACCCTAATGTTGTTAAAATTAGGTGTTATTTTAATTTTTTTTAATTTTACGAAAAATGTTATTCTCGAAAAGGTATTTTCTCCCAAAGAAAATAAGCAAAATCGGGATTATGTATACAGGACGCTCAAAAAGTTAAATTGAGTAGTGGACAATAAAACCCACTTTTTCTAAAATTTTTTAAATGTAAGCTTAATTTTTTAAATAAAACTCATATATCGAAATATATTGTAAACTATATTTTTACATCGGCTATGTAAATATTTCGATATTTTAAGCGGGAAAAGTTTGAGAAAATTAATTTCAAAGAGAACAAAGTTCCTTAACGCACATTCTCAGAGTTCAAAGCACCTTTCTCCAGCTCACGAATGCTTTTGTTGTTGTGGAAATAAAGTACGAGCATAATATGCAAAATAAATTGTTATTATACGTAGAATGCGATGTAGAATGTACGGTGTTCTCAACAAAACGGTTTTCGACCTAAGGAGAGTCTTCCAATTTTTTGGATTATAAATATACAAAGGAAATCTTTTTACAAGACTTTTTTTGCAACAAATAAGTCATGATAAAATGCGGAGGTGCACGAAGTATACCACTGCAAGATTTCAATTTGTAGGTTTGATTAGTCAAACTTACTCGTGATTTAACTGAATTTAATGTAAAATATACCAAACAAACACACACTAATATATAAAAATATCTGATTTGGCCAGCACATAAATTTCTTATACCAGTATATATCATCCTGATCTAAAAAAATCATCCTATTTAATTGTTCACTTACCTCAATTAAATTTTAATAGCGTACCTTGAAATGTTTCATTACAATTTTTAAATAATTAATTATCACCGTCATTCGACATTGGAATAATAAATTCATGTCATATATTTTAATAATTTTTTGTTATTGACATTGACATTTTTGTAACTAAATTAGACCTTTCAAATGTCAAACTGTTAAATTTATCCTAACCCCATTTTTTGAGGCCAAATGTGTAAAATATTTCAATTTACATCAGCTTTATTTAAGTATTCTGCATAATTTTCTGAACCCAACTATACCAAATAAGTGACATTTCAAACGTCAATATCTTTTATAATATAATTTTTAGTTTTAAATTTAAGTGTGCCATGACGATTTCGATTTCTTCTAAATGACCCGTGTAATGCTAGAAAAAATCGAAATCCTGTCAAAAATACTAAATTACATGATTTATGAGCAAATAAAGTTCATCAAAACGGTTTTTTTCAGTTGGAACCATATTGGTATCGTGGTACCATTTATTAGTATTATTAATAAGGAATTTATTCATATGTCGTATTAAAATGTGCGATAAATACAAACAAAATTACAGTAAAAGAAAATAAGAAAATACAATTTTGTTCTAATGAAAATTAAAAAGTAGCTAACTAAGGTGGCTTTGAAAACAATGAAATATTTAGCTTGCCAAACATTTGTTGGTTTACCGGTGTTTTTATCGTGTCTTTAAAAATTGTTTAAAATTCTTGTTAATTGTGTTCAAAATGCCGCAAATTTATACAAGAGATGAAAAAGTGGACATGTTAATTATTTATGGGGAATGTAGAAAAAATGCCGTTGCGACTAGACACTTTTATGCCGAACGATATCCTGATAGACAATGTCCAGAGAGAAATTATTTTATTCGTCTTGAAAATCAATTCCGAAGTGAGCCCAACAATAATCCCGAAGAAAATTTCATTCTTGACGAAGGAACGGAAATTAATGTTTTGGCTCCAATAGAAGTTGATAAGACTGTTTCTAATACACTGGATTGAATATGTGGTAGGTTCCTTGTGAAACATCTTGAAAATAATTATTTTGAAGAAAAACACTGCTTTTAGATGATTCAAAAATGTATTTCGATACACTCTACATATGTTTCAGCTTGTTAGACCTTTCTCAAGAGCATTACAGATGAATACTATAGATGAATAAGTATTCATCTGTAATGCTCTTGATAAAGGTCTAACAAGCCGAAACTTATGTAGAGTGTATCGAAATACATATTTGAAAAATCTAAAAGCAGTGTTTTTCTTCAAAATAATTAAGACTGTTTCTTTAAGGCAAATTGGGTTTGACTGAAAATTAGTCACCAAACAGTAAGCCGAATTTTGCACAAATACCACTATAAATCTTTTAAATACTAATTGCACCAGCACTTGTACGAAAATGATTACGACCGTAGGATGGAATATTGCAATTGGATTTTGCAGAATAACGTGAATAACAATGATTTTTTGGGAATGATTTCATTTTCGGACGAGTCTAGGTTTACAAATTTGGGATTATTTAACCGACAAAATACAAAATATTGGTCACAAGAAAATCAAAATTTATTACGGGAGGGTAACTTTCAAGTGCAGTTTAGCTGAACTGCCTTTCCATTTACGACAGGGAATGTATTTCCAACAAGATGACGCTTCTCACCATAATTCAAGGATAGTAATTGATCCCCTTCAACGGAGATTCGGAGAAAACGTAATTTTTTGTAATGTTTTGTGTTCACTTTTTGTATTCCAAAGCCACCTTATGTATAACAAGGTAATTAGAACAAAATTGTATTTTCTTATTTTTTTTAGCTGTAAATATTGTTTGTATTTATCGCACATTTTAATACGACATATGAATAAATTCCTTATTAATAGTACTAATAAATGGTACCACGGTACCAATATGGTTCTATTTGAAAAAATTGAGTTTGGCTCCAAAAACCATTTCGATGAACTTTATTTGCTCATAAATCACGTATTTTAGTATTTTTGACGGGATTTCAATTTTTCTAGCATTACACGGGTTATTTAGAATAAATCGGAACCGTCATGGCCCACTTAAATGGAAAACTAAAAATTATATTATAAAAAATATTGACGTTTGAAATGTCACTTATTTAGTATCGTTGGATTCAGCAAATTATGTAAAATTCAAAAATGCAATAATATTCAGGGTGCATTTAAAAATTGAAAGTTAGTGTCACTTCCGGCGAAACCGGAAGTGAAAAATAATCACTTGTATGTAAAAAAGTGTCGCTTATTATGTATATAGGATAACCCAAATTTCAATCAATTATCTTCAAAACCGAAGGAGAAATGGGAGTGTACCATGATCCTGTTACATCTGGTATATTTTATTCGCTTGATATAGTAGACATAATTTATAATCTTTCATCAAGAATATATTCTTTTGTAAAGTCCAAAACAAAAAAGTTTGGGTCCCGTGGACCCCCTTTCAGCTGGCAAATTTTGCTCCTCACAGAATATTTCATTGTCTTTGGCCTTTAGAACAAGTGTTCTAAATTTGAAACCTTTATCTCAAAAACTGTGGCTGCTATCGCGATACTCATTCATTATGTTTCTTCTGGTGGTACCACATTCACCAAATTTAATGTGACACCTAAAATGTTGTTGACAATCTTAACTGCCAAATTTGGGAAGTCTCCCATTAGTAGCGCACGCACGCACGCAAGCACGCACGCACGCACCCACCGACAGACATCATTTGGAAAATAGTCAAAATGGATTCAGAAGCGTTCAAAACGTATATATCAATCAAAATCTCGAGGTAAAAAAAATCACGATTACTATACTTCCTTATATTACGTATAAGAAAGTATATATCTAATTGTGAGGGGTCTAACTGCGGACATGTGCCACTATCTCGTAATCATACAGCTATGTACTCTCACGCGTTGCAGGGTGAAGCTGTACGCGCACTCTCTTCAACAGGTACCACAGCAGCTGTAAGCAGGGGCGTATCGTGAACGGCTATAAACAGATTTCATAGATTGTAGGTATGATTTCACAAATTTTAACTGAGATTTCAGGGAATTCAATGCTATTTCAGGCTTTCAAGAAACTTCATTGTGATTTCAAAGATTTCAAGAGTTTAGAAAGATTTCAATGATTGCAACTAACTGATTTGAAAAAAGACTAGGTAACTCAAACTTACGAAAAGCGAACCGCCCCTCGTTTTGCACTGTAGCTCTGATGCTAGTAAATAAAACTTGAAATCAGAAGAAGTTTTTTTATTAATGAAAACAAGTATAAAAATTACAGTTGCGGGAAGATGTGTATCTTTCGAGAGATGTGGTAAGACTATTATTATTTGTTAGCCAGGTAAGGGTATTTATGTGAAAGGATTTAAAGCTATGAACGGAAATTCCTTACTTTACTGCGGTCATTGATATCTTGTTAAATTGAGGGTTATTCTAAGTTGAATTAAAAGTGACTATTAGAGGATCCCGATTGTAAACTTAAATAATTATTAATTATTGTGTTTCCAGGAAGATATGTTTGTTGTGAAATTCAGATTATAAAAATAAGTAATTTTATTATCGCCTTTTATGAACGTCTGTTACATGCACCTCCTTATATTATGCTAAATTTCAGGTTTCAATCAGTTCTTTTAACTGAATTTTTTCTTTTTCATAGCTAGCATTTCATTAAAAATTTGTATTTTTAAATTGTTTTGTTGTGCAATTATTTCTATATTTTCAAAATCAAAGCTATGGCACTGTTTGGTATGAGTTAATAATGCTGTTTCATTAATTGCATAATTTTGTAAATTATTTGGAGTATGTTCACATATTCTTTTCTTCAAATAGCTTTTATCCTGACCTATATTTACCTTGTTACAATAATTACATGAAATTATAACTAACTTGTTCCATTGGCGTTTGTAATTTAATTTTTTGTGAATAACCTTCCTTTCATTATATTTTCACTATTAAATACAATTGGTATATTATTATTTGATAAAATATAATCTAATTTTTCGGAAATACCTGTTATATGAGAAATTTTGTAATATTTTGTACTTACAGTAAAGGTACTTACTTATTATAACTGTTAATATAATACACTGCAGTGCGAAACGTTTGAAAAGTACATAATGTGATTTATGTAGACATAAAATTGGTGAAGGATGAAATTAGACAGCGGAGTCCGATAAGAATAAAATGTTCTACTGCAGTCGTAAAAAAAGTTCCTAGAATACCCAATTTCAAAAACTCGTTTCATTTTGTTTTAAAGTTTAGATCAATTGAAAGGAGAATAAAACTTAACGTGATGACGGCCGTAAAGTTTAGCCAAGGATATTAATCCTTGATGTCGTCATATACTTATTTACCCACTCGAGGAACAGGAAAGTAATAGTGGGTTTCCGAAAATTATGTAGTTTTGAACCCTCCGAAGCTATCGACTCGTTACGTTTTAAAAAAGATAATAAAAAAGAGAGTTCTTGCTGTCTATGCAAGGAAGACCATTTTATGTAATAAAATAAAATCGATTATTAAATAATTAATGAATGATCACTGAACAGTGTCGACAATGAAAATTACAAAAAAATAATTTTTATATAAATTTTTTCACATATTTTGAAAGGAAGAATTTGGAAAGATTTTTCATTTATTTAAAGCTAATCTACCAATGTCAACATCGGAATTAGCTGTAATACAATATTCCTTAACTTATAGATCTGTCCAGAATATAACGTGGTCAGCTAGTAAACAGAATAATTATTACTGACAGTATTAAAAGAACATAATATTTTTAATTTCTATCAGCAGGATTTTGATATAGTTATGAGAGTCCCATCATCTCCAAAAGTCGTATATTTATGGAGTATTTTGAAATTAATTATAATCAAAATTGTATACAAAAACAGGCCCCACGGGATATTATACAATTTCTTTGAAAATATAAATGATAGGAACCATCCATTAAATCTAGAAAGTAATAACGAATTTCTTAGGCTTACTTTAAATTTTTTATAATTCTATATACAGCGTGTCTCAAGACCTTTTACAAATTAAGCGTGACTAGTAAGTGTGTCATTATGCAATAAAGTAATTTCGCACTAAATACGAAATTATGGTACATTGAAAAAACCAACAATGTGTGTTTAAGGCGTGTCATGTGTAGCAGTAATTTTAAAATTTCAACCATTTCAGGAGACTGGGAAGCTCGAAGTTAGTTAGTACATTTGTTATTCACATGCCCACCTGACTCACTGATAATACTGGTAGGTTGGGCTGCGTAGGAATGTGCGCATATGTATAGAATACATATTGCAGAATCTCTTGAGACAAGGTGTATACATTTTAATTTTATATCTTATAGTGCCCTAAGGATGGTAATAAAATTTACCGAAACGTCGGCAAGTTAATGAATTAATTTTTTTTAAAATAACGACCCTTACCCAACAAAATTTTTTCAAATTATTAATAAGCCGGTCTAAAAACATTTCTATAATATTTTATCCTTAAACTTGTCCTCCTTTATATGTCTTTCGTTTATCCCACACAAATAATTTCTGAGCAGATATTCGAAGTGGGTAATTTTCATTGGGACTGTATGAACGCACTATTACCCATAACGAAACTGTTCGTGACACATTATTGAGGCAAATTATAGCATGTGTGTCTATTCATTGATATATATATATATATATATATATATATATATATATATATATATATATATATATATATATATATATATATATGTTGTTTTTCAGGTTTTCGCGGGTGGTGAATGTTAAATTCGTTTTCCGGGTATACTCCCGCGTAGGTGATAGGCCCCGAGAGGGACCGTGGTTGTCTGAACGACGTTTCGGCAGAATCTCATCTACCATCTTCAGGTTCTAACAGATAACTGCTTACTGCGGCTTCTGGTAACTCGAACTGAAATTTCAGTTCGAGTTACCAGAAGCCGCAGTAAGCAGTTATCTGTTAGAACCTGAAGATGGCAGATGAGATTCTGCCGAAACGTCGTTCAGACAACCACGGTCCCTCTCGGGGGCCTATCACCTACGCGGGAGTATACCCGGAAAACGAATTTATATATTATATATATATATATATATATATATATATATATATATATATATATATATATATATATATATATATATATATATATATATATATATATATATATATATATATATATATATATATATATATATTTACCATGCGCATTGTCGCAGCACCATCAGTCACAAACATCAATACTTGACTTGTTGAAAGTTCAAATTTTTCGAATGTCTCCAACAGCCCGTAATTATTTCGCCAGTACACGCAGTTAGTCTTTTACTAGCTAGTAAAAGTGGAAATGTTAGTTTAAGAGGGCCCAGTACACGTACTATAATATTTAAAATAGAATTTTTTTTACAATCTGTCGTCTCGTCAATACATAACCAGAGCCGTGTATTTTTTAATAATAATATATATATATATATATATATATATATATATATATATATATATATATATATATATATATATATATATATATATATATATATATATATTTTCTTTTCTTGACCGTTAATATCAAATAATATCTGATAGTTTTTTTGGGGATTTCGGTCAGATATAACTAATTTTATTATTTTTTTCTAACGTTTCGGTTTATTACATTGTAAGTAAATAATGTAATGTAAAATAACCATAACCATGCTTTTAAAATATTATATTAATTGTAGTTCTCTGATGATGGTTTACACCATCATCAGAGATAAACCGAAACGTTAGAAAAAAATAATAAAATTAGTTATAACGGGTGATTATAAAATAAGGGATATATTTCAACTTATTATATATTCTTAACAAATCAAATTAATAACAAAAAGTAAATGGAATCTAGTTGCTTATATAATGGGATTTCTGATGTCAAACACTAGTTACCGCAAATGCTCGATATGACCTCCATTTTGTTGTTGTAAAATTACCAACCGTTCCTCCAGCACTATTCAACATTTCTGGTTGAATTGCACGAATTTGCTCTCTAATACTGTCCTTTAATTCCTCCAGCATTGTTGGCCGTGTTCTAAACACCAAATTTTTTAAATAACCCCACAGCCAGTAATCCGCTGGGTTAATATCAGGCGATCTTGGTGGCCATGAATTTGCAAAATGTCTGCTTATAACACGATCTTGAAAAACCGCAGTTAACAATTCTTTAACTGGTCGGTAAATGTGCGGAGGTGCTCCATCCTGCATAAAAATCATGTTTTCAATTCCTTCGTGCTCATTTTGCAACTGTGGAATTGCATAATCCTTTAACATTTGCAGGTATCGTTCACCAGTAACAGTTACAGATACGGCCTCCCCATTCTGCATTTCCTCGTAAAAGTATGGACCAATGATGAAATTAGCTGTGAAACCGCACCAAACGGTGACTTTTTTTGTCATGAAGACCTTGCTGAACGATTTCATGTGGATTTTCTGTTGGCCATATTCGACAGTTTTGAGTATTAATTCCACCATTAAGAGAGAAATGGGCCTCATCTGTCCATAAAATACGGGATAACCATTCGGGTTCAATTTCCATCTGAGCCAATACGTGTAATGGAAAATCGTACCTGAGAGCAAAATATGCGTCCTTTAATTCAAACAGCAGTTGCAGTTTATAGGGATACATTTTTAGGATTTTCCGTAAAATTTTCCAAACCGTGGTGTATGGCATTTGTAATCGTTTTGATATCGCATTCACACTACTGATTGCTGGCGGATTAGTATTGGCTACGTTTTGATTTCCCTGAAGAACTTCTGCAACTTGGACATCACTAATTCTAGGTCTTCCTGACCTTGGAAGGTTTTTTACAGACCCTGTTCTTTCAAATTTGCTAGTCAAATTACGACACGCCTTTATTTTGCACGGCCCTGCTCTCAAACCCATTTTTGTACGAAATCCTCGTAATCCAGTAGTGTAATTTTTACCGCCTTCATAATAACATTGCAATAGACCAATTCTTGTTTGCAGATCCATATTGAAATTGTTACAATTTACGTTACGCGAGTTTTATTTTAAGAACAATTCTCTAAATTATGATTATTTCGCTTGACACTTGTATCAATAGTTGTCACGACAATTCTTTTGTTTTCCATAGAAACACTAAAATCCAATTATTGAGGCAACTAGATTCTGTTTACTTTCTACTACTAGCATAATTTCTTAAAACTGTATAAGAATTTAAAATAGACCCCTTACTTTATCATAACCCCATATCTGACGGAACCCCAAAAAAACTATCAGATATTAGTTCATTGATAAAACTACATCGTTGTACACGAAATCATAGAGAAAAACATATCTAGCCTGGTATAATTATAATAATATATTCATATTTATATTATCTAGCAAAATGATGTACGGGTTTGCATGCATGTGTGTGTGTGCATAATGTGGGATTGTCACTTGTACCGTGAAAACGGAATAAATCTAGATGCGAGTACCCAGCGACCGGAAATAACGTGTAATAATACACCAGAAGACATTGTTACAATATTACTTTGAACATTTGCTTCACACTCGCTCCATGCTTCCTGGAGAGTAAACATAACACACATTAAATACTTAGCGAGCAAAATAATCAGAAAAAGATGGTATAAAGTAGGTATAATTTATACTTATAAAAGTATGAGAAAGATTAACATGGCAGATTGTAAATCATGAGTTCGTATCCAATTGAAATTGGAACAAATTGTTGAAAGATCAATTCATAAGTTGCGATGGCATCCCATCCATTAATAGTCATTTACAGAGTGTAGTTCTGTGTATTCATATGAGACTGTCACTTGTACAGGGTGTCCCAGCTAAGATGTCACTAGCGATTTTCTCGGTAATTCTCACGACAAACTCGTAGTTCAAAAACTAATGTGATGTAACTTTTTCCGAGGAATCCGATGCCGACAAGAGAGAAACAATTGAATATCAAACAAAAAAAGTTATGGCCGAAAAACCGATTTTTTCGAAAAAAATCAAACTTGTGGATTATTATATTTTTTATTGTACGGTATTATTGGAACAAATTCCGTATAATCAGTTTTTTTATGTCACTTCCGGTTTGACCAGAAATGAATTTTTCTTTCAAAAATTTTGATTCCAAATATATTTTGGTTGCATTCAACAGAATATTTAATTACCTAACATTGACGCAGTTACCACTTTTGTGATATCTCTAACCGTTTTTGAAATATTGATAGCCCTTTGACATTATACCTACCATACATCATGCAATTTAAGTGATATGGTAGTTAGCTTCTTTTCAATAATCGTGCTAGTGTGACACCTACCTACTACAATTTGGCCCTAATAATATTTCTAACACAAGACGCTTTGACCATAGCTAACTGCGATGTCACTTAGACTGCGTGCTGTATAGTAGGTATGTGGATAAAGTCAAGAGTTACTAATATTTCCAAAACGGTTAGAGATATCACAAAAGTGGTATATGCATTTATAATATGTTGATATTCAAAATTTTTGGAAAAAAAATCATTTCCGGAAAAACCGGAGGTGACATAAAAAAAATGAATATGCTGAAGTTGTTTCAGTAATACCCTATAACAAAAAATTTAATAATCCGCCATTTAGATTTTTTTTGGAAAGACAATTTTTCGGACATAACTTTTCTGTTTGATGTTCAATTGTTTTTTTCTTGATGGCATCAGATTTCCCGGAAAAAACTTAACTGGGATACCCTATACGTGAATAAAGAATAAATCTAGCTGCGAGTACTCAGCGACCGGAAATAAAGTATAATACTGCGACTATTTAAAGCGCGTTTTTTTCCGCCATTACGAATCGTAGTACATGATTGAAAGCCTAGTGGATAAAGAACAGTGCTTCTGGTCTGTGGTAATGGTGTGTCATTTGATATCAATGAGACTGTTTACCGGTACCCGGGTATTTATCGGGTACATGGATATTATAGGGTACTCGAGTATTATTGGGTACTCGGGTAGTTATCGGGCATTGGGTAACTAAAAAAAAGGAACAAATCTTAACGGGTACCCGTCAGTTGATATATAATTGTTTAAATATTTTATATTACTTTATACTTTAAGATATTCGCAGTTGAATTGAGGGCTCAATACATTTGTATCGTTAATGACTGGACTGTAAAAAAAGCAGAGTAAAGTCATCCATTTCGCCTATGCGTAATCTGCGTAATTTTTACGATCCATAAGTATAATTTCAAAACACAAAATATTAAAATATGTATCTGTCGTCAACTTCTCTATTTAGTTTTTATGGAAGACGGACGAGTTCATTTTGCTTGTGCTTTTGTTGCAGTATACAACAAAGTTGAAAAATTTGATTTTAACTTTCTTGATATTCTGTTATAAACACAGATTTTAAATTTAAGTTTAACTTGGAATAAACATTTGGAGTGTATATTCTAGGGCGAATTTCGAAAAGTATGTGCTTGAAAAACTTGGAAAGTTTCTCACTTAAAATTTCACTAATGTTCCACTCCTCTTAAAATTTCAGTCGTATTACCACCAACCCCCGTTGTTAAATATAATGATACAATCTGATTACATACTTGTAACCAGAGTTAAAAAAGGGCTTAGATTGAGAGAATCGAGAATAGAATATAAATACAGCAGTATTTTCCATAGAAAGCCTCGAATAAAATATGTTTCAATTTAAATTCAGAGTCGATCTTGAGACAAACTCGATACTCGTGCTGGGTAAGTACAAAGAATAAGGTTATAATTTTACACAGGACTTTGTAGAAATTTAATATTTAATTTAAAAGTGTTTTAGCTACCACTATTAATTATCTTTAACGGATATAGCAGCAAAATGATTACACGGTAATCACTAGGCACCGGACAATTTCCGTGCGTCCAGGGCCGGCACATGGAATAAGAGACAATAACTATCATTTGCACAAAACAATTAAAATAAATACCTCGAGTGCCTTAACAATTCATGAAATGTCCTTTACTGTGTTCAAGGTATTGGTATAGATTACAAGGCATGAGCCAGACAAGTTGCATGAATCGTATTGGGAGACGTGGATCGTAAAAACCTGACAGCTTTACACATACACTGTGTCTCAGGAATGATATAACAAGAGATGTAATAGACAACAAACTGTTGAATTTTGAAATGGCATTTGGTCCTATTTGATGTAAAACTTACACATCAATAATGAGTTGATGCGTTTTTTATGTCAATTTATAAAAATCGTCACCAATAAACAACCTAAATTGTTTTAGAGGAATTTTTTCATATATTCAAAAATAAAGATAATTTATTACTGACGATTCTTATAAAGTGACATATAAAACATCCTGTATAACACTTATTCAACTCATCTTTATATATACCAACTTTTACACCAGGCAGGACTAATTCCTGCAATGTCATTCAAAAATTAAAAATGTTTTTCTCCATTATACTCTTGTTACATTTACCCTACAACACAGTGTATATGCCGCTGCGTCTAATACAAGCAGTAAAACATTTTCACTTTTAACACCAATATTACATAAAGCATTTACCAACTATTCGCGCATTGGCTTGGAACACCCGTTTACTACATATTTATAGTGGTGTATTCCGAATAGCACTTAAAATGCGCATAATAAAATTAATGATGATTTTATATGCCTTAAAATCCATGGCTTCGTCAACATAAATCCTCACGTACTAGATTTTTCGCGTCCTCCGTGATATAGCTGTTACTATTTATTTCTATACTCACACCAGCCATCTATACACTGTGACGTTTGTAGATAAGATAAACTGAATTTGATTATGGAATACGTTTTAATTTCGCTGCGTATGCACAGCTACTCTTCTTTTCTATGGAAAAGACAGATCAATCGGGAAGCCGGTACTGGGATTCACGGAAATTATCCGGTGTCTAGAATCATTAACCTTTTTAACACAATTTACAAAATTAGTAGATAAAATTAGCAAAATATCAGGACTATTGAGTTTAAATTATTTAAACTACGAGTATTTTACTATTAAACGAGGAAGAAAGAAAAAATATATATGGTATATTTAGTCCGGTCCCCAGATTTTAGTTCAGTGTCCAGTAGTAGGTCGTCGAGATAACTTTGATGGAAATGATAGAAAATGGTCACCACATCAAAAACATCTTGATTGTTAAAAATAAAATGCGTTTTTTTTACTTCCAATGTCAATATTTCGCAAACACTACGCTATAACAATTTGCCATCCGAAGCCGAATCTGTAAAAAAATCTTTTAGGACATTTTATGGGTTTCAAAATTGTTCTCTTGAAGTTTTAGCATATCTTGAACTGTTTGTGAGAAATTGGTTTCGAAAGCCAAAAAAAAAAAAAAAAAAATAATTTAAAAACAAAATCGATTTTTTTTATCTGCCATTTTTGGAAAATTAACCAAGATATTCTTGATGTGAAGATCATCTTCTCTCATTTCCACCAAAGTTATCTCGGTGATCAACTATTCGACACTGAAAAAGTTTCTGTATTTTGCGTCGATACTTTTTATTTAAAAATTATTGCTGTTCATTAAAAACAATCCTGTTTTAATCCTGTTAATTATAATGTACATTATATAAAAAAAGAATTAAAAAGAAGAAAAAAGGGAAATCGAGGAGTAAATCTGCTGCTGCTATCAAATCAGAATTGTTCTCAAATATCAATGGAATATCAACGATATCTTGAGGGCTGCAACAGTTAGTGTCACCATATTGTCGTAAAATGTCTATATAAGTTGTAATGTAGGACCCAAATTGGTCTATATATAAAACATATTTTCATTTAATAGGTTGCTACCAAATGTGGATTAACATCAGTCAATAAAAATTATACTACAAAAAAAAAGTTTAAAAAATAGAATTCAATAATCGTAGTAAACAGTAAATGTAGTAAATTAAAAAAGAAAATTGAATAACTGTTGCAGTAAGCTTAAAGAGTTATTTTTATATACAGAGGTAGGATTTACCAATCGCATATTACCTAAAACCAGGGTTGGCTTTAGGTGGTTATGTGTCAGATTTACATGCATATATGATACGATATCTTACCTTTAAATTTTTCTTTTTTTAGATTTCCGTATTGTCCACAGTTAATAAAGTCAATTTATTATAAACACTCACTCAAAGAGAACTGGAGGTATAGGGGGATTTACTTAACAGTAATTTCCACTGCCGGTTACAAAAATAAAAGTGTATTATTAATATCTGTTCTAAATGTTTTGTAGTTAGACTTCGGCGCCTTTTGTTGAAAATCCATTTATACTGCGAGAAGGATCGCTCGACGTCGACAGATGTAACTGGAGCATACTTAAAATATGTAAACTTTCGCAAAGTCACCACTTCATGCTCGATGTAGCAAAGTCTACTTCTTTACCGTTTAAAAGATCTATTACACCTGTCATCATAACAAATCCGGGATTTTTTTTTAAACAGTTTGGAATTTTATTTGTACCCTCGCAGCAATTCCTCCCTGTAATTGAAAAATATATTGGCGAATCGAACACAACATTTATTGCATCAACTGTAGTAAATTCTGATGTTGACTGATATTGAAAACTTCCGCGTATGGTCTCCAGATTTTCTTGAACAGTTGGATCTATAAATGTCCGTTACGCCTGTGAAATAGCAACTGCGTCATCAGTATTTAACTACTGTATTAGGGATTTCACGTTTTTAAAATGACAGTAATAGTACGATGCTGCCTCTAGCCAAGCCTCCCATCGTGTTATAATGGTCTGTGGAGGTAAAGGAGTATTTGGTACAATTTCATGAAATAACCGTACACGACTTAGTGCTTTAAGAAAAACTTTCTTTATACTAAATATCAAATTATCAACATTAGGGTAGCACCTCCTAATAGTTTCAGCAATCTTATGAAGCCCATGTGCTAAACATGTTACATGAGGTATATTCTGATATGTTTCCTTCAAAATTCTTCCAGCAGCTTTCATATATTCACTCCATTGGTAAGATATAATAACTTGTCCTTATCTTTTGCATATTTGTCACCTCAAAACTCTTGTAGACTCCACTATCTCTGCTACATTGCGAGAATTTGTAGCTTCTAAAACTTTAGAGGCAATCAAGTGCGCACTCATTGAACAATTTTCCTCCAAGGCACCTACTAAAACATACGCTACCTTAAATCCGCAAGCATTAGTGTTATCTTCTACGCTAAGCTGGATGTACTTCCCATTAAGCTCAGAAGAAATTTTCTGTCTAATATTTTCACATTCCGTTGATATTTTTTCCTTAGTGTAGACCCCGAAGGCATGTTAACATTGCTATATTTGCCACTAATACATTTTTCCAAAAATTGTCTAAAAAGTGGACTGTTTAGTTTCGATCACGGTATGTTACATCATATCATAAATTTCACTAAATCTAAGTTAAAATTACGTTGCATGTCATTGAAAATAAAGCCACATACGCTCCGTTTATGGTTTTCTGGGGAAATGTCTCTATTAATATTTGTGTTGCATGACCATGAAATTGCTTTGTTATATCTAGTATTGTACTAGATGAACTGTCTACCATAAAATTGTAAATCAGCAATATCGCGAATCCCAGAATTTACTGTAGCTTCTGTTCCATTTTAACTGCACATTTTAGTACCTAGGTCCGAATGAATCCACGTTATGCAAAATACTGTTTGACCGTGTTATATGTTTTCTCCCCTCCACGCTTGGGCCGGTCGTTGACTTTCAGTAATGTAAATTACCAATATACTAATAAAAGAATCTATTACGCATTACGTTTTAATTTAATATGGTGCATTCCCTGACAAAACTAATTTACCATGGGCATTGCAAAATTAAATAAAATGCACCTAATATGTTTTTGTATTTTGGGAATGTTTCAGTAGGTGTTTGCAATATATCATATTATATCTGTAAAAGTCATCCCTGCGAACCGATCGGTAAATCTCACGTATGTTTATATATGATGTGGTAAAGTAACAGTATTCGGCCAAAGTGTGAACGCCCATTTCTGTTATTCAGTAATATAATTAAGTTTAAATTTCCGTCAATGGTAATATAAAATAAACCCCGTTGAACAGCATGGTGTCAGTTTTCATCCTGGGTCGCTCCGTTGAAACTAATGTCCTCTGCAGTTTATCAGACCGGACGATAGATAACGGCGAGCGTGTTGATGTGGTGTACCTTGACTTTAGTAAAGCTTTTGTCAAAGTGCCAGCAAACCGTTTATGTACCAAGCTTCATCGTTTCGGAATTCTCATACCACTACGTTAAGAAGAACATTCTTAACTGATCGGGCATTTAAATTAATAGGTGTGCTTAATGAGGTTCCCAAGAGATCGGTAGCTGATCCCATTCTACTTCTTGTATATAATATTATATACTATACATTACATTCGTAGACTATTGTAGATGAAACATTATACCAGAGATAGATACTTGCGAGGTCTCCCCTTTTTTTTGAGGAATAAGGATTCTTCATAAGTACTCGTTCAGATCCTAGAATTCGCCGTACTCAAACCTATGGGCCCATTATGCTTCCGCAACTCTTCTAAAGGAGACCGGATTTCTATACAAAAGAGAGAAGTCTATTTCTGGGTAGATTCCATTACTCATTCGGCTCCATAAATTGCCTTCCGAGATGTCTGTCTTAATAATGCACAATTATATAAAATATGAGTGAAAGTTTCTTCCTCCAATTGACACATCCGACAAATAGGGTCATCTTTCACCCTCATTGTGTCCTGTTATCAGGTCTACTACCCACCTCATTGGTTCTCTATTGAGCTTCAGCATCCACTTTACGGAAACGCTCGAAGGTCCCTTTATATGTAGTCTTGATTGTCTCATTCCGGGAGCTCGATCCAAATAGTTGTTGTTAAACTGTGACATGGCCCAGTTTAGCAGCTCTGATGTGATCACTGATTAGTCTTCTTGGTATGCAAAATGCTGGTTACGGGCCAGAAAAGTTTTTTGCACCCTCGCCTGCCAGATTATTACCGGTATTGACGTATCGACACAGATGTCTCCTATTGATACATCGATCATGGTATCTGGTATCAATACTAGCATTCATCGATATTTATACAGAGTGAACCAAAAAATTCATTTCCAGTATTAAATGAACTTTTTTATTAATAATTTTTTGTCTTGATTGATTACAGATTTGAAGGGCATATCCTGATGTCAAGATACATACCCCAGCGGCTATCTATTATGAAAGCAACAAATAAAGCATACCGGCACAGAAAGAATTTTGTCCAGTTTAATACCCAGCACCTGCTACTAGTGATGCGTAGCAGGAAATTTTCTTCGGAGAAATTTTCCATGAATTTCTCCAAACTATAAAAAACGGAATTTTGCAAAAAATGATAAATCTGGCAATATTAAGTGGCATTTTGGGTAATAAGTAAATCTGGCAGCATTGTTTACTGTTTTTGCACTTCAAACACAGCCAATGAACAAGTTCAGATTTGTAACTTTTGTCTATGCTATGAATGGCTAGTTTTCCCCTCAGTCTCACCCGATTCACGTTGCTTTATTACTACTCTTGCGCCTTATTCAAGGACATTATTCTGTTCCGAATGCCTAAAATAATAAAAAAAGAGTTTGATCGGGAATTATTAGGGGCATTTTTTCGGAAATATTCCCGGAAACTTCCCCAGTGCTACTTTTTTTGGGAATTTATCCATCACTAGTTGCAACTCGAGATATGATTTCTCGATTTCCCACGTTAGGAAAACAGAAATGTCGAGACGTTCGGAGAGAAAATACATTTTTCCCCCACAGCGAATTTCCTTAAACTGCGCCCATGGATCTAATTACGTGCCTAAGTATATCTGTTAAATAACTTGTGAAACAAGAACTTAGTATACTTTAATCATTTTATTATTAAATATTTCACTAAAAGTCAACTGCAGACTCAGTTCACATAATTACATAACTAAGTCTATTGTAATGTTGTGTTTGCATTTTATACGAATTAATTAACATTTTAATAACATCTGTATTTATTAGCAGTATTATATGGCAGGAAAAAGAATTTTCGATTGGAGCGTAAATTTAAACATTTACTGAAACAATAGGAAACAAAAGAAAGACACCATTGACGTCTGACACACACAATAGAATCTAATTAATATAACATAATCTTAGATTATATCTGCAAACGATTTCTGGTGCAGTTATAAAGCATCTCCTTTGTGAACACGACAGGATAGAGTACGCCTACAATATTAAACAGTTATTTTGAGTGCGCCGCGCCGGAGGTAAAAGTTCTATAGTAGTATACTTTAATTTGCGCTGTAATAATGAAATGATCTTAATCTTAGCTACAGGGTGCTTGTATTTAAAAACTCTGGAGCTTGTAGACATTCTTGATTTTCTCCTGCCATATTTATTGAATTTAATCCAAAACTGGTTAAGGTATAATTTTATAATATAATAAATATTCTCCTCACTAATATTAATTAATAGAGCACGGACAATATTTCAAAAGTATATATAAAAAAATAAGTCATAGGTGCTAGCTTACAAAATAAACCAGATAAAATAAAATTGATGCCTTATTGGCAAGGATGATGTCTATATGCCAGGCCTGTTCTGCGGTGGTCCTTGCTACAGTAGAGGGCGCTTACGTTATGTTTCTCTACTGTGTCCGTGCTCTGCACAAGATGCTTTTAGCTGTGAAGTTTTTGGCTGATATTAAGCTGTGGAATTAATCAGTGTTTTGTTTACAGAGTTTCAAACAAATAGTTGAATACATCTTTCTATCTTTATTTGTGGTTATATGAAACCAACAATTTGATACATTTGAAACGATAATGGAACATGTTCCAAGGATATATATGTACGTTGCGTAACAAACGCTTTTGAATATGCAATAATAGACTCATAATGCGTCCGCTTCCACTCTCCCTACTTTACGCCTCTTAGAATTGCTAGGCCAAGGTCGGTTATCTAGTCGAGGATCCTCACGCAAGTGACTAAGGTGAACTGAGTCTCATTTCTCTCTATACGCTGTATTGTTGAGGTGGTGGGGATGCCAAAATGCATGCGCTATCTCTGTCACTTCTTAGGCCATTTAAAAGTAGCTTTTCCAACGTGTATTTTAGGATATATACCGTGATATATATCTGAAGAGCACAGGGTAAAAACGGATCTGTATTTTGGAATAAATTAACGAGAGCCTTCATAAAACAGATCAGATCCAAGTCCGTTAAAATTGTGTTTAAAAAAACTGATGGGTTAAAGTATATTTCACTATATTATTTCGGGTGGGCCATGTGCCTTCAGTCTGAGAGAGGAAAGGTAACATATTATGTGTAATACTTTATGTAAAATGGACAACGTAATGTGTAATAATTTATGCAAAATAGATAACGTAAATATGCCAAGCAGTGAAAGCGACAATGATCCATTAATATGTAAAATACCGTAATAGTTCGTCCAAAATTGATAACGTGGACCTTTTAAGAAGTACTAATGAAAGCATTACAATGCTGTACTAATATTTCTAGAAAAAATGTTCTGGCCGCGTAACATCTGTTGATAAAGAAATCCGGAATCATACATTTGTAACTGCAAAGTCACGTAAATGTAAAAAAACTATTTAAAAAAAACACCAGATGATAAACAAAACATTATTAGGAAATTAAACAGAAATGTACAAAATAAACATGGGCTGGGTTGACTAGTACCCAGCCAATTAGACGCAGACCAAGAAAAGGTGAAAGAGTAGTAGCGAACTTAAGGGCAAATTCGTTTACATATAAAGTGAGAGTAAAGGGCGAAGAAAATAAATATGGAGAAATACTTGTAGATGTATGTCGGCAAAGTATTTTTATTTTTTTTAACCAACACTGAAGTTGTAATGTTTAGAACATATAATGGAGAATAAAAAAATCCAACGCCCTTCATTAAACTTCAATGAAGGGTGTTACATTTCCTTGTTCTTTATTATACAGGATGTCCCACTTAAGTACCAAGACTTTGAAAATCGCGAGAGGACCTCATTTTAAGAAAAAAAGTTTCAATAAACATACATCGCACTTCGTTCAGTTTCAGAGATATAGGGAGTTTATAATTCTATATTATGTAGCTATTTTAATAATTCTGATATTTATTTATTTATTTATTTATTATTATACACTACCCAACAGATACAAATTCTACTTACTGGATAGGAATTACAAAATAAATCTATCACAAAAAGAAATACCTCATTAACATAATATAAAAATTGTAGAAATAAAAATACAATTTTAATGATACAACCGTAATTATAAAACATGTAAATTTAATTTCTGTATCGAAGCTATACTGCAGTTGAAAATATCAATGAGACAGCTAAAATTATTACAGTTACTGTATATTGTAAACAGAGGCGAGTATTTCTGAACATTTGTTCTAGGTGTAACGGTGTCTGTTCGGACGCCCAAAATATGTAGCGAAGTATGTTTGGGCGTCGTAACAGCGTTTGCTTTCGGATAGCTGGTTTGGAGAACTAATCCAGGATTCCTGTTAGTTGTAAATAAGAAAGCCCAAAGTATTCGTAACGGAGTTTATTTTATTAAAGTAACATTTATCCAAAACATGAAGTTAAACAAACATAAAATCAGATTCTTCAACAATAAAACCAAGTCAAGTACAGTTAACAAATATTATTTACATTGGTGAGATTAATTTACGGGGAGTGTAATTCGGTGAATGCACGGTGACGGTGGGCTCCAGCTCCAAGTACTGAAGTAAAACATCTAGGATTCGATGCGGCGGTAAGTTCGATAATTATTTAACGGCGGCGGGTCCAGCTCAACACGCTGAAGACTCACGACAATAAACAATTATAGGACTGGTGACGGCGGCTAGTTTAGCAACTATTTACCAACAGTGGGCCCAGCTCAACACGCTGAAGACTCACGGCGATAAATAATTACTAGACTGGTGACGGCGGTTGGTTTAGCAACCATTTACCAACCATGGGCCCAGCTCAACACGCTGAAGACTTACGGCGATAAATAATTACTAAACTGGTGACGGCGGTGCAGAGCGGCAAAATGGCTACCAACACCAGGAGGTCAAGCTCAGCACGCTTAAAACTCCAAGATGCTACCAGACATTCAGCCGGGCGGCGTCGGCGTCGGATTCTGATTTCTAACCAAATGGAGTCAAGCTCAACACGCTTAAGACTCCTCAACTACCCAGCTCAACACGCTGAAGGTAGTTGTCAGCAAAAAACTGAATGTCTTTCCTCGGCTACGGCCATACTATTTATACCAAAATCCTGGCCTTGGTGACGTCAATATTTCATGGCGGCAGGAAGTACGTGGCAGCACCTGCCAAACGGTAATTGCAGAAACTTCTAGGAATGAACATCTGCGTGATTCATCATATATGGACAGGAAGTGCGCGACAGCACAAGACTAACGGGAATTTCCGAAACTATAGTAATGAACATGCGTATGATTCATTACATAGGTATGGGAAGATAAAATATTGGGTATCTTCGTTTTCTAGCTCATATCCCGTTTAAACCTCTTAATCTCTTTTATACTACACCACTGGTAATTTTTGATTATTCATTTGGAATGACTAATCATTTTGGAAACATTTTTGTCAATTGAAGATTTTCGACATTTTTCGTTAAAATTTTTGCCGCAAATACAATTATTGTATTACTTAAATGTGATGAATGATGAATGTATATGATTTGTATAATGAAGGTGAAATAAATCATATTCTACAATCAATAATACTGAATCAATGTAGTAATTAATATTCGAATGCAATATAAATTTATATATGAAATAAATATGTTGTGGTGCAACATATTACTAAACTGAATGTCTATGATCTCAGTAGATGTAACACTTACCAGTTTACAAAAAAGGAGAAACGGCATTTTTATTTTATTTAGTTCAATCAAACGTATAGGTTTCTGCCAACAAGAATAACAGTTTCCAAGTTTAGTTTTGTTGACCTTTGTGACGAACTTTTTTCTCTATCAATTTACTTAGTTTAATGAACGACTTCTAGAAAGTAAGCTAGAACTTTTCTTTGAATTAAATTAATCCTGCAAATAAATCGCAAGTTTTAAATGGATTGAATTACTAGTTTTTAAAATAAGAAATAATTTGTTTAAATGGACGATAAACTTAGTGTTAAACAAATAAATACGTTTTCAAGGGAGAAATGATGGATATTTAAATATGTTAATGACGCGAGGTAAATCTTATATTCAACAAAAATATTTAGATATAGTCACGGCAAACGTTATAGTAGAGGAACAAACAAGGCGAGACGCGCGGTCCAACAGGTTTCGATCGGTTAAAGCCAGAGAGATGATGTGTTGGTTTGTCTCGACTACATGTCTTACCACGACCGTCTTTAGCCGTTTAGCACATTTTCCTTTTCCTTTTCTTTAAACCAAAGTTCACTCCAGCGAAAACATTCGTATTAAATAGTCCTTATTTTGTGACGCTCATTTTTTATTTATAGGAAAAACGCCATTTTGGGCGCCCAATGCTACGATGGTATTGTGCGGCTTAAGGTATTTTCTCGATCACCGGTTACTCTTTAGAATTATAAGAACATCACTTTTCCATTTTAGCGGGTTAATAGGGGCGTAGGTAGCTGCAGTGAAGACCGGTTTATATCTAGGAGTCTAGAAAAATCAATCAGTAATAAGAAACAAGACACTAATAATTTTAAAAAATGTTTATATTGGCTGAACTTATTGTAAGTCAATAAAATCACGAAAAGAAATAACAGAATTAAATTGCCATTTTATTCTGTCAGCAAACCTGTAATTGATAAATAAATATTTAAAATTAACTACGAAAAACAGCCAGCTGGCAGTAAAAATTATATTTTAAATAAAAATTCAACTGTCAATAAATAGGAGAAAAATAAAATAATTACTGGAAAATGATTATCTTACTCTTAGCATTCCAGTTGGGGTTCAGTTGTATATTGGATTCTATACGGTCTTTTTTAGCTCAAAGCACTTCTGCTTCTGAGCGGGATACTCAACAATCACGGCAGTACATTCTTTTTATAAAAAACATTAGACGCATTTGAGGAAGGTGAAAGTCCCTACGGGATTTTTTGTAATATTAGTCGGGCATTTGACTGCGTTCAACATAATTTGTCATTAAATAAATAAGATACGGGATAAGGGGAAAACCATATGATTGGTTTGATTCTTATCTTAGCGGAACGATTCAAATGGTATTTACCATTTGACTACTATACTCTTAGTATTATTATACTTGTCCTTTCAAATTAATTAATCTCCATTTTTCTCTTTACAACAAAATGTTATCATGTCTAAATTATTAAATTCAATTCTCTATTATTTATCTTTTTACTTGACGACCTCTTTTTTTTAAAGTTCCCAAGTTCCCTTGATAAATTTTCTATTTAATAAATGCTCACCATTAAATTCTGACTTTGACTTTTCTTTTAACTTCACATTTTAAAGTCTTGGGTTATAAACTTTTCTTCTGTCACATCCTTCAACATTTCTAATTTCAGGTTAAAAACTTTTCTTCTGTTACACCTTGACTGTCTTCTTTTCACTTGATTAAATTTAATACAACTTATCCAAATTCTAATTCTACTTACATTTATCCAAGCGGATATCAACATAATTATTTAACATTATAACTTTTAATAAACTAGTATGACATATCATTTGTAATAAATAATTTTGTATTATGATCTATTAACTAATAACAAATTTACTCTATTCAGCTAATAAAATATCTTAATTTCCAATATCTATGACATCTTAATTTTGTATTTTATTTTATTCTACAACAAATATATATATATATATATATATATATATATATATATATATATATATATATATATATATATATATATATATATATATATATATATATATATATATATATATATATATATATATATATATATATATATATATATATATATATATACATACATACATACATATACATACATACATATACATACATACAGACATACATACATACAGACATACATACACACATACATACATACATGTATGTGTGTATGCGTGTGTGCGTGTGTGCGTGTGTGCGGGCGTGAGTCCGTGCGTGCGTGTGTTTGTATATGTGGATGCATATTTGTACACACATATAATTATTTTACTATATCATTGTACAATAATATTGACTTGTCTTACAGCATAACTTGTATTGCTCTTATTGGATTAATAAAATATTCTATTCTATTCTATTTATAACATTTTAAAAGGTTTTCTTTTGTCAAAAATCTGTGTGGTTTACAACTAAACGAGCCAAACAGCTCTGGAATGCTTACAAAAAGTAGGTTATTTCTGTTCGTGTTTCAATATAGACCGACGATTTAAATGTACAATAATAAAAAGGAATATAATTTATGAACTAAATAATATTTTACTGGAAAAATAAAAGAATCGGCCTCAATGACAAAATAACAAATAATTTCCATTCCTTAATTGATTCCCTAACTGGCAATATTACTACGAATTATTTTTGTATTGATTAACTAATTATTCCTATTTTATTTAATTATTCATTAAACAATTGTTTATAACAGTTCGGGGTATAAACACCGGGCTACAACAAATATTTCAACTATACAGAGTGTACCTAAGAAATTTATATGTAAAAGTAAACAAAGTAACTGCGATAAATAATCTTAACTGCACTAAATAATATTAAACTATTGTTAAACTTTAGATAAGCATTATTAACAATATCAGAAATATATAAAATTTACTAGGAATGAATAAGAATAACTATTTTATATTTAGTTATAAAACTATGCATGTACTCAATTTAATGGTTCTAACATTTCTACCCTCCATAATAAAAAAATTAATTAAATGATATAGGGTATATTTAATACCTGTGATCGTGTTATTAAGCCCCTGTAACTTATGATAAAATATTTACAAACATTATTATACAACTTAGGTAATTGTTTCAGAACAGCTTGGAGATTAAAATATTCCATAAAATAGAACTATACAGGGTGTAGGTACACCCTGTACAGTACGTGGTTTGGTTAATTTGAAAATAAAATGACTGAAAAATAGCATCTGCAAAAATTATTTTGTTACGACCTTAGAGCAACTGAACATGTACAGCTGCCGCAACATAAAGGTTTCCAATCTAAAATTCGAAATAATTTTTTCACAGCTTGGCTGTGGACTTTATATGTTTATTTGAATGAATGCACGGGTTATCCGGAGGGAAATAATTTATTGCCTATCTTTAAGTTATAATCGTTACAGATGAGAAAAAAGGATACACGTTCTCTTTCAAATCACACATGATTTGGAAACCTTTATGTTGCGGCAGCTGTACATATTTTCTCAAGTTGACGCTTGGTAACTATAAGATGTGTCTTGCGCATATGCCCCTTTTAAGAAATACTAAAGTACACCCGTTATTTTCCGAATATTAACTTTCAAAAACAAAAAGTCAATTATTTTTTTACCGTTCGATTTTCGACACCTATTGTATAAGACTTTTTTTGTTACTTTTATTCCAATCACCTTTTAAAATAATGGTACTCATGTTTGTAACACTCTGTATAGAATATAACTTCCACACGACTTGCACAAATACTCTTTTCGCTGGGCCATTTCAAGATGAATTGCATTAAAAAATATATTTCTTTTTCAGTAAATATTAACATAAATTTGTGTTGTACCTGTTCGGTATCAAATATAAACGGCTATTATCCAGGCATGTGAACGCTAACCTTACAAAAATTATACGAATGACGTATAACAGTACATGTGACCTGTAATAAATCGGTTGCCCTTTTACAAATTCCCATAAAAACATAAATTGGTCACGACGTCAAGGGGTCATGAC
>JANEYF010003626.1:0-38844 GCA_029963845.1 Rhamnusium bicolor
GTGTAGTACTGACAAAAACATATCAATATTGAGGCAAAACGCACGTGCCAAATTTCAAATCGAAAGCTTGTGTAGCTTCTTAATTTTTTACAAACTTTAGCGCCCTGTATCTTGAAAACGAATAACTTTTCGACATATTAATTAGAACTTTTTTATCTTAAAATGAAGTCCTGTATCGATTGGCAAAGTCCTGTTATTATAAACTGGACTAACCTGTATAAGTTGAGAATATAACAATAAAAGATTTTCTTAAATTTTGTTTCGTAAATAATTCAATTTAAAGTTTTATGCAAGCAAAACCACGTGATTGTAAACGCTACCTATTGGCCTGAAGCTATACCGTAGAACTTTAGCTTCGACAGCCTACCTGAATACGTTAAATTACAAGTTTACGACTGTTGATGAGCACTGAGTGATTTAAAGGCTAATAATACTGATTCTATTTTTTATCAGTGCTGAAATTAGGAGTGCAAAAGCAACAAGGTGTGTATCATTCATTGTTCGTAATAATCAAGTTGTTTAGGACCACTTTTATCATTTTTCTGTAGTTAGACATTCATATTCACAAACACTTTTAGCTACCTAACCTCAAAATACACAAACAAACATCTATGCAATATTTTAGTATTAACTATTATTTTTCGTCTCAAAATACTTCATTAATTTCTATAATAATTTAATTACATAAGGTCTGTTCGCCAGTCGTCAATATTTACTCTAAACAAGACATTTTTACCTGATTTTTGTTCGCTAGTGGACAACAACGTCATCGGGACGTCATCATATTTTAGTCAGAACTAAACATTTTTATTCTTGCTCCAGACGAGGGGTAAATATAAAGGAGGTAAGCTGTCCGCTAGTTGCTATTTCTAGTGAAATCAAAGTTGAACTAACTTGCCTGATGACGTCATACTTGGAATAAAAATCACAACTTATAGTAACACCGGCGAAGGTACCTATAGATAATAAACATCTGTTGAAAAGTATTACCGTTATTGCCGATGAAAATAACGTATTCTTAATTACGCCTTATGTGATACAGAGAAAATCATATTAAATAATTGGTTTTAGTGAGATAACTTTCAAATATTGTCTGAACTTACATTAAAATAATCCTGCAGCAATATAATCGTGTAAATTCCAATAATTTCATAGTGTATGACACATGGACGTTACCTCATCACTAAGCCTGGCCAAGGTCATTAATCCTACAGAGACGTACTGGGTATGCATCATACCATAATATTTGAATAAGTACAATAATAAAAACAGAAATATTTTATATATTGTGATGTATGTTTTTGTACTATTTCGCTCGCTTTAAATTCTTTTTATGTATTTCCCTTATATTTTGTAAGCTTAGTGCTGCACATTATTATTAAACTGTTAAATGACGTTCATACATGTACATTGTATATCTAAGTGATAACTAATAATAAATAAAGAAATAAATAAAATAAATGGAAATAAATTTATTAATACTGGTATACTTTATAAAAATATGTACAAAACTCACCTTCTTAAGCAGATTTATGAAGTAGCTTGGTTGTCGTTATCACAAACTGGAACACTTCTATAATAACTGTGTAGCATCAGATATGTTTCTACAGTTGTCTCAGTAAGCGATGTTCGCTGTGGTGAAAAAATATGTTTCTATTTTGAAAAAGAACGTTCAACATCTACGGAAGTAATACAGGCATAAGTAAAACACTCTGTGAACTCACTTAACGCAGCTGTAGATACACCATCACAAATTTGTCTTAATTTGGTAAAATTAGGATCTTTCCGTAGTACACTCTCGAATTCTCCAATAACAGGCTTATTTTTTGCGTCATTTATAGTCTGTAGCTGTGTATTTACGTCGTCCACTATTTGCAGCGATTCCACAAACGACAACGAAGTATTTTGTAATTTTTCTATTACGTCGTGTAGTCCTCTATAATTGTTATAAATAGTTTTTAAATCTGTTTCAAGGGAAACATCTTGAGAGCTTCTCTGGCTTTCCTTAATAGCTGCAGCCTCGTTAGGGTTGAATTGTAGTATCACAGCTTTCATTTGTTGAAAATATTCAGCATAATAAAAAGCTACCTTCAACCACGTTCCCCAACGTGTAAGAATCGGCTCTGGTGGTTCCGGAATACCAGGACACAGTGTGTGAAATGCTTGAAGCCTTTTTAGGAGATTTTAGAAATACTTTTTTGTATTTGCTATTAATGCATCTACCTCTGGAAAACATTTTTGAATCATTTCTGCTACAAGATGGAACTCATGCACTTTACACGTACCATGTAAAAACCCACAATCGTCTCTTTGAAGAAAACGGCCCACCAAACGCATTGTCGCAGCACCGTGGGTCACAAACATCAACACTTGACTTGTTGACAGTTCAAATTTTTCGAAAGTCTCCAACACCACCCGCGTAATTGTTTCGCCAGTACACGCAGTTAGTCTTTTGCTAGCTTGTAAAAGTGGAAATGTTGGTTTAACAGGGTCGAGTACACGTACTATAATATTTAAAATAGAATTATTTTTACAATCTGTCGTCTAGTCAACACATAACCACAGCCGTGTATTTTTTAATGCTTATTTAATCCTATTTACAATGTCTTCACGAACATATCTACGTAACGATGAACAACTTGGTAAATTCACCTGGGGATTGTATTTATTCCAGAACTCCCGAAATGCTGGTTTATCCAATATGCGCAGGGGAACATCACAGGCAATCAGCATTAACAGTAAATCAAACATAAACTGAGATTCCAAAGAAGACACGCCATTTTTTTATTTTTATGCCGGTTACTATTGACATGAATTTTGCAGCCGTATTTATTCCAGCATATCAAGTCTTGATCACAAACTTTACAAATTATTTTACATCCATCATAGAATAAATCCGGAAATTCTCCGATAAATTTATTTACTTTATCAGCGTACGGTCGTTTTCTACTCTTTACGCTCAACATTATTTATTATTTATTAGTACTCTACGCATCGACCGACAGATAACAACTGAAGTGTGTCGTGTTATCGTCATCATAAACAACCGCGCGATGGCATTGGTATTACGTCCGACCCTGAATCTACCATCGCTTGGCCAGGCTTACTCATCACTAAAAATTATAATACCCGGAAAGGAAGTTTTATCTCTTCAATTTCATTCAGTTTGGAGAAAGTATCTTTTGGTGCATCTCTTCCAGTGGGCGTAACTTGCCAAGGGTGGCTAATGAAAAAAATATATATGAAATACCCACCATGGTCTTCCAGGCAGAGGTTCACGCCATCGTGGTGGTGACGGGTAAGGCTAAGGTTAGGAATGGGGCGGAACAAATGATATACATCTGCTCCGATAGCCAGGCTGCTCTAAAAGCAGTGTGCTCCCCTAGGACGAGATCAGTTCTTGTTCAGGAGTGTGGGGATGCCTTAGAAGAGCTTGCCAGGCATAAATAACTGAGACTTGTATGGGTTCCGGGACATACCAGAGTTCCTGGCAACGATGAATTGGCTAGACTTAGAACCGAGAAACCCTGTCTTGAGCCTAAGCCTGTGTTAGGCATTACAAGAAGGTAAGTCACAACGGCCCTCAATGAGTGAGCCCACGAGACACTGAGGAAGTATTGGAGGACCAACACGGCCTGCAGACAAACTCGAGATTTTGCGACGGGGCCGAACAAATCGAGATCGGCCTGGTTCTGGGCCGGAGTTGGAAAACTCTGAATCTTTTAATCAGAGTTCTAACAGGCCACTGCAAACTTAGGAGGCATCTATCATTGATAGGTATTGAAGAAGGCCCTATCTGTCCAGGATGCGGGAGTGGTGAAAAAAACATCTTACCACTTCCTGGGACAGAGTGAATCGTTCGGGCGCCTGAGACATAGTATCTTCGATTCTGAGGCGCTTCTAAGGGAGGAGATAAGCTCCCTCGCAATGAGTGACCTTCATCAGTAGATCGGAAAGAATCGACGAGGGAGCAAGGGAAGCACATGGCTGAGGGGACAGCTGGGGGTAGGTAAAAAGGACCCGTCTGCGGCCTACTTGTCAGGCGTCAGCCTCCCCCACCATTACCATTACCATTACCATATGAAATACCCCTTAATTTTTGTCAAAAAATCTACCTGCCAAATATTTGCACCCATTTCTGTGACACGCTGTATATTGTCTCACGACAGTCAGGCGGCACTGAAGACACTAAAATACTGTAAAGTGACGTCAAGACTATTAAGGGAAAGCCTAGAAGAACTCAAGGCCCTGGCAGAACGGAATAGAATCATACCGCTCTGGGTGCCAGCACATAGTTTGTTATTAAGAAACGACAAAGCTGACGAATTTGCCAAACAAGGATTAGCTAAAGCATTCATTCGCCCGAAACCAGCACCTGCAGTGCCAATGTGCACTGCAAGGAAGAGTGTATCAGACTGGGTCAAAAAAGAACATAACAGATACTGGCGAAACATAACAGGACAAAGACACGACAAAACATTCATCACCGAACTGTACACAAAAAGATCGCAGCAACTACTGCTTCGCTAAGCAGAAACCTCACAGGTCATGCACCAGTAAAGGAGCACCTACAAAAAATGGGGCTGTATGAAGGAGATTTGGGATGCAGGCTCTGCGTAGAGGAGCCGGAAACAGCGGAACACATACCTTATTGATGCGAGGCGCTGGACCGCAAAAGACAACATATTTTTGATACAACAAAAACGGACTCGACAATACTTGCACACAGACCGGTCATAGAACTATATCGGCTAATGAGCAACGCAGGAATCACCGGAAGGATATAGATAACCAGGAAAGCACAAAATAAGCCGTCTTGGCTGCAGTGTCACTGCGACTGTATCGGCAGTGGACTTAGGATTAATATAATCCTTTTTTTAGATTTTTTATTTTATTAGAAAAACTTTCTCCAATGCTAATGCGAATGGTTACAAATTCGTTAGCTATGGTTACATTCTTCTGAGCAGTCAATATAGTCCCGTTTTCAGATTTAATATATTTGATTTCCGATTTTTGCACGGTGTATTTATATCCTTTATACACTTCCATAATTTTTTTGGGGTTATTTCCATTTTCATTAATTTGAGATTTGCAAAAATCATATTTATTCAGTTTTATTTCTATAAAATTTGAATTTGTCCAACATATTTACATCATTCGGATTTTTTATAATATTCTTTGAACTATCTCGTTTTGCTGATCACAAATTATCTGGAAATACAGATCGACTTTTTAAATGTATATTGTGTATAGCACAGGGCACAGTTGCTTTTTCAAATCAATGATATATGTTTAAACAATTATAAAAATACATTACTGCTACTAAGAAATTATATGTTTACTATTTATTAACAAATTATATTTAGACAATAAAATTTTATGTATATACGTTTGCTCTTCACCAATAACCTTTACTGCTTTACTGAAGTTGGTTCAACCAATATCCAGTCATCCGTTTCATCATTGGGCCTTGAACCATATATAAACAGTTTATCATTTCTGTAAGCCATGACTTTATTAGGATAACGAACAGATATAATCCTTCCATCGGGTTTTATTTGCCATTTTTGATCCTGGAAACCATGTTCAGGCGTTGACAAAATTTGCTTTGTAGCGGGGCATGCATCTAAAAGATTCCTAAAACAAGTTTAAATTGTTTATTTTTTATATGTTACTTAGGTCCAGTTAATCAATGTATAGTTAACTTTAACTTCAAGTAAAATATAAACAACTGCTATAACAGTTGTTTGCTTGGATACTACTTTTTACTTAATAATTTTAATATTTGTAATTTAAAAACAGATTAAGTTCCTCTTCTTGGTAAAAGTTAAAATATAGAGTGGAATGAAAAATAATATTAACTGAAAATTGTTTGCTAATTATTATTTACTAACTTTTACAAATCTTATCACAGGAAAGTATAACATATATCTTTTTAAACAATTATTTTCCCGGCTATTTGCCAAAACGCTGAAACTTGGATTACAAAAAAGATAATTTGCACATTATGTTCAGTACAACTGACTCAATAATGTTATTTTTAATTTCAACTATTCTGTCTAGTACAACCAAAAATAAATAAAACACAAGGTACTCACCAGTTGACACTCACTTTCAAAAACTTTAAAATATCTACCGACACGTGTTTCTGCTTGCATCGCTTCATCAGGGTAGCCAGCACATTTGAAGAATCCAAAGTAACCAAACTTGTAAACCTTAATGTAATAAACATTAATGGCTTCAGAGAACAGAATAATTGAAATTATATAGTAGAAATTCCCCTTCGGGTTCAATAAAATAATTTAAAAACAAATTAAGTTCCTCTTCTTGGTAAAAGTTAAAATATAGAGTGGAATGAAAATTAATATTAACTGAAAATTGTTTGCTAATTATTAGTTACTAACTTTTACAAATCTTATCACAGATAAGTATAACATATATCTTTTTAAACAATCATTTTCCCGACTATTTGCCAAAACGCTGAAACTTGGATTACAAGTGATTAAAGTGAGTGTCAACTGGTGAGTACCTTGTGTTTTATTTATTTTTGGTTTTACTAGACAGAATAGTTGAAATTAAAAATAACCTTATTGAATCAGTTGTACTGAACATAATGTGTATATTATCTTTTTTGTAATCCAAGTTTCAGCGTTTTCGCAAATAGCCGGGAAAATAATTGTTTAAAAAGATATATGTTATACTTATCTGTGATAAGATTTGTAAAAAGTTAGTAACTAATAATTAGCAAAAAATTTTCAGTTAATATTAATTTTCATTCCACTCTATATTTTAACTTTTACCAAGAAGAGGAACTTAATTTGTTTTTAAATTATTTCATTGACCCTAAGGGGAATTTCCACTATATAATTTCAATTATTCTGTTCTCTGAAGCCATTAATGTTTATTACATTAAGGTTTACAAGTTTGGTTACTTTGGATTCTTTAAATGTGCTGGCTACCCTGACGAAGCGATGCAAGCAGAAACACGTGTCGGTAGATATTTTAAAGTTTTTTAAAGTGAGTGTCAACTGGTGAGTACCTTGTGTTTTATTTATTTTTGGTTTTACTAGACAGAATAGTTGAAATTAAAAATAACATTATTGAGTCAGTTGTACTGAACATAATGTGTATATTACCTTTTTTGTAATCCAAGTTTCAGCGTTTTGGCAAATAGCCGGGAAAATAATTGTTTAAAAAGATATATGTTATACTTATCTGTGATAAGATTTGTAAAAGTTAGTAAATAATAATTAGCAAAAAAATTATCAGTTAATATTATTTTTCATTCCACTCTTAATATTTGTGATTCACTGCCAAAAGATGTAGGTATTTCATGATTTGTAACATAATAAATAAATAATGATGAATTTACTTTATCTTTAAGTTAGAGTTAACTGAGCATTGTAAACCGATCTTAAAACTCAACATAATAATTAGGTATGAGGCACATTTTTTATTTTGTTAATTATTTACTTACATTAACTTACATTAAAGATACATCAATTTTAGAAGGTCAATGTTTTGATAATCGCGGTTTTTATGCTGCTACATCTATCTGTTTCAATTGTATGTCTTTAGTGAAGAAGAGAATATGATTTGATTATAGAATTAAAACATCACATATAGCTTGTCCTAATAATATGTGCACAGGACCGATCTTTCAAATATCAAATAATAATTCCCTCTACTTCAATTTTATTTCGCAAAATGTCCGACATCAGAATTTAATTGGGTGTCTAAAAGATAACTTAAAATTATAAAAAGTTTAGAAATCGTTTTAATACTGCCACACTAACGATGTTGTAAAAGCTGAAGGTAATACATTAGGCAGTATATTAGTTTTATTAGACTTCCAGAAAGCTATCTATATTACAAGCCATGATGTTATATGCAGCAAATGGAAATATTATGGTTTTGATGTTCAATCTTGTCAATTAATAAATTTATATTTGATTAGCAGATCGCAGAAAAAGTATTTAAAATGACGTTTATTCTTTCTTTCTGAAGTTCCTCAGGGTTTCATATTAGAACCACTGTTCTATTATACTATACTGTAGATGTTTATTTAGGAATACAGCGACCCATACAGATAAGCATCCAATTAAAAGGTAGGAATGTACAAATAAACATAACACAATACAAAACCTCACAATACAATATAATATAAAGTGTATAGCTATAGGATATAACACAAAATAACATAAACAGTAAAGATTATTAGCAAAAATAAAATAATATTCTTATACAGGGTGTTTTACTGAGGACGGACCAATCAGGTAGGGTGATAAAGAATCTCAATATGCATCGATTTGACCCCCATTTGTTATGCGAAATTTGTTAGTTTAAGAGTTATTTAGGTTTTCGTATATTTTTTCGCTAAACTCCGGATTTCGTTATTCTGCCTTAACTATTAGTACTAGCGTTATGATTTTTTTTCCCTGAGAAATGATTTTTTTTATTGGAACCGGAACTATTCGGACAACAAAAATAATTTTAAAATTTTATTAAAACAAAAATTGTTCCTTAACTTACTAACGAAAAATAAAAACAGAAAAAATTTTAGTAAACATCTTAAAAACTTCTCTGCTTCACTGGCAATCAACCCGATAAATTTTATTCAGTTAGCCCCATGACTTCACATCGAACATTTTAAATTTTTGTGCAGTGTAAAAGGAGAAAATCCCATTTTTTAATTAAGAAACAGAAGGCATCATGGATGACAAAGGATGAAAATCGTGGATACATGTGTTTTGCACTTATGGCCCTCATCGGCACGGTGCTGCGAAGTTGGAAAGATGGTCAAAATTTAGGACAACGACACAAAGGAAACCACTGATAGGCACACAGTCATTCAGTTGTGGCTGCAATTGAATGACCCCATGATTACAGGGCGACAGAAAATATTGCCATGGAGGCAGCTATAGTTACCTCTGTGGAATTCCCTATCCAAAGAAAATAAAATAATAGAGGATGGAAGATGTTCCTGCGGGAAGAAATATCTTCTATTATTTTACATTCCTTGGGTAGGGAATTCCACGCAGGTAACTATAGTTGCCTCCGTGCTAATATTGCCTGTCGCCCTGTAAACAACACGGTGTCTTTTGCTGCCTATCAGTGGTTTCCTTTGTGTCGGTGTCCTAAATTGTGTCCATCCTTTCAAATTAGCAGCACCGTGCCCATAAAGACCATAAGTTTGAAACACGTGTGTCTACGGCTTGCATCCTTTGTGCGGGCCTCACCCATGATGCCTTCTGCATCTTAATTGAAAAGTGAGATTTTCGCCTTTTACTCTGCACAAAATTTAAAATTTTCAATGTGAAGTCATACGGCAAGTACCTGTTGCGTAGTATAAGAAATAAATAAGTAAGTAACTTGTTAAACAGTTTTATAGTTTTGTATTAAATAATTACCCATTTGCCACGTTTTTAATAAAAAACGTAGAAGCTCTAGGTCTGCTCTTTTTGACAATCCATAACTGACTGTCTCTATTTTCAAAGGGTCCCATTTTCACTATTCTTTGTTGTCCATCCATAACCATACCAGTCGCTATATTCTTAATCATGACTTTTTCAGTACCTAAAGAATCACGTTTGGTTAATAACACATACATAACATTTGATTTATTTGGTTATTCTGTTTGCAATTAATTTTTCAATAACTTTAGAAAAAAATTTATAGAATTACTATGGGCGTGTAGTTACAACTTTTGATAACTTTAATAGATCTGGAAAGATTCCTTTTAAAAAACATTGATTTATGATGGCAGTTAATGGTATTGCTAGTTGACTTGTACATTGTACATTATTTAATTAGATTGACTGAATAGAAATTTAAAACTTGCTTTTCTTAGTCGTACTAAAAAGTAAAAAATAATTTCTTTGCTAAAAAAAAGCCAAAAAAGCAAGGCATGCGCACTTTGTACAATCTGCGTACAGTCATAAAAAGTGCGCACGCTTTGCTTTTTTGTATTTTTTACTTTTTTAGTACGACTAAGAAAAACAAGGTTTTATTTTTTCTATTTTTTATTTATTTTATTTTATATCCTTCATTTAACACACTTACTGATATAACCAATTGATGAAATTTTGCACAGTTACTAAGGTCGGATGACAATACAATATTCCCCCGTTACTTTTGCAAATATCCCCACGTAGAGGGTGCGGGGTGAAAATTGAAAAATTTGCAAAAATATGATAATAATTTAATTTAAGTATGATTAAAAAGTAGTAAATAAAAGAAATAAAAAAATGATGCAAAATTATATTTACTGAAAATTTAGATTTTGAAAAATATAAATATTGATTACTTATTAATAAACGACTCTTCTAAAATTTAATTATATAAACAAATAATGTTAGACCGCTAAAAGAGGAATTTCCAACTAATTTTTTGAAAAAATAACTTACCATAAATCGCTAATACTTGAAGAAGCAAAACAAAAATTATAGTTTTGAACATTTTTATGAAGAATTAATAAATACTTTTAGAACCTATACTTATTTATTAATTCGATTAATAATTTTAATAATGTGCATATAAATTGCCACTATTTTATATGTGTTTCTGTATCTAATAATACATTTCGAAAAACATCATTTTCAGATAAGAATACCATATCAGTGGTACAGTAAGTTAACAAAATTCTTATGAATATATGTCGTAAATAAGAGATACAGGGTGTCAAAGTTGGAAAAAATCCGGTTTTACAAAAATCTCAAAAACATTTGAAGATGCCTCATTGGAACTTGGTGAAAAAATGTATAATAACATAGAACCAACCAAAAAGAATCGAAGAAATAAGTCAACTGTAAATTGAACCTTTTAATTGACCGGATATAGGAGATAATGTCGATTGCGTAATTTAAATTTTAATTATTACACATATTGTGCAGAGAAGAATATTTTTTAGATTCATTCGTGTAGTTGGCAAATAAAAAAAATTCTCTATTTTACCCCAACTCTAGTAGTATGAGATTTTAACATACCTACAATTTTAATACAGTTTATATTGTTATGAATGATCTTATACAAAAAAAATCAGTTATGCTTTTAGGTGTCTATGCTCAGTGAGTCGAAACTGAAATTCGCGAGAAGTTCATATTGAAGGAAACCAATTGCAGGATATTCGCCATCTGTTTGAAACTTATTTTAAAAATCTGAACCGATTTCTTCCAAATTATCAATATATGTATATAGCGTGATTATGACACCATATGGTTGACGCATGTTCCAAAATAATCTAGACAAAGGTGGTGTATAATAGTTTCAGTGTAACGATATTCTGGTCTCAGTGTAACAATATTCTGAAAGTTACAGCTGTCTCTGAAAATGAATCCTAGAACTTTGTAGATTTTAGTGACAATATGTTATTACGTAATGTGACTATTAAAGGGCCATTTTTTATCAAATATTTCTCCTAAATAGAGTTGGAAAGTCGTATGGCTATTCAGTGGTGCAAGAGCAGGGAGACAGATATCTGGTGAGGCAATGACCGGCTGGGCCATTGTTGTATATCGTAGTGTTTACATGCTAATTTATTCCTCTCCGTTGTATTTTACGTATTGTTAGTAATTTTATTTGTTGTGTTTTATTGTTGATACTAATTTAATACTAAAATATGTCAGACGTGCGCAAGAGTAAAAACGGCCATACGCTGACAAAGTGAATAAATTTATCAGCGAATTCACGGATTTATTCTATAATGGTGATACAATAATTTGTAAAATGTGCGAGACAGACCTGATGTGATGGGATAAATATGATTGTAGACGTCACGTAAATACTGTGCAGCATAAAACAAAAAAAATTGCGTGCTCTCGAAAACACATTTTATGTCCGAGTTACTGTTAATGCTGATTGCCTGTGATGTTCCGCTGCATATACTCGATAAACAGTCATTTCGAGAGTTCTGGAATAAATACAATCCTCAGGTGATGTTACCAAGTCGTGCAACGTTGCGTAACTATGGACCAACTGTATGAGAAGAAATTGTAAATTAGATCAAATGTGTATTAAAAAATACACGGCTATGGTTATGTGTTGAAGAGACGACAGATCTTAAAAAAAACTCTATTGTAAATATTGTAGTACGTGTACTAGACCCTCCAAAACCGACATTTCCACTTTTACTAGGCAGCAAAAGATTAACTGAGTGTACTGGAAAAACAACTATGCGGGTGGTGCTGGAGATGTTAGAAAAATTTGATCTGTCAACAAGTCCAGTGTTGATCTTTGTGACCGATAGTGTCGCGACAATGCGTTTGGTAGACCATTCTCTTCAAGAACACAGTTGTAGGTTGGTACATGTTACGTGTAAAGTGCATGCTTTACATCTTGTAGCAGAAACTATTCGACAAGGTTTTCCAGAGATAGATGCATTAATAGCAAGTACAAAAAAGTGTTCCTTAAATCTCCTAAACGTCTTCGCACATTTCACAGCAAGTATCCCGGTATTCCCGAACCACCACAGCCAATTGTTACACGTTAGGGAACATGGTTGAAGGTAGCTTTTTATTATGCTGAATATTTACTACAGATAAAAACTGTGATACTACAATTCAATCCTGACGAGGCTGCAGCTATTAAGGAGAGCCAGACAAAATTTGATCTGAATTTAAATTTTTGAAAACCATTTCTTTATGCATAGAAAAATAGATAAATGTGGATAAAAATTGACAGGGGGAAGATTTTTTGTTACTGGCATTGTAATGATTTTATCGAATATATGAATTATTTGACAAACACACTGTATACTTTTTTATTTGGTATCAATATAATTTGGAAATTCCTCTACAAATATTTCATATCTGCGTGGTTTTTATTACTTAAATCTACTTTCAGAAATAAAGTCGATAACTGACCCCAGATAAGACAATTATTATTTGTCGATGTGCAGAATCCTCACTTTTTTCGTAAATTAAGAAACTTTAATATCTTCACGTTGCATATACATCTAAATTTACATCCCTTACATAGTTTTACATCCCCTCTGAGAGATGGCCACGGGAGTAGGTCGGATCATACACTATACAGTGTGGAAATTAAGTAACATAAATTCAGTAATTCCGTTGATATTAATTTTTTTGGAAAAAATCTCCGAGTATAGCGATTTTAACTTCAGCAAATATTTTCAGTCTATTTTCAGTTTCCTATATCATTTATTTTTTTAAATTATGACGTCATCGACTTTTTTTAAATGATAACCTATATCTTTTATTATTGATTTTGGTAGTAGTTTTATTCCGGTTCTGACCGTATAAAATTTTCAATATGTTATTATTTGAAAAAAATCGAGAAAAACAATTTTAAAGTTCAAATAACAAAAATTCATTAAATTGGGAAAATTTATCTAGTTGCCGCTGTATCACATTAGTTCGATTTTCAACTATTTGTATAATTTCAAAATAAAAACGAATGTGCCGTCGATAACTTTCCGTCAAACTTAGGCAACTAGATAAATTTTCCCAATTTAATGAATTTTTGTTATTTGAACTTTAAGACTGCCTTTATCGATTTTTTTTCAAATATAACATCGAAAATTTTATACGGTCAGAACCGGAATAAAAACTACTATGAAAATCAATAATAAAAAATATAGGTTGTCATTTAAAAAAAAGTCGATGACGTCATAACTTAAGAAATAAATGACATAAGAAACTAAAAGTAGACTGAAAATATTTGCTGAAGTTAAAATCGCTATACCCCTTCGAGATTTTTTCCAAAAAATTAATATCAACGGATTACTGAATTTATGCGTTACTTAATTTCCACACTGTATGTATCTCTTCGACATGGTTCGGGTTCGGTTTTGAATGCGCCATTGTCAGTGACACCGTTTCACCGACCGCCTGCCGTGATACTGCCGTAAGCACTAGTCACAGTAAAGTCATTAACCGCTTGCTATAGATACCAGTAGTAGTAGTTTCCGTAACTTTTCTTGATTTGGATCACCGATTCACTTGCTTTTGTATGTACTTATAGCAACCAATTGAATCTGGTCTGCTTAGAATATTTCAGTAGCAGTAGTTTTCGTAACTTAGCTGTACTTGATTTGCCTGCTTGCATTTTCATTATAAATTTCAGTAGTAGTAGTTTCCGAAACTTAGTTACATTTGATACACCAGCTTGCTTATCATGACCTGTTGCTTGGTTTATTGGCTTGCTTTCTTGTAATTTATATTATTAGTTACACTGTTAAGTAATATATTCTTTTTTATTGTGACCAGTCTTAAATAAAACAGAGTAAGTAAAGTTGATGGAGATTACCACAATTAATCAAACACAGCAGATTTAAAATGTTTATTCAAGGAGAATTGCGAAAATGTATCAGTAAAAAATATCAATTAGTAATTATTAAAATACTGTTATTAATAATCATTTCCCTGGCTACCATAAACAAAGGAATGAAATAATTAACATAAGTTTCAATATTTGACAGTGATTAGTTGGTAATATTAACAATGCTAGTAAATTTCAACAATGCTAGCAAGTGTGAAAGTACGCCAGTTATTTTTTAAAGCATAGGTATAAGTAATAAATCATTTTTGGCTGGTAAGTTGTCCATTTCTACGAAACCGACAACCATAAAATAGATCCCTGGACATACCATATCTTCACTGTAGTTATTCCAACTTCCATCATACCGCTGACAGACAAAATGGTGTTCCTAATCAATAAACAGTGGCAACAGGGGCACAAATGGGCTGCGCACAACTGCAAAATTCAAAAATTATGCATTTTTCATAAACGTTGAAATAAAAAAATTAATATTTTATGTGATAAAGTAAGAAATATAAAGTATAAAAGCAAACATTTTAAATTTGTTTTAGGGAAAGCCTTAGATGC
The DNA here is from genome assembly GCA_029963845.1 of Rhamnusium bicolor. Lineage (NCBI taxonomy): Eukaryota > Metazoa > Arthropoda > Insecta > Coleoptera > Cerambycidae > Rhamnusium > Rhamnusium bicolor. The sequence continues at coordinate 14,845 of JANEYF010003626.1, forward strand.
ATGTCCAAATACAAAATAAATTTTGACATATTTTGAATTATCAACAATGGCATATAAAACTCAATGACAGGATTACAGTTGCTTATTTTCCAAATAATGGAATGGCTCGTAGAAATAATAAACTGGTATTGTATGATTCCAAATTTAATGATGAATTGGATGAATGGGTACACTAGTTCAATCATTTCAAGTAGACAAATAGTGACAGTCAATTGTCAACACAACGTATATATAAGTTTTTAAAATGTTTGTCAACAGTAAATGTACAAGAGCTTTTTTTATCGGATAAATTTCTCTTTGTAACGAAATAATTTTGCCAATCAGTAATTTTATAAGAAAAACTGGCATGAAAAAATCGCGAGACTACAATTTTGCGATTTTGTCAAATGTCAGTTTTTCGAGCAAAATTATTGATTGGCAAAATTTTGATTTAAAAAGAAATTTATCCATAAAAGAAAAGCTCGAGTGTTCTTTGGCAAGATAAATTAACGACAGAATATGTGAGCGAACAACAACAATAATTATCTTTATTTATACAATTATTTAAAGGAACAGTTATTATAAATACAGTTGTTATAAATTGTTTGGTTCGGTGTACTTATTTCAATCTCTTCTCTAGTTTCCACACATGTCGAATATTCGTTTTGAGTTGTTTTATTCGAGGCTCGTAAATTACTAACAAGATTTTCGTGGTGTTCAGGGTCAATTTGGAGGTAGGGTTTAATTGATGATGATGATGAGTGTCCGGTTATCTTTATAAGTTGTTGGTCACTTACCCCTGCTTTGGCTAAATGGGAAACTGTACTGGCACGGTTTGAATGATTCGTAATTTTATTATTTGTGATGTCCAGTCCAATTTTAGCTGCAGAATTTTTTGGTCCAAGTAGATATCGTATTAATTCCCAATGGAACGTTTTTATACCAACCTTTAGAATTCGTGTTTTTCCAAAAGGGATTTGGAGTTAAAAGAAGTCGTTCAGATGTTATGTATTTGTTTCTTTTTCCTAAGAGTAATTTTAGCAATGTAACGGGACAAATACTTTTATCCGTGTCATTTTTTCTCATCCATTTGCTGTCTGCCAATTTTTTAGACCCCCCTTGTGCCGTCTTTGAAAATATTGAATTGTATTCAATTCTCCCTGTAAGAGTTCCATCTTGATTTTTTTCCTCATTAAAATGGTAAATTTTACAGTTTACTGCTTCTCCTCCTCTCCAAACTAATTCCTAAGAAACTGTATGAAAGAATCTCTTTTGTAATCCTTCTGGTTCGTCTATATTCCACAATTTTGCCATCTTAAGTATATCTTTTTTGTCTATTGCTACAGAATATGCCTTTCTTTTTTCTGAAATAGCTTGTAATTCCTTTCGTTTACTGTTCCTTGCATCACGTGCTTCTTTAAAAGTTATGTCGGTAAAAGGATCAAAGTTAATATTGTACTCACTGAAATATTTTTCTTGAATCATCTTCGCAGTTGATTTCCAAATTGTTTTAACTGCATATTCTTTGTAATCTTCTCCACTTTTCTTTTTCATATTATAAGCCCAATCCTTTAACATATCTGCTATATTTTGTAATGGAGTTATTTCTGACAGTTCGTAATTTCGGATTTGACAAAACTCCATAAATTGTCTCTATATTGACGATTTCGTGTTTTTTGTGGATTGCGAAATTGATTTTTTCTATGTTTTTTGCAATTTGTTCAGTCGAAATTTTCCCAAAACGACTCATATTGTACAGTATAGTTTCAACAATACTTAAAAATTATAGCTGACAGGACAGATTTTAAAGTGACGTGCGACTACTAGATGTACTCTGATTTTGAGGAACAAGCATTTTTATCGGTGATAAAAAACGATGCACCTTTTTTATCGCTGTCAAAGTGACAAAAATGTGCTGTCAGATAGACTTTTCCATATAGGAGTTGATTTATCAATACTAAATACATGATAATTTCTTCATAAAAATTGACGTACAAATTATTTAATAACATCACATGAAATTACAACCCCCTTTATCCCTGAAGGTCTAGAATGACCTTGTGTGGGAGAGGGCTACACATTTAGAGACAATGGACACACCCAATATCCGAGTATACTATGATTAATCTCTCTCACAGAAAAATCCCAGTTCCTCGATCGGGAATCGAACCCGGGACCTCGAGGTCTCGAGGCAAGTACGTTACCTCTAGACCACGTAGCCATATTTAAATAACTTAAAATTTAAGAAAGAAACGATATAGAGTAGGTATGTATTTAAAACGTCGTTTTTAATTCTCTTTTAATTTGCCTCTTAGAAATTTATTACTTCGCCTATGAACAAACACCCTGTATATAAACTTAAATCTGAATAGTTATTTATACTACAGGCAAATTGGTTATGTTTTACATATGTCCTCGGTGACAAAATTAATAATGAATCTTTTTTCATTTTAAATGGAAACTCTAATTTTCGATATTCTGTCAAAGGTTAAAATTATGTATTCTCCCTTTTCTTGAAATTTAAAATCGGTTACAAAGTAACAGAGATACAGACAATAATTGTATTATTTGCCCTTGTGCCATGAACTGTGACTTTTCGATAAATTTATTACAATTATCAATGGGAAGTTATTAAATAGGCAATGAAATTTGCTTTAAAAATAAAACGTCTGATCTGGTTGTTATAGTGATATAATTTAACATTTTTGAACGAAAATGCGAGAAAAAATATTTTCTTCATTTTGTAGTTCAAAAAATTCAACAATTTCAAATACTATATCTTCTATCTATTATTTTTAAACAGCATTTTAATCATTATGACAAAGTTCGTGTTGATATTTCTGGAAGCATTTATAAGAAAATAGATATTTATGGATTTTGGAGAATCTTTTTAAAAATAACACAAATACGTATCGTGTTTTGTCTTTAAAATATAGTTCATGATGTGTCTGGCAATATCTAATATACACAGTGGATTATCCAATTTCGTCTACGATATATTGTACCCAGTCATCACTTCCACTAAATCTATTTTAAAATTGGTTTGCTTGTCACTATCAGTTAATTACCACTCACGCACTTTTTATTACTTAGGAAATGTGTCTCTTTATGTTTGCTTTGCCGTTGCACGAAAGCACATTTTAACAGCTTGTGCAATACAATTCTATGCCGATAAATTGGAACGCTGTGATCTCACTAATTCACAAGTTCACTTCCTCCGATGGAATTGAACAAGACATTTTAAAAAAGTTAATCTCCGTTGTCTTTAATTTTGCACTCTGCGTGTCTAAGTGTTATTCACATAGACGTTTTATAAATACTACGTATTTAATGTATATTCATTTTCAACATGGACAGTGGGCGTAAACATGATAGCCAAGCGACGCGATCCACCTATCTATCTATTAGTGCTGCCAGAAACTGGATAAAAGTGAACCCAGTAAATCAGTTTCCTCAAAAACCGGTTTCGGATAAAATCAGGTATTTAAATATAGATTAAAATCGGTTATTCAGGTAACCAGATATTCGAATTATCGATTACTCGGATATCGTTTATCCAGTTATCCATGAAATTTGATTATTCGGTTATCCGAATACCGGTTAATCGAATACTTAAAAAAATCGATTTAAAAGAAAACAGATTAGATTGAGTTTATGATTTAGGTTTTAGAAGACAAATAAATTTAATATTTTCATTTCAGTAGAAAAAACTTGACACAACAATTTTATAGAACTATTATGTACTAGTTATTTTGGCGTGGTAGGTAACATCCAAAATTAATGAAAAGAGGACTGAAAATATGGTGAATATAACATCAACACACCCATGTATATTTAACTAACGATCACAAGAGTAAAAACATATTGTCTATAGTTTATTTGTGGCATCCTACAATGTCTCTTCTCACCTTCTTTGAGTATTAAGCCAGTGTCCTATAAATTATTTAAAAAATTTATTAAGTGAACCTCTGTGTCAAAAGGATTATTCTATGATAACATATAAATAGAAAACTGTCGTGTTTAAAATTGTTAAAAAATAAATAAAAGATATTTTGAGAACGGAATCAGATTATTTCACTATTTCCCGATCTCTATTTCTATATAAATATTGCTTAATAGAAAACGAATTTGACGCGGGTTTAATTACATTACAGTAACAAACAATATGAGTTAACGGGTAGGCCCGCATAAAGAAAAAAATTGCACGGTGGAAAATGCAAAAATTTCAAATGGCAGAAAGATGCAAACCGTGGAAACGTGTTTCTGACTAATTGGTCTTCATCAGGACGGTGTAGCTGAGTTAAAATGGTGGACAAAACTCAAAAAAAGATACTAAAGGAAAACCATTGACAGGGAGCCAGTCGCACCTTTGTGGCTTCCACCTGGATGGCTCTGTATTAGAGAGTCGTCCAATCATCGTACAGGCGGGCAACTATAGCAACCTGCGTGGGATTCCGAACCCAGGAAAATAAATATGAACAGAGAAGGAATTTGACGCAGGTTTAATTACATTACAGTAACAAACAATACGAGTTAACGGGTACCCCCGCATAAAGAAAAAAAATGCTCGGTGGAAAATGCAAAAATGCAAATGGCAGAAAGATGCAAACCGTGGACACGTGTTTCTGACTAATTGGTCTTCATCAGCACGGGGTAGCTGAGTTAAAATGGTGGACAAAACTCAAAAAAAGACACTAAAGGACAACCACTGACAGGGAGCCAGTCGCACTTTTGTGGCTTCCACCTGGATGGCTCTGTCAAATTAATGTAGGAAAGGTTTTACTGTTTTAGTAGAGAAAACAGAAATAGCCGTTTTACTCGAAAAGTAAGCGTTGTACGAAAAAACTAAAAGATACCTTCTTTCTTCCAAATTGAACACTGACTCGAACAATCTCAAAATCAACTGCACAAAACAGTAGCGTAACATAGTTTCGGCGAAAAATTCATCTCCCCCCACCCTCTGGCGGCGCCACTGGAGGCAGTACAAAGATAAGATTTTATGAAACAATAGAGACTTAAAAATCATCACCGCCCCTAAAACTTCAAGTCGATAGCTTTCGTAATTTTAGAGTTATTAAAAAAATTGTTTGTTTTTCACAAAACTTTAACATCCTGTATCTTTGTTAGCAATCCCCTAAGGATGTAAGTTGATAGGAACTTTTCGGCTTATTTTAAGTCCCTCTATCACGTGTCGAAGTTTGTCAGGTAAACTTCGGACCACCCTGTATATGTATATAATAACAATTGTGCTGTCTGAAAATACTAAATTTATGCCACCAACTTCAGTAACTTTTTCTTTGCAAAATTTACTTAATGGTTTCAATTCTTTAACATTATCTAAAAAAGCATTTCTACAAAATATTGCAGTACCTCCTTTCATATACATAGTCTTACAAAATATGCTTCTTATAGTATAATCATTTATAATTATCTTTTTCAAAATATTTAAGGTTATGTTCGTTAAACAAGCTACATCAATATTTTCATTATATAAAAGTAATTTCATAACATCAATCTTGTTAGGAATACCATCAACATTTTGATGAAGAATAAGTTTTTTCTTTTTTTACTTAAGTTTGATTGCTATTTATTTCCAGTCTTTATTTTTTCTTCGTTCTCACTCAATTTTTTATATATGATGGACAATTTATATCAAATGAAGAATGATCAGTTTCTAAATTTAACTTAAACTTATTGTTAACTGCAATACAATTACAACATACTAAATATTCACTCACACATCCCTTACTTGAATACCATATTTTAAACATTTTTTGTTCAATCTCGCAATCATTAGCTTTATGGCCGAATATACCACATTTATAGTACCTCAAAACTGAAACATATTCATAAACCCTATACACTGACCAACCAACACATATTATTCCCTTGCTTTTAATTAGTTTACATGATAATTGACATGTACATTGTTTTCATTTTCTTTATTGTAACTACTTTAAAACATTTATCTTCGTGATTAAGGTACTCATTTTGACTTATAATATAGCTTATTATTTTTTCGTCGGCCATCTTCTCATTAATATCTACAATCTTTTTCATTGAATTTTTTTTGTGATGGTGTTTTAATGTTATAATTTTCATTCAATTTCACATAATTTCTTTCATATGTTTGCACTCTTGTCTGGATTTGGGTTGAATTAGCATCACTTTTCCTGTAACATCTGCATTATGTTGCTCACTAGTTGTCTTTATCAGTTCCTTAACTATATTTATCTTCTCCCTTATATTATCTTAAAAGTCAGACACATTATTATATAATTTATTCATGAAATCAAAATTCATGATACATGTATCACAGAACTATTTTATATTTTTGTTATTATTTATTTGATGATATTCCTAAGATTTTATCTTTGCACATTCAGTATGAAAAATTTTTCCACAATTTCCAAAGCAATGTAACTTAATTTCATTCCTTTTCAATTTTATTTTACAATCACTGGTGGAATTGTCCCACAATACCGCTATTTCTTCACATCTATAGCAATGTAGTAATTAAAATCTCTATTTTAAATGAACCATTTCAGTTTATTTTAACATAATATTCTCCCCAGAGTCTTATAACCAACACTGAGAAAATTCACAAAATATTATTTAAAATGTCTTTAGAAATTTGATATTATAACAGCCGAATACGAAATACATGTCACACTACGAACATTCGCAAGTTATTAATTAAGTAATACTTAATAAAAATATAGAAAATAAGTACCAGTATAAGTACATTGTAAACAAAATTACCAGTACCGAAATATTAAAGTACCTAAAGTACTGATTAGTGATTATCACATTTGCATTACATTTTTGTACTGAGTACTCGACTCTGCCTCCTGATCTCTAAAAATAACAAAATAACAACGATTGATGATACTGTATGAATCATAATACCATTTCTTTAAATTAGAAATTAAACAAAAAGGAGGAGTGAACAATACTTTGATAATAGGTATTTCACATATTGCTTAAAATTACATATTAAACCCTAATACATATTTCAAACAACAAAACGTATTTATTAGTTTCCTTAATACATCATATAGTCGTTTCGAATATAAGGAATAAAACTTTTTCAAACTTTCTATAGCTGTGGTTGTAATGACATATTTATGATGTTAGCGACAAGCTACAATAATCGATTATAACTTTTATTTCTAGCAAAAGTTTCGACAGAAAATTGTTGTTTTATTTATTGCCATGTAATCTTTCTTAAAATAACTTGGTTCTGTTAATAGTTTTTTCTTTTTTCCGACCTCCAACTGAGCTATGCGAGTAGATTATGATGTATCCACTAAATCGTTTACAACTTTTAGATACTTATCTTTTTATGGAGTATTTCGGCTCCTTTCCTGCTGTATCGATTGTTTATAATTTTCTATATTAAGTTAGCTTATATCACCAGCATAAATATGGTTTTCAACACTTAAAAATTTAGGATTACCGTAATGAAGTATTTGTAGGCAATTTGCCAAAATTTATAGATTTTTTTAAATACGTGCTACATTTGTTACGTGCTATTGGTTTATATATATATATATATATATATATATATATATATATATATATATATATATATATATATATATATATATATATATATATATATATATATGAATAGTGGTGAGAGGTATGAAACTTCTCATATGGTCTGAATGCTACTATCCGACCGACATTCTCGATGTCTCTGTGGCGGATAGCGACTTGCATCACAGCAAGTACCGAGAGCGGCGACCCCTAGCCCAGGTGGACTAAACTAATGTGATTAAATATGATTTGAAGGAAACAACTACTCAGCGGGCAAATACCCCGACCTGCATTGAATTACACCTTCAAATCATGATAGATCGATAGCCAATATCATTTGTCAATTAATAACCAGACATAGATCGATTTCGAACTTATTTGTTCTCTTCAGTATGCCATAGGTTATGGAATAGACAAATGATAGTGGCCAACCTGCTAGTTATATACTAACTATGGTGAAGTGAATAGTGGTGAGAGGTATGAATGCTACTATCCGACCGACATTCTCGACAGAGACATCGAGCATGTCGGTCGGATAGTAGCATTCAGACCATATGAGAAGTTTCATACCTCTCACCACTATTCACTTCACCATAGTTAGTATATAACTAGCAGGTTGGCCACTATCATTTGTCTGTTCCATAACCTATGGCATACTAAAGGAAACAAATAAGTTCGAAATCGATCTATGTCTGGTTAGGGAATAGACAAATGATATTGGCTATCGATCTATCATGATTTGAAGGTGTAATTCAATGCAGGTCGGGGTATTTGCCCGCTGAGTAGTTGTTTCCTTCAAGTCATATTTAATCATAAATATATATATATATATATATATATATATATATATATATATATATATATATATATATATATATATATATATATATATATATATATATATATATATATATTATGCACAAATTGAGATTTTAAATTTATATTTCTATATGCAATCTATAATATTTTATTTATTTAAAAATTTGACATTACGATTAATGATCTGTCATAAATATTAATTTTTTATTTTAGCTGCTCTTAATCTCAGTTAGTCGGTTCAATCAATATTATTTAGAACTTTTGAAAATAATACAAGATTATTCAATTGAATAAGACCTTTTATATTAATTAACAAATTACATCAAAATTATTACAATCCAAATTATAGGAATTACCCACCCTAAGAGTTTAACCAGTTTCTTGATTTTGATTTTGATTATTTCAATAACTTACTTCGGTACTATTTGCTTTCACAGTAATAATTACATAATTTCCTTTTATTTGTAATTTATGAACATGTAACTTTTGATCAGTACTGATATCTTTAGTGTATGTTGCAATTTCTTAAACTTCTTCTCCTTATTATTTATTTATTTATTTATTTCTTTATTTGTTTGTTTTATTTATTTATTTCTTTATTTATTTAAATAATTTATCCAACGAGTGATAAAACCCAGTTATAGGATAAATGAAACAAATATATACAAAAAAGCGTACAAAAATATATAAAAATACAATAGCACAAAATATAACAACTACACAACAGTATACAAACAGAATAATATAAATTATAATAAAATATCACACAATAAATAGAATATTAATGAAACATGCATTAAATAAATAATTTTATATCAGCAATTTTACTGTTAAAAATATCCAGACTGTTCTCGATATTACTATAATTTATGCACATTTGATACATAGGAGATGCAATTAAAATGTTTGTACGAGAGATAGGAAACATAACTATATTGTTTGTCTTTGCACTTAGCTGGGAGTTTTCTATTTAATAAGTGAGGTAATAGGGGGACAGTCAATCTCATTATTAATAATTTTATACAAAAAAATTACTGAGTGCATCACTCGTCTCCTAATTAGACTGCTCATTTCAAATTTTTTTAAAAATAATTCTTGAGGTGTTCCTCTAACTGGATATGTACCCTCCAAAATGAAAATTGCAGATTTGAAAAATCTTCGTTGTACTTTTTCTAGTGCTGTTATGTAAATATTGTAACTAGGATTCCAAACAATAGAAGCATATTCTAATTTGGACCTAGCAAAACTAACAAACAACATGCGTAGAGTAGACAACTTCTTAAAATTTTTGCTGTTGCGCAAAACAAAACCTAAACTTTTGAAAGCTCCAGATACACATTTTTGAATATGTTTAGAAAAGTTAGTTTGGAATCAAATGTAATGCCAATGTCTTTCATAAACTCGGGTCGCTCTAGGGTGGTGTTGTCCAAACTGTAGTCAAATATAAATGGATTTGTTTTCCGTGAAAATGACATGACTTTACAATTGGTAGCATTTAAAGGGAGACGATTGTTAACGCACCAGTTATTAAGAACGTCAAGATTGTGCAGTCTCAGCCAATCAAGATTAGAGTTTATGCAGAAATATAATTTTAGATCATCATCATATAACAAATAATATACATCTAGGTTATCAACAATATTATTAATGAATAACATAAAAAACAATGGACCGAGTAAAGAACCCTGCGGCACTCCAGTTGTTTGAGTAAATTCAACAGATTGATAACCACGATATTGTACAAATTGAGATCTGCGAGATAGATATGAATGAAATAAATTTGTCAAAGAAATGCTAAGGCCAACGTCTTCCAATTTTGTTAATATAATACCGTGGTCCAATCTGTCAAACGCCTTGGAAACGTCAGTGTAAATAACGTCCACCTGACCTTTACGATCTATTGCTTCGAAGATAAATCTGGGTCTTGCACACAAGGTTCGATACCGTGGACCGTCTTTGGATAAATCCATGTTGATCCTCAACAACTACAGTTTTAGTATGAAATAAAATATAATCATATATCAAAAATTCAAAAACTTTAGGGAAGTTGCATAAGATGGTAATGGGACGATGATTTTCAATTTCGAGCTTATTGCTCTTTTTAAATACTGGACAAAATCTCTGATTTATGTAGAAATAGCATTTATATTCTTCTATACCTTTATTATCATAATAATTCATCTTTTAATTTAATTAATCTTTATTTTTCCTTTACAGCAAAATTTTCATCTTTTCAAAATTATCAATTATCAATTCCCTTTATTTATTTCTTTTCCTGACTATCTCTTTTTTTATTTTTCCAAATGTTCCCATGATAAATTTTCAATCTTATACATATTCACCATCTATTATTAAATTCTGACTTTGACTTTTTTTAAACTGCACATTTCAAATTTTAGGTTATAAACTTTTCTTCTGTCATACACTTCCATTTTCAGGGTTATAAACTTTTCTTCTGTCACATATCTGTCTTCTTTTCACTTGCTCAAATTTAATACAACTTATCCAAATTCTTATTCTACTACATTTATCCAAGTGGATATCAACATAATTATTTAACATTATAACTTTTACTAAACTAGTTTAACATATCATTCGTAATAAATAATTCTGTATTATTATTAGTATATACTTTACTGTTGGTATTTTTAATTTGTAATCGACCTTTTGTTATATTTTGTGGTTTTGCTTTGAGTGTGTATTACTTAATGAGTATCATTTGATTTTTCTAAGACAGACAGCTTGAGAATTGAAAGTCGAGAAAAAGAATTAAATAATGACCAACTTTACAAATATTGACTATATCAAAAATAATATTCCTTACAAGCGAAGTATATTATTAAAAGTTGCCTCATATGTTCTGCTGTTAAAATTCGCCGCTAGCCTGAAAAAAATCCATTTATGTGTTGAAAACGAACAATCTATCTCGTCAGATATTATTGGTGCATATTTAAAATAGGAGAACATTCGTAAAGATTATTAATCTATGAACACATGATATATCGTAGATTGATTAGTTTGTTTTAATTTTTTATTTTACGGTCTAACATATGTTTTTTAAAGTGATGTATGCTGTTGTTTACCTGTTTATTACTTTTAATATGGACAAATCTTTATATATTTTTATTTTGAACCCTTGTTGCCTGAAGATGTGGTAATACGTTTCGTATAAATACCACGAAACCGGTAGCTTCAGTAAAGAGTTTGTGTGAAAAAATAAAAAAACATGACCTATTATTACACCAATAATCTAAGTATTATGGACCCACACGGGTACCACTTCCCTAATTTAACATTCGTAAAGACGTCATATTTATTTGAGGTCCTAAATTATTTATATCGTTGCCATATAGTAGGTCTAGTAGTAATACGATGTTTCTCTAATAATACGATGCTATATTCGGCCAAGTGCCCCATCTTATCAGTATAGGCTATGGAGTGTGGAGGTAGTGGTGTAGTTGGTAGAAATTCGTGAAAAAAATCACATACTTCCTCAGCGCAGCACCTGGCTGCGAGAATAATTCAAATGTTAATTCACAGTTTGCATCAAATAGGTATATGATTAGTTCAATCTATTCATGAGGAACTCGATCAGGGCATGTATGTGATCGGAATTTTCTTTGACCTATCTAGAGTCTCTGATTTCATAGACCCAGAATTTTTATCAAGTAAACTCTCGTGTTTAGGTATCAGAGTACCAGTTAATAGCTAGATCAAATCTTATGTAACCAACAGATTCTTTACTACAGAAATTGGAGATACGAACTCCCAATCATATCATAGTGACCTTGGGAACCTACAAGGAAGCATGCTAGGTCCATTGCTGTTTCTGTTATACGTAAATTACCTTACAGATTCCATAATATATCATGGCAGGTTGTTTATGTATGCAGATGATAACAGTCATACCCTCCCCATCATCAGCAATGGATCTGTCTGAAAAAGTCAACTTGTTCTTACTTTGTTTAATAAATGGTGTGAAAGTAACAATCTTATAAATAAAAACAAATCTGTTGCTGTAAACTTTTCGTATGGACATCGTAATGCCAAATCTAAATTTCCACATAAATGGTTCTAAAATCAGCTTGTCGGAAGATACAAAATTTTTAGGAAGTATTGTTGATCAAAGACTGGATTTTACAGCTTAGATCAATAATGTTTGTTCAAAATTCTGTATTTTTAAAGTTATCATGTGAACTACATTTTTTCATAATGTGTTTTGTACACTTTGTACGTATATATGTATCTATCTATCTATCTATGATTTTTGTAGAGGTTATTCGAATCTATGCAACTACATAATTCGTTAATAGTTTTATAATATAAAACGAAATTTGATATATAATCGAACTAATTCTTATAGATACATAGAAGGTTTTTTAAATTATATGATCAATGAGAATACATAAATGAATTAGTTTTTATATGCTTATATAAAAATGTATACAATGTAAATAAATTCACATGACATAAACTTGCATTTCTTATCAAGGACGCTGGAATGACTCGCCGATATCCGAACAGTATTTATGAAGAACCTGTAGCAATCATTTTTATTTGATTACTGACGGATGCCATGAAAACATACGAATTTTTAAAAAACTGCTAATGTCCAGATATTCATGTTCGTTCATACTTATCTCTATTATTATATATTTACTGTTAGAAACTTATTATTTATGTTAAATATTCAGTCAACCCTCATATTAATAGTGGTATCGCGTTCATATTTTTCACATAACTTATCTATAATCATATATAAATGATTTTTCACCTAGGGTGAGGTATCCCGCAGTGATAGGTAGGGCAGAGCCGCACATCAGATTCATACGTAACATAATGTCTCTCTTGAGAGTTTCTAACAAATTTTTGTATTGTCTTTGTAGTCTGGCCAAACCTAATACAAACAGAACATGTAAATTAGACTGATTGCCAATTTGTCTTTAATACCATTTATTACTGATACATGCCGCAAATAATTTCATACACATATAGACTGAAAATTGATTTTTTACAAAGAATTGAGAAATCATGTTTTTTTACTTATTTAGTTTTATTTTTCGGCACTTTTGCCATAAATGAAGAAGTAAATAATAATAATAAAAATAATAATAATACTAATACTTATTTAAATCGGAGACAGGGGGATTTGTTATGGCACTGCCATGATGGTGTTATCAACATCTTGGTCTACCGTAGCCGCCTGTGGCGTGTAGGAGTTTCCTGACATCAACTGCAGAACCTGCCATAAGGGCCAAAATCGCTCATGCACTTACTATCTACATGCCCGTATACCGCGGCACTACGAGTGTTATACTACCATCTGAGGCACTCGTACGTAGACCAGACACCAGTGTTGCCTTACACCACCTGAGATATTGAGTCCGTTGTCGAGAACGAGAAATGCCGAATTTACTGGCACTACTCGTTCCCGACTGTCAGCCTAATCCAAGCCAACAAGCCTTACATAGTCCTCCTCGACCATCAACTCAAGGTGATGTATATCATCGAGTTCTCGGCACCTATGGAGAAAAACATCACCTTGAAGGAGAAGGAGAAATGTACCAAATATCGCGATCTCCGGTACGAGCTTCAAGTGCTGTACCCAGGCTACTCGGTCAAAATGGTCATCCTAATAATTGGTGTACTCGGAGGGATAAAGCCTACGTTGTTCTCAGATCTGAAACCATACTAGCCTGCCAGAAATCAGCTGAGTGGCTGACAGATCAAATGCAGAAGGCGGTCATTCTGGGTTCTCTCCGTCTGATTAAAGCACACGATTCTGGAATCTACAGTCATTAACCCTGCGAGATGTGGGGAGTGGCTGTAGGTAATGTGCTGGCGCTATTCTCGTGTGGCGTTGGAGGCCACGGGAGGACTGTCAGGCTTCGGGAAACCGAAATAATAATAATAATAATAGTAATTGGAAACATTTTGTTGGGTAAGGGTCATTATTTTGAGAAAAACTACTTTTTAACTTACCGACGTTTCGGTAAATATTATTACCATCTTCATGGCATTTAATTATGAGTTTTTTCCCAGTCACCATAAAATGTATATAAAACAGGAAACAAACAGATAAAATTGCTGTTTTATATATATATATTTTATAGTGACCAGGTAATTAATTGCTCTGAAGATGGTAATAAAATTTACCGAATCTTTGGTAAGTTGATAAAGTAGTTTTTCTCAAAATAAAGATCCTTACCCAACAAAATTTTCCCAACTATTAATAAGCCGGCCTAAAAACTTTTCTATTAATAATAATAATTCTTTGCAGAAATTTCATTGGTTACAAGATAATTAATAATACAATGGATTGCAATAAATATAAAATAAAGTATATATGTAAGAGTGTCGATATACACACTTGATTGTGTAATAACTATAATTTAACAATCACTAATATACATACATACACATCCCCACACACACACACGCACACATAAATACTCACATACAGGGTGTCTCGCTAGAAACTGCATCGATCGCTATAGGGAAAAGTACGCACCAGAAAATTTTGAAAATTTAGAAAATTACTAATGGTGTGGTCAGTTCAACTAAAATAATTACAAGCATCTGGCACTTCCGGTTATACCGGAAATCGATACCAACCTTATTTTAAATAGAATATCCTACAATTTTAGGGTTTTCGAAAAGAGCAAGAAATTATGAGTCAAAAACATGTAGTATACCCTATGCCTAAACTTAGCCGTTTCAGAGATATTTGACATTTTAAAAAAATGTTGACAGATGTAATGGTTTACAATAAACATTATAACTTTTCTCCTGTAAAAGATACTCATTTCCTTTTTAGAATGCAGAAAGACCATAAGGTGAACTTCGCTCTGCAGTTTAAAGAAATTAAATAATAGTATACCAAGTGTTTAATTTTTGACGTTACATTTTGTAAACCTCAAATCGCGAAAACTTGCTTAAGTCAAATGGAACACCCTGTATTTTTTGACATCAAGTTATGTATAATTCATATTTCTTTTTTCTGCTATAAGCATTGTGCGGGTTTTAAATTACAACTTTTTGAAATATTTGCGATTTTTTAGAAATTCAAGTTTTTAGTAAAAATTTTATCAAATTAGTCATGATTAGAAACAATCAGTAATGTCTGTCATTCTCTTATGTCAAAAAATACCACCGTGTTTAAATTACACCTGCGACGGCTGTTTGAATTTGTTTATTATTTATGGAGTATGTGATAAAGTAATATCAAGAATTTGTAGTACATTTGCTACTCGATATCCACAAAAACGGAAACCGTCACCAAACACTGTAAAACGCATACTGGATAATTTTAAAAACTATGGCTTTGTCAAGGCAAGAATTCAAAAGCGGAAGCCTATTGTTAATGACGAAAACGTAGAAATAGCAATTCTGGGATATTTTCATGCATTTTCCAATGATGTCATTAAGACAAGCTGCTCTGGAATCGGGACTATGTAAGGATTCAGTTCACAGAATCTTAATTAAACATAAATTTCACCCGTTTTCGTTCCAAATGGTTCAATGATTTAAAAGAAACAGATTTCCTAAGAAAAGAAAATTTGTGTGAATTTATTCTAATAAGGTCTAGGCGACGCTTCTTATTTGGGAAATATTATATGGTCAGATGAAGCTAAATTTACCAAAAATGGACTTTTTAATCGACACAATTTGCATTATTGGGAGTGACTTGAATTTTCATGTGTTCAGGGAGCGAAATTTTCAAAAAAGTTGGCAGTTTAATGTTTACTGTGCGATAAGAAACAATAGGAGTGGTGGCATTAGAATTTTATCAGGAAAATATAATCAGTAAGGTATAAATATTTCTTCATTTGCTAATATGTATAAAGTTAATTTTTTGTTTTTAGTTTTTTTTTTCTTAGGTGAAAGATCTACACATTTTTGCACAAAATTTGAATAACAACTATTTAGAAAATTTACCTCTCGCCGAACATAGAAACATCTTTTACCAGCACGACGGTGTTCCCCCACATAACGCGTATTTGATAAATAATTTTTTACAAGAAACTTTTTTACGATTAATGGATCGCCAATAATGGACCTTTTCCTTGGCCTCCTTGCTTGCCTGATTTATCAATTCTTAGATTATTTTATTTGGGAACTTTTTAAAAATAATGTTTATGAGAGCCCATTAACAATTAGAGTAGATTGTATGCAGAGAGTAAGAAATGCATTTAAAAACTTATCACAGGATTCAATTAGAAGAGTTACCCATGAAGAACTTATCCGAACGAGCGAAAAATGTATGGAGGTTCGAGGGAGGGATTTTGAACAATTATTAAATTAAAATGGTATCATGATTTTAGTTGATTTTATCTTGGCTAGTTTAGCTTATGCAAAGTGTCCTCTAATCCAATTAATAGGTATGATACAGTGTTTAGTGTTATTTTCCGTTTTTGTGGATATCTAGCAAACATATATATATATATATATATATATATATATATATATATATATATATATATATATATATATATTGTTTTTCAGGTTTTCGCGGGGGTGAATGTTGTTAAACCCCGCCGGTCCGGGCCCGCCGCGGTAGGTGATAGCGGGGGCCCTGAGGGGGGGGGGACACCGGAACGAGGGGGCGCGGCAGGATCCACTCCCCCGCCATTTCGTACCGACCCGCTCACTGCGGCCTCTGATTACTCGAGTGACCAGAGGCCGCAGTGAGCAGTTATCTGTTAGAACCCGAAGATGGCAGATGAGATTCTGCCGAAACGTCGTTCAGACAACCACGGTCCCCCCTCGGGGCCTATCACCTACGCGGGAGTATACCCGGAAAACGAATTTAATAATATATATATATATATATATATATATATATATATATATATATATATATATATATATACATATATATATATATATATATATATATATATATATATATATATATATATATATATATATATATATATATATATATATATATATATATATATATATATATATATATATATATATATATATATATATATATATCATAGTATCATCAGCACCCATACTTATACTAAACTTTTCTACATATTTTTCCACAATATCATTTACATATAATAGAAACAGAGTAGGTCCCAGGACCGTACCCTGTGGTACAACATTTAAATTTTCTAGTGGATCGGATACAAAATTTGTATAATTTACTTTTTGGTAACGACTAGATAAATAAGATTTGAACCACTCTAGTGCTGTATTACGAATACCAATTTTCTCAAGTTTTTTTACCAGTAATTCTCTCTTAAGAATTTCAAAAGCTCTTCGAGAATCCAAGAAAACTGTCAATATAATATTATTGTCATCAATTGCTTTAACTCGTTTATCACATATATTTAGCATTACCGATTCATAAGAATGTTGTTTACGAAATCCTGACTGATTTGACTCTATCACATTATTGTTATCACAATGTTCTAAAAGTTGGATTTTTACTACAATTTCCAAGACCTTTTTATATACTGGCGTAGATTTATTGGACTAAATTCTTTATAGAGATGAGATTACACACTTTGGGCAATGGTACAACACATGATGTATTTCAGTCAATGGGGAAAACTCCACTCTATAATGATGAATTTGCATTATCCCGAAAACGATTTGCGGTAACTATAAACGCGTTCTTAATTTTTTTGTAGATGTGTAATCTTCTGTTCCAGCAGTATCTTTTAATGTGTACACAATTGTTTTTAATTCATGCAAACTAATGATTTTAAATGCATTAAATAGCTCATGACTGTCTACGTCTATATCTGTATCAAAGTGTTTTGGAATTATTATTTCATTAATTATATTGTCGATACTTTCATAATAATATGTATCGTAATTATACCTAAACTACTGCTACGGTTCAGTGAAATGTAATATTCCAAATATACGTTACCACTTCTTTTTCATATTAGATGTCCAAAATTTATATATGGCGTTAATTTGAGCAGGGGTATAGATTCATTCAATTTGTCTTTTTTTCTGACGAAAAGTTTGGAAATTGCTTCCAAATATAATCTCGAGATTTTTTTTTGTATTTTTTGATATATTTTTGTGAATTTCTGCATCAATTTTACTCTCCTATTTGTCACCAAATCTTTTGAAACGCTTTTCATATCAGAAAGCTGTTTATTTCAATGTAATTGTTCAAAAAAATATTACGAATACTCGAAACAATCCAAATTTTACAAAAGTTTCTAAATTAGCAAAAGTCTGTTTTTGTTGTTATGAATATAAAATCATCCACTACTTAATTTCATGAAATGAGAAAAGTAAAAATATGACAAATAACCCATCATTAAAATATCCTGATGTGGTCAGCACAGAACTTTCTTTGTTTTATACATAGATCGTCATGATCTAAAAAAAATCATTCTATTTAATTCTTCACTTACCTCAATTAAATTTTAATAGCGTACCTTGAAATGTTTCATTAAAATCTTTAAATAAATAATTATCAGCGTCCTTCGACACTGTCAATAATAATTCAAGTCATATATTTTATTAATTTATTCTTATTGACATTGACATTTTTGTAACTAAATTAGCCATTTCGAATGTCAAACTGCTAAATTTATCCTAACCCCAATTGTGTAAAAAATTTCATTTTACATCAACTTTATTTAAGTACTTGGAAAATATTTTTTTTTGTTTGATATAGTATACATGATTTATAATCTTTCATCAAGAATATATTTTGTTGTAAAGACAGATACAAAAAAAGCTTGGGCCCTGTGGATCTCTTTTTAGCTGGCCAATTTTGCTCATCACTGAATTTATCATTATCTTTGGCCTTTAGAACATGTGTATCAAATTTGAAGGCTTTATCACAAAAACGGTGGCTGCTATCACGTTACTACAAACATGGAGAGAGATTTTTTTTCCATAAAGTTATGTTTTTTTCATTATAATTCATCCAGATTCGTCCAGAAATGCAATAAATAATTTTATTCTTTTTCCCGAAATTGTACCTTTTTTCTTCATTTATTCATTATGTCTCTTCTGATGGTACCACATACACCAAATTTAGTGTATCACCTAAAATGTTATTGTAAACCTCAATTGCCAAATTTGGGAAGTCTTCAATTAGTATTTTTTGTTATCGTGGCTACATACATATCCATACACATACACATACACACACACGAACTGACAGACACATTCGGAAAATAGTTAGAATGGTTTCTAGAGGTTTCAAAATGTATATATCAATCAAAATCTCGATGTCGAAAAAATCACGATTACCATTCTTCCTTATATTAAGTATAAAAAAGTAATAAAAATTGAAGTCCCCCGAACACCATTCATATTCAAACTTGTAGATTGTAGATTATTTTTCTGGTGCTATCACTCATGGTTCTTGTTTTCAAAATGAGGCGAAACATTAGTGGTAACACCTCAAAAATATTCAATTATACTTTGACTATTGATGGTGTTATATGAATATTAGACGAATTAAAGTATACCCAATAATATTTCTAAGTCGTCATCGCTCAAGGGATGTCTGTGACAAATTTTTGTATTGTATTTTAGTTCTGACCATCCCATTTATACATTTTTAATGCTCGAGATTTATTAATTAGGACAAGTAATGTAATTTAATGTGATTTAATTATGCTCATTGTTATTATATTCGTGATCTACGGATTTTTATTATGTCAGTGTATACTCTAGATAATTTATTTAATAAATAGTGCGCTTGAATGTATGAAATTAATTTGATTAAATGGGTTAACAAAAGTGATGTGTCGGATTTTAGTGAAATTAAAAAATGGTGAAAGTTGTAATAAATTATGTTAAATCTAGATTTCCACCAAAAAAAATGAGATATTTTAATAAAAAAAGAATAGTAATTACATTCATTTAATTAATAAGTTTTCTCTTTATTTTAATTAAATCATTTAGTAATATTGGTGATAATTAGAACCCAAAATCGGCAATATTCTGGTCAATCATAAGACTGACAAATTTTCATTGGTAGCCTCGGTAGAAGCTCAGTATTTCTTAAACCGCAATGATAAACAATACGTTGTAAGAAAAAATTCTTTAAGTAAACAATTGTGCTGGCTACCCTGATGAAGCGATGCAAGCAGAAACACGTGTCGGCAGATATTTTAAAGTTTTTTAAAGTGAGTGTCAACTGATGAGTACTTTGTGTTTTATTTAATTTTGGTTTTACTAGACAGAATATTTGAAATTAAAAATAACATTATTGAGTCAGTTGTACTGAACATAATGTGCATATTATCTTTTTTGTAATCCAGGTTCCAGCGTTTTGGCAAATAGCCGGGAAAATAATTGTTTAAAAAGATCTATGTTATACTTATCTGTGATAAGATTTGTAAAAGTTAGTAAATAATAATTAACAAAAAAAATTTTCAGTTAATATTATTTTTCATTCCACTCTAAACAATTGTATGTATTATCTTGATAAATACGTATTGCCGTTCATTGACAGCTGTTTAAGTTACGTAATAAACTCATTACATAACAAAGAGGAGTAAAAATTTATTGAAACTAGAAACAATACAACAATTATTCGTTATTATAAACATTAATGATACATTTTATGCATTTTGGTTAGTTGTGCTGTATTGTTATTACTTATTTCCAACGATGTATTTTTCGTGTAACACCTATTAGTCCAGGAGGCAGTGACGATTTTCGGTACTTATTTTCCCAGTCAGCAAACATGGATAAAATTGTTCGGTTAGTAATTCTAAGCAAAATTCATATATATTTAGGGGGGTTCCGATGGGTTGAGGCGGAAAATGCGTCAGAACATACGAATACACTGCCCTTTTTTCCAGTGATAAGAATAGTCTGGCTAATCTGTGAATATGGATAATATGTCTGGCAGGTGAAAAACTGAAAAGTTTTCATCAAAAAAATTTCCCTCATTTTTGCAGTCATGAAAATTTATCAGATGATGGTCTATATTATAATAACAGCTTAAAATACAATCTGACTAATGTGCAACACCCCCAAAGCCTTGCCAGACTCGTCTAATGATTGTCAGGCACCCTAAATTCGGCAAGTTCGATTATACAGGTGATTAGTGTCATATGTACATGTTATTTTTTATGAGTAAACAATGAAATATAAAAAAGTACAGAGTACAGAATTATGATGGGGCAGGTTGAAAAATATTTATTAACGAAATCATAAATTTTAATGAAAGCCACAGAAAAGTTTTCATTTGACATCGGCTAATGAAAAAAATAACTATTATTGATCAAAAATAATAATCAATTATTTAATGAAAAATATTACTATAATTAAATATAAATTAAATAAAGTCTTCGTCTTCTTCTTCATCAATTTCGCCTTCGCCATCGTTATCCGTGTCTTCATAATATTCATTATCATCATCATCATCTTTTTCGCATATGTCGTCAATATCATCAATACTCTTTTCAAGTTCCATAGCATCAAAATCAGGGTTGTTATTATCTTCCGAGTAACTGACAGAGATAGGGATACAAGAAACAGGGGTCTAGGCAGCTGTTCTCAGGTAACTCGCATTCCAGCGTCGTTACCTAAATACGCACTTGCTGCTATTCCGCTCCTCGTTTAACTACCTGGCTTGTGAGTCTGGCAAGGCCTTCGTGATTGTAAATGTCAGCGAGACGTGTATTTTCTATGAAACTATAGTATAATCTATCATGTGACAAATTTTCAAACCCGGAAACATAAGAGCAAAAATTTTCTATTTTTCCCATTTTGAAGATGCCGCCAGACTCATTTGCCAATTTCGTAAATCATCCAGACTTATTTTTAATTACAGTTTATGATTATAACAATTTATATGCTAAATTTCAAGCCTGGAAAATTAAGGGTTACGGATCCGCAAAATCGGTAAAATTTTTGAATCCGCAAATTTTGAGCCAGACTCACTTTCCGCTATTTGAGATAAGCCAGACTGCTATATTCATAAACTTAATGTCCCACTTTAGTAAATGTAAAATATTTATGACTGAGAAAATAATTGTACTTGTATTTTATTTTTATTTTTTTGAATCCATCCGAAAATTTTAGCCAGACTCAAAAATTCTTGATTTTTGTCACTAAGAGAACAGATTAAAACATATATACCGACTGGGAAAATAAGTACGAAAAATTCACTACCTCCTGGACTATATTTGTTAAGGTTTCGTCTTCTCAAAAAAAATCTTCATTGTTACTTTCCCTTTATTTTCCTTTGACGTTCCAATGTATCTCTCGGCAACCGTGTTAGATATCCATCCCCCATGATGCTTGACAGTTAAAAGGTCTACTCCTGAGTCTGCAAGCATGGAAGTAGAAGAACGACTGAAGCAGTGCCCAGTGTACTCTTTAAGATGTGATAAATTCAAAAATGTAATAATGGTTTTTGGCATACTGCCAAACGTATTGATGCCAACTCTGTCTGTTATAGGACCCTTTCCCATGTCTAATGAAAAATCATCAATGGACAGCATGCTGAAGGACGTAATGCCAAATAATTTCGAATTATTTCTACCATACTAAATTCTTGAATGCCACCAGATGTTGCATAAAATTCTCGGCAAATTTTGGTTTTAGCGTTTAGGATTTCCTATATGAAAAACCGACCCTTCATCCTTGACATTTTCTAAAAGCAATTTAGCGAGCTCTTCTTTTCTGCAATTCTCCATCAGTTTCAATTATCAATACAACCTGGAAAAATATTACTGTTAAAATTATATGAAGTCCTTATAGTCAGATTTTAATTATGTAGTTTTTTACCAAAGTAATAAAAAATAAAATAATTAGATTAGACCAAGATTTTGGACTCATTTCCTCTCAATTAAAATAAATTTTATGGATGACTAGAGAAACATATTAAGCATATCTTACCTTAGTAAGAAAAAATTGTTCATCGTCAGCTTTTTTCAGAAACCTCACAATATCGTAAATATCGACTTCTTAGGTCTATACCGCTCCAACTGCGGTTTTAAAAATGCAATCAATTGACTGTATTTGCTTATATCTACAATTTTTTTATAGAAATCATAGCCCTCAACATTGAACAGAAATCCCAAAGGCTGTAGGCTGTAGTTTTTCGAGAAATTATTATAGTACGCCAGCAAAACTTTCTCATTCGATTGAGTTTTCACTTCTTTCCTGATCACACCATTTAATGAAGCGTTCATAAGCTTTTTTATTTCAGTGTTGATATTCCTGGTAATAACAGATATGACATTCGTAGCTTCTTCTATGCCCGAGGGAAGATTTTCTGAGTCACTCGTCCCACTTTCGGCTATTTTCGCGACGAGAAAAACGCAAAACTAAGCTTAGTTTAAAACAGCCTGCTTTTCACCATATGTTGTCAAAATATTTCATGTATCTTGTTACTTTGATTTTGCATCAAAATGTTTCAGTAACTTTTAACAGATGTCATGATTATTTTAAATGTTAAATCTGAATTTTTTGTGAAAATTTTATGTTTATTATTTTTTATCTAAGCGTTCATAAATAAAATGCTGTGTTGTTGAACAAGATTTATCTGTATTGCTCGCTCGTTTACTTTTTCAGTGTATGTTTTTGTGCTCCGTTTAGCTTGTAAATCAATTTAAGAACTGTAGAAAAGGTACAGTGTGAAATAAATGTATTAAATTTAAAGTATTGACCAAATGACCCTATAGAAGAACCGCCAGTGAG